>OU426865.1:5762276-5909776 GCA_911387685.1 Dolichovespula media
TGCTTCGTGTTTCGTATCTCCATTTATCATTCATATTATTATGCGGCACGATTGTTCTCATACGCTTCTTTAAAATTGAAATAACAAGTAAATTAACACACATACACAGATATAAATATATATATATATATATATGTGTACACCCACACGCAAACATAGAAAAGGATAAGATATGATACGTACGTTCAAGGGAATATCATTTAGGGGATTGCTCGTTTAATTTAATGAAATCATTAAAAAGAACGTACATCCTTGAAAATCTCGCGGATGTTGAAAAGCTCAGGGAAGAAAATAAACACTGAAAATATGTCATCCATTTTTGACGACGTCTGGCTTAACGTCTTATACGAAGGCTTTCCTTTATCCGCAAGTAGTTTCCATTACGCGCCACCGATAATTGAAGACTTCAAATATGAAGGGTAGTTCTCAAAGAAAGAAAAAAGAGAGCGAGAGAGAAAAAGAGGGAGAATAAATAAAAAATTGAAATGAAAAAACGCGACTACCACGAATGAATACCACGTTAAATATGAAATAACGAGGCATAACGAGCTCTCTAATATGCGTACGTGTAAGTGGAAAACTGCATGTACAGATGCATTTCGCTGGACACTTTTCTTAACGTTTATAAATTAGTACGTACGTTATAAATATTACGTACATTACAAATAGTGCGTCATGACTTCGACAAAAATTTCGACTTTATCATCGGCGACGAGTAAAGCGAATTGAAATGAATGCACGAGAATGTAAATTATTCGAAACGTGTATGGATTAAAATTGAAATGTTTTTTACGTGTTACGAGTGCTCAAGTACGATATATCGATGTATCGTAGATGGCTACGTTTAAATATACATCTGGAACGTTTTTATCCACCTCTCTGAAGAGAACGAAAAAAGAAAAAGAGTACAAAAAAAGAGGAGGAGGAGGAAGAAAAAATTGTAGAAAGATTTCGAATAAAATAGTCGAAAGCATATATATAATTTTTTTTTTTTTTTTGTTCTTTTAAATTGCTCGTAAAGACACGAAAGGTACGGAAAAAGAAAGAAAGAGATCATCTATCGTTATTATTTCAAAAGTATCGACATATGAGATTGCGAAAACGATTGCGGAAGTAATGACGTAACCTGAGTCATCGATATCTTCCGTAAAAAATGAAAAGAAAAAAAAAATGAAAAGAAAAAAAAAAGAAAAGAAAAAATCGAGAAGAAAATAATGGGCGTTTGCGTTCATCGTCGTGTTGGATTCATCGAGCACGTGGGCGCGAGATATATAAGCGCACGCGCGCGCGCACACACACCGGTGGTTTCGCGATTTCAGGTCGATAGCCGTGACGTCAATGGATAGAGAGAGAGAGAGAGAGAGAGAACGAGAGACAGAGATGAAGTTCAAGGTTACCACGCTTGAATGCACGTCCTACACGGAAAATAGGAAAAGAGGGCGAACGGATTTTTCAGGCCCAAGGAAAAAAAAAAGGCGTAATTGACAGGACGTTATTATCATACTCTTATGTATGGTTGTCTATCTTTGATAAAATTAAAAACCATTCGAACGAGAAATCAATCAATCTCTTTATCTATAAGTTCTACCGTCCTCCGAACAAAAAAAAAAAAAAAAGAAACGAAAAGAGAAGCAAAGAGCAAAAAGAAAGAGAGAGAGAGAGAGAGAGAGAGAGAAATTAAACGAGCAAAAAAAGATCGATCGCATCCACTGAACTCTAGCTGCGAACTGTTTTCTCACAGCACACGTACGTACATACGTAGGTGTTCGTCCATAACACACGTAAGAGTACGTGGGATTACGAATTTCGAGGAGTTTCTCGAAGTGGGTCTTAACTTCGTAAGATACGGGACAGGAGAGGGGGGGAGGGGTAGGTAGGGGGTGTTGTGTAGTATCGTGAACTGGGTCAAGTAGTAGTTACCCACACTGTGCCACTGGTCGTAGGAGAGATATTCGCGTTGTAGATTATCGTCAAGAGTTTCGAATTCGCAATAATCGCCCGTAACAGGAGGTAACCTCGGTTTATCACCGTTGATATTAACTCGTAATCGTTCCAACCGCGAAAACAAATCTCCGTGTAAGCACAAATACAAATATACATATATACATATGTGTATACATGCATCGATCATAGTATAAGGCGCTCATAGTGAAAGGAGAAGATTGAAATCGTTGAAAAGGAAACTATATTATGATTTATTCGCCGCTAGTAAAGAAGCGAAGGGGTGAAGGGGTGAAGGGGTGAGATGAGATGGGGTTGGGAAGTTCGATAACTAGGGTGAAACCGACATTATTCTCGTCGTAGTAGAACCGTATCCAAACTCCGAGTTGTGGGAGTTTATATTGTTTCCTTTCTTGACTGTCCTCGGAGGAGGAGGAGGAGGAGGAGGAGGAGGAGCATAATCGTATTTGGGTTGGCATGCCCGGACATGCCCCGGATACGTTCGAGACCTTGAACTTGCTCGGCAAGCTTCTCTCTCTCTCTCTCTCTCTCTCTCTCTCTCTCTCTCTCTCTCTCTCTCTCTCTCTGTCTCTCTCTCTTTCTCTCTGGCGAGCCATCTCAACCCCTCTCCTTCGCCATTTTTCTTTCTCCTACGTTATACCGACGTACATACAAACTATACGGGCATAAATATATCTCTTTATATGAACGTATGTGTATATATATATATATATATATATGTACATATGTATGTATATTCTGAAAGCTTGAAACATAACGGGTATGCCGATACGTTTCATCGGCAATGAGAATATCCTCGACCTAGAGCGAGCCGGCCGCGAACTTTCCTCGGGTCACGACCTCTCGCAAACGCTGCCAACCGGTGGTAGAACGGAGAGGAAAGGAAACGGAGAATCCTTCCTACGTGTCCCAAGGACTTAGGAAAAGCATTGCAAGTCCGATGATGTTGAAGATACGTATACGTCGCTCTGTCGCATGTTAATCGACTCGCCCTTGAAAAGGAGATAGAAGAGAAAAGAAAAGGAAAAAGAAGAAAAGAAAAAAAAAGATAAAAAGAACGAGCAACTTGAAAAGCTCCTGCGTCCAATAGACCGAATAATACCGCCACCTGTTGAGAACGAATCTCTCTCTCTCTCTCTCTCTCTCTCTCTCTCTCTTTTTAATGCTACTCGTAATTTCGCGTAAAATCTCACCAACCTACGGCACGACGAAGGTCGCGATAAAAAAGGATGAAAATTAGAATGGGAGGGGAATAGTATTTTTCGTTTTTTTTCACGATAGAAGACGAACACGTATCTGGTGAAATCTGATTGATCGCGGCCATCCACGTGACAAAAAAGGTGTAAGCCAATTTTTCGAGTTCGGAGATAACGACGCTCGGAATTAATCAACCTTGAGAGTAGTACATTTCAATGTTCAAACCGTTCTCGAGTTTACTCTTTTAACAAATGTCCCTCTTTTCACGATATTCTTCCCATCGTCGAGATTAAAACGATAAATATCGAAAGTGAAGTATCGCTTTTAAGCTTTCCTTTATATATACATATGTACGTACATATTATATATATATATATATATATATATATATATATATATATATATATATTTATATATATGTATGTACACACATATATGTACTATATATCAATCCACACGAATATCTCATACGCAACACACTTAGTTAAATTCAACTATAAAACCTCTAACTATTACTACTACTACGTACGACGATACAATTCAGAGCCAAGCAAGCGTTGCACACCGAAACGCAATCGGCCCAAGATTTTATTAAACGCCGTGTACTCTCGTAACTTTAACTACCGTCTTCTTACTTCTTCCCGCGAAATACGAGACGACATTTAAAGCCTTTATCAAGGAAAAAGCAAAACACGCTTCCCTACTTTTACGAGAATACGAAGGTCGTATTCATTTTTTTTTTTTTTTTTTTTTAGTGCATATTAGAAAATACGAACGTATAAGCATAAGTAATACACCTATATACTAAGGTAAAGAGCAAAGAGAGAAAGAGAGAGGAATATTTATTTTCATGGGCGAACTCGATATGAAAGGAAGGAAGAGAGAAGATAAGTAAAAAAGAAAGAAAATTTAATATTAAAAGAAAAGAGAGAGAGAGAGAGAGAGAAGTAATATAATCCCGTAGAAAGAAATAACATATAATGATGATATGATAAGGGTGGGGAGGGGTGGGGATGGGGGAGGGAAAAATGCCGCCGTAAGATAATACGCATACGCTCGGCCGTGAAATAATATGAAGTTAAATTATTAAGGAAGATATTGCAACCGTTTAAAGATGGTAATAATACGAATGGGAATATTAATTAATTAATGGAAAGATAAATTGTAAAAAGGAAATATGAGGAAATAATAATAATAAAAAAAGGAAAAAGAAAAACAGAGAGAGAGAGAGAGAGAGAGAGAAAATAAAATATAAAAACGTAACGATACTATGACGCAATAATAATACTTCGCTTATTCCATAGTTATTGAATAAACGTTAAGTAAAGGCAATTTAATCAGCGACTATTTTCCTCCGGACGTCACGAAACTAACAACGTAATTGCAATTTGAAACGCAAAGAGATATATATATATATATATATATATATATATATATATTCTCGAGAGAAAGATATATATATATATATATATATATGGAAAGAGAGAGCGAGAGAGAGAGATTTATCTACGCAAACATTCATCTTTTCATAAGTCGATGCTTACGCGTCAGATCCTCTCACAGATTGACCTTTCCCGAGGCTCGTGTAGGTGGTGGCGGTGGGAGTGAGGGGATGGAAGGGGTGAGGGAGGGAGTAGGAGGTCATAAGCAGCTGCAACGGGGGAGGAAGAGCGTATATAACAATCACCGGTACAGCGTAGTCGTCGAGGGAGTGTCACCTCTCTCCGTCCTCACCCTTCCACTCTCTTCCTCTCTCTCAACGGCGTATAACGGGTTGCCCGTGACCGGGGAAGGTCTTGGCCATGGATACACACCAGGCAACGTGACGCAGGCAGGCATCCAAGGGTAGGTAGGGTGGATAGGATAGGTAGTGTAGGTAGTGTGGGTAGAGTAGGTGTAAGTGAGTGGGTGAATAGGTGGGTGAGCGTGAGCGTTGCGCGCGCGCTCATCCACATTTTTTTATCTCTCTCTAACCCCTTCTTCCCATTTCGTTTTACTATTGAAACAAAACGAATAAGATCGAACGATATCGATCGATCGAAATATAAAAAGCTGACGTCGATCGTATCAAATGGATAATGGTCGTAAAATAATCGACAAAATTAATCGTCGACCTTGAATGATCATTTAATTCGACGAATTGAAAGAAAAAGAAATTATTCTCTTTGGCGGAATCGTCCGTAGACATCACAGCGACTCTTTCACTCCCGTTGATAGTCGATCCAGTTAGAAGAAGAAAGAAAGAAAGAAAGAAAGATCAGGCGAGCAGGCTGGCAAGAATCGGACGAGGTGACCAGCCCACCCCCAGTAGGAGAGAAAGAAAAATTAATTCGATCGAAGATTGATGAAATAATTGAAGTCTAAAGTGTAGTTGAATCGTTGCCGGAGAGTTTCTCTCGTCGATTGAC
Source organism: Dolichovespula media (assembly GCA_911387685.1). Taxonomy (NCBI): domain Eukaryota; kingdom Metazoa; phylum Arthropoda; class Insecta; order Hymenoptera; family Vespidae; genus Dolichovespula; species Dolichovespula media. Next base: position 5,767,844 of record OU426865.1, read on the forward strand.
GTTCGATCTGATTCAGTGTGGATGAAGTCGATCGTAATTCCTCTTCGAAGAAGTTGGGAAAAGTGGGACGGGTAAGGTCGAAAGGTTGGAACGGATATTATAGAGAGAGGGAGAGAGAGAGGGATGATAATAGAGAAAGAGAGTGGGAGGAGGTGAAGTGGCGTTAATGGAAGAGCTTACCCTGGGACGATCGCAAACGACCTCGATAGCGCGTGTCTCGACGAACGCGTTTAACCAGTGTTTTGCCCGTGACCAGAGAGGACCTTGACAATGGCTGTTCGCGAGACGCTCTCTCTCTCTCTCTCTCTCTCTCTCTCTCTCTCTCTCTCTTTCTCTCTTTCTCTCTACGACGTAGAGAAAGGGTCATGATAGGGAAAGAGAAGGAAGAAGAGAGAACGAAGTGAGTGAGCGAGTGAGAAAGACGGAAAGAGAATGAGAGAAAGAGAAGGAGAGACAGATAGAGGAAGGGAAGGAGAGACGAAATCGAGGAGTACGGAGAAGGAAGGGTAAGTGCATCGCGACGCAGGCGCTGAATGCGCGCGCATCTCGCTCGATGCACCCGGAGGTCGCCCATCCCGTGCACGCGCCCCCGACCTTGACCTTATACGCGCCGCACGCGCTGCTCTACGTTGTATACCTACGTGTGTGTATTGTGTGTGGGTGTGTGTACGTACCTATGTATGTATTTATATATGTAATCCTATGTGTGTACGTGAGTTTGTATGTAGGTACGTATCCCATGTATAACGTGATATACGTACGAGAGCTCGAGGTCCATCCACTCGTCGATGGTTGAAGGTCGCTGTGGCCGCCCCGGGAAGAGAACGGAGCCCCGGAGAAGGGTGGAAAAGAAGTAAATAAAAAAAAAAGAAGCAAAAAAGAAAGAAATAAATATACTTTTCCGTATTTCTCTCTCTCTCTCTCTCTTTCTCTCTCCCATTACGTAATTTTCAATGTTAAAATACCATCATTTATTAGTGCTAACGTATTGAATTAATTTTGATTATTAATATAACGTCATTGTTAATTCCAAGATAAAAATACGGCTCCACTACGTCTTCTATATATCTGTTACGTATTTTATCTGTTGCTCATTCTTATCTTCTTCTTCTTCTTCTTCTTCTTCGACTTTTTGTTTTCTTTTTCTTCACTAATCGTTCTAAAGCGTGTATTGCATAACTCGATCGATGCGTATCGATCGATCGGTAAGTTTCGTAGGAGGATAAAAAAGAAAGAAAAAGGGGATCGTTATGGCACACCAGTGGAGGGGGGAAGGTGACTTTTGTCCACCGTAAAAAAGAAAAACAAATTGAAGATGAAGACAACAACGATGTGGCCGTAAGTTTCCATCGTTTTCAGTGAAATTCCATTGCCAACTGATTACCGTTGTACGATCCAATATGGATTAATTAAGGGGGTTAAAACGAGCTAAGGCTCGAAGAAGAAGAAGAAGAAGAAGAAGAAGAAAGGGTAAATGTACCGACGTACGAAGGGAAAGAGAGGACCCAAACGTGTCGTTCCAGAAATTTATCGAACGAATTCTCCTCCTCCGTAATGGCGCCTACATTATTATACTCGACTAAGTAGGTAGGAAAACATCGGTGAACTATATCTGGATAACCAGCGAGCAACGTGAAAGCTTGTCTCGTCCGATTCTCGCGTAGATTAGAGAGACGGTGGAAAGTCGAGGTCGCCCTTGACGTAAGCGCCAATCGCGTGTAGATACAGACACACCGAACCGAACCGCACCGCACCGCACCGCACCGCACGGGCACCGCAAGATACACACACGGACACCAGCTCACGTGCAAATCCTCTCTACATATACGTGACCCTCATAAAAGATCGTAGGAACCGGAAGACTTCGTTGTATGTACCGAAATCATTGCTTATATACGACATCACGTACTTTCTTAAATGAGAATTCGTCGTTTAATCTGATCGATCGATCGATCGATCCTTGCGTCGATCAGATTAAAATCCGATCCTCCCGGAAATAAGTCGGAAAGGATGCCGGCAACCTTCGTATTTGAAAATAGAATATTTGTATTCGCGATACGATCGCGGATCATCGACGGAAGAGGCACCGGACAAACGAAGGCAAAAGAGTTAATACTTGCGTGGTGGTGGTGGTGGTGGTGGTGATCTACAACATCTGTCTGTCTTTGTTTATCGTTCAACGCCGTCTCTCTTAATCCGTCTATACTTTCGTGCTTATGGAAGAAATTTTACCCCCTCCCCCGCCCTTTAATTTGATCCCTTATTTTCGGAGGGAACAATCATCCGCGCGATCTTCGCGAACGTCATCGCAATAATTCGTACGAGCGTAGTTTTCAAACGACTATCGGAAAACGTTCGCAAGAACCTATTGGAAATCGTTGCATAACACATTCGATTATCGCGATTACCGAATCATTATTAATTACCGTTTTCTTTTTCTTTCTTTCCTTCTTTTTTTCACCCCTCGGTCGTACGTTCCACAAACTCCGTCTAGGCGAGTTTCTAGCGAGCGAGGCCAAATTATTTTTTCAAAATCGCCATATATATAGATATTCATCGTATGTAACTATGTATGTATGTATGTGTGTGTGTGTGTGTATATATATATATATATATATATATATATATATATATATATATATATATATATATATATATATATATATATATATATATATATATATATATATATACACACGTATCTATGATAAAGCAAAGGTTCGGACGAACGAAAAGCCTTAATAAAGCTTTTGCGTATCGTTGAAAATGCAACGATTATTACACACTGGATATTGTTCTTGCGTAAGCTCTCCTCACTTTCTGATATAGGTAGCTAACTCTCTCTCTCTCTCTCTCTCTCTCTCTCTGTGCGTTAGCGAGCTTATTCAGGCGCGTGACGCTATCCGACGACCTTATCGTCTCCTTTATTGCTTAATATTCCTGCAAGATTTACATAACCTCGTTCCACATTGTTTGTGTATATGTATGCACCTATATATATATATATATACATATACGTTCATAGTTGCACCGTTACACACACATACCCGAATAAAACGTAGGATATGTATTTATATGTATATATGTATAAACATGTACGTACGTACGTATCTATGTATGTATATACACCGAGAATTTGTGCTCCGTTTTTCTTTCAATTTCAAAACGTTCATTTATTTTATTCCCGTCTTATTCGCAATTCGTCAAGGTAAATCGATCGACGCGTGCGAGAATAAATACAAATAATAAGAAAATTCTTTCCTCTACGCGAAAAATGAGAGATAGAGAGTATTTTCGAAGGATATCGCGATAACAACAGCGAGATCGGAAATAAACGTTTTCGTTTCGATTAGAAATAACAATTAACCCATCCCCCGCTCCCGGACGCAAAAAGCGATTACAAACGATGCATCGAGGATATGCGATTGCAAAAATATCTGACGTTCGTGTTGACAATCGATACGTACGCGTTGCACGAATCCAAGAATCGTTACGTCGTAAAATTCACCGAATGACTTCGTTGTTTTTTTTGTTTTTTTTTTTTTTATTTCGCCAAGGACATACCACTCGCAAATGATATTTCGTCGTTCAAACGTCAAATACGATGATTGTCGTTAAAGAGGGTTGATATGATATTAAAAAAAAAAAAAAGAAAAGAGAAGAGAAGTATCTTTCAATTTCAAATGAGCATGGTAAAGATATCAATGAATTTCTCCGAACGTTTTTGTTTTTTCGTCCTGAAAAAAAAAGAGAGAGAGAGAGAGAGAGAAACCAGAAAAAGAATTAATGACGATCTCTCTCTTTCTTTGATTCGGAGCGCAAGAGCGCGCATTTCACGGGGATGGGAGAAATTTTGTACGTTGGCGGATGAGAAACGCGTTTTCTTTGCTCGAAAATAGTCGTTGTTATTGTTGTTGTTCCACATTTACGAGCGTACGTACGTTAGAAAAGCTAGCTAGTGGCACCTTAAAGGTTTCGTGGAAATAAATGTTCGTCGATTGATACGACGTTATCAGCATTACAATATTAATCGCAATATAAATATCGCACGCTCGTGCAATCATGTTGATACATACAAACTATAGGCATCGATTTTTCTTCCAACGTCTCTATTTTCCCCCAGTTCGTAATCGTATCAACGCATTAGAAATAAATCGTTAGAACGTACAATCTTTTTTGTATTTAATTTTCTATTTTTTTTTTTTGTTGTTTTTTAATTATTCGACAACGTTCATTATTATTAAATTATTCGATTAAATTTAATTATTTCATATCTTATTCATATTCGATAATGTAATTTTATCATTAAACCACTAGTCGATCGCATCTCAAATTCTAATCATTTCTATCTCTCTTGCTTTCTCTCTCTCTATAATATTTACTTCTTCGTTATACCGTACACGAAACCCCATAGAAATAAATTTTGTATATACACACACATACACTCTTCCTCTTCCTCTTCCTCTCTCTCTCTATGACACACACACACACACACACACACACACCAGAGAGACTCCCACACTCACTCACTCACTCTCTCTTTCCCTCTCTCGTGTATGCCGTCAGCCGCGTCCTTGACATTGCCCGTTGCAGCGTCTCGACGCAACGCGGATTGCATCACAGCGCGAATTCAGCCATTTATTTTATCGTTCGGAGAGTGCAAGTTAAGAAGGAAGGGGAAGAGGGGGGTACCATGACGATTTTGACGTCGTACGTGGGGGGATATCTGGTCCTACGACGAAAACCAAAATAAAAGAAAAGGAAAACTAAAGGACAAGGACTCTTAACTCTCTCTCTCTCTCTCTCTCTCTCTCTCTCTTGAATGAGAGACAACCGAGAGATAGAAAAAGAGACACATTCAAGATCGATCGAGATAAAGAGTGAGTGAGTGAGTGAGTGAGTGAGAGAGAGAGAGAGAGAGAGCAGCACAGTTGGCCGACGGCCCGGCAAATTTCTACGGCGCTTTCTCGAACGACAATATACATATATACATATACATACACATATATACATATAACTATATATAAAAGCGCGCGTGTCGGACCGCACGCGGAACGTCGCGCGGAACGTTATAGCACCTACCGGCCTTGTCCTTGACATCGACCGCTGCGTCCCGACGCTACGCAGGCCACAGTTGCATCAGAATGTTCGATGCAACCGTCGTAGTAGAAGTACGAGGAGAAGGAGAAGAAGGAGGAGGAATAGAACGAAGAGGAGGAGGAGGAGGAGGAGGAGGAGGAGAAGGAGGAGGAGGGTAGAACGGTCTCCCCCTCTTTAAACGGATAAGAGGTAAAGAGGGGTAAAGAGGGTTGACTAAGTAGGAGTGGTGGAGGGTTACGGAGAGCGAAAGATCGAGGATGCAGGGTTAAAGGAGGTGAAGGAGGAGGCGGGAGGTGGAAGGAGGACTAGAAAAAAATTTGAGTGGGGTTGAGTGAAGGATGAGAAGAGGAACGAGGGGGAAAGGACGGACGGACGGACGGACGGACGGACAGGTGGGTGGGTGGGTGGCTTTTGATAGTACGTCTTAATATCGTCGTCGTTGTTGTTGTTGTCGTCGTCGTCGTCATGCCTCTCGTTATCTCTTCTTTCCTAGATCGTTACGAACAACGTACCGATGCGATCTATCGTGCAATAAATCATTCCGCCTTACGCCATCTTAACGGTACCTTTATACTCCTCTCGATTTCATTGTTTTTAATAGCAATTGGATTCTAAAATGATTACTAGACGCCACCCAATATCGTAATATCGTATCTCGCGTACGAAGTAGAATAAACGAACGAACGAACGACCATGTTATTTTTTTTTTCGAAGCTGTATTCACGTGGGGAAAAAAAGCGATGAATCAACACAGGGACGACGGACTGGATTTTCGGGGGAAAGAAATGAAATAAGAAGATAAAAAAATAGTAATAAGAAAAAAAAGGAGAGAGAGAGAGAGAGAGAGAGAAAAGAAAAGATCGGCTGGCGTCGACGACGCATTAATACAAAGTGCGTCGTCTCTCGTCTCGATCCTATACCCGTCTACGTAGAATCGTTATATACGTATGTACGTAGATACGTTACTTATGAGAGTTGCCTGAAATAAAAGCAAGGTCGGATTTTAACACCGAATACCCGTTAGTCAAGTAGTATCGGTCACTATGGCTTTTATAATAATTTATTAAATAACTAAATAGGCGTATGTTTCGACGGGACGGGACGGGACGGGAACGAAAATGTAGATAACATCGCGTGATCGTATGATATTAAAAAGATAATCCGTTTGATCATCATCATCATCATCATTATTATTATTATTATTATTCTTATTATACGAAAACGGGCGGGTTAAGAAATTTCGTCTGGCCTTTTTCTGTGTCAAGCCAAAGAACGTAGTATATAAGGTCAAGTAGGTATACGGAACGAAAGTAAACATTTTGCATATCGTACGTAACAAACACATACACAGCACACACAACATGTTGAAACTCGCTCGTTTATATGTAAATATACATACGTAAATATACTTTGTATATGCATATATATAGATATATATATATATATATAAAAATGTGCGCCTATATTACTCTGAAATTACGCTTTGCATTTCCAAGCGTATTTTAAGATCATTCCTTTTATATGCCGATGACTTTTCTCGTTTTTTAAAAAAACAACTGTACATTACAAACGAGAATACGCGTCGACCATCGTTGCAAACCTCGTTCGTTTGGGTTAATTACACGAGGTGGTGCTTCGTTTTCTCTGTCCTTTTGTTTTTTTTTTTTTTTTTTACTTTGTACGACGTCGACATAAAAAAAATAAAAAAAGAAGAAAAAGAAAAAGAAAAGAACGATCATCAAGGAACAAAATTATTTGAACTTCTTGCCTTTCGATACTTTAGGCTTTCCTCTTGGTGGTTTACCACCGCCATGACTCCTCCCTTTACCTCGTCCCTTCGTCCTTTCCTTCGCCTTAGCCGCCCTTAAATCCTTCTTCATTCTAGGATCTACTATCTTGTATCTGCCCTTTACTCCGGGAGGCCTTACCGCTCTCTTTTGGGATGTATGTTTCTTTGCGACCACATACGTCACTTCCTTCTTTGGCTCCTTATGAGCTTTCTTGTATATACTATATATATATATATAAACAAAAAAAAAGAAAAAGCTTATATAGACGTACACAACATACGATCTGAAATGAAAGAATACGACGATTGTCGCGCATAGAAATAAATTTTACTCACGCTTTAACCTGTCGTGCCTTCTCGCGTTCGCTTATCTCCGTACTCTCCATTAAAGCTTCCACCTTCTTCTTCGCCTTCTCCAATTTCCTCATCGAACGTTTCTTCTTCCTCGCTCTGGCCTCTAAAACCTTTTTTATCGGTCTGACGTTAAGATCCTCAACTCTTTTTTCGTATTCCTCTACGAGCTCCCTCGGTACCGGCGCCTCCTTCTTCATATGCTTCTCTTCGTCCTGCACAAACCAATCTGGCAAATTGGTATCGTTAAAGGCGTATCTGTTCCATGCGCCGTCGATCAGATCGCGTCGAGACTTCTTCGATTGTACCATTAAAGAGCCCAACGCCAGATCTTGAACCGATAATTTTCTCTTCTTTAATTTTTCATCTAAAAAAGAAAAAAATAATTATAATGAAGTAAATAAGTAGTAAAAGTAAGAAAAGGTAAATAAGCGAGAAATAATATAATAATCGTTTACTTACTACCTTGCTCCTTCGACACCACCTCGTATCCATCCTTACCGCCTATCTTTTTTACTTTTTTATTTGGCCCCATCATCCCCTCAACGTCATAATTAGAATCCGTATCGTCGCTCGCACCACGATTCGATCCAACCTCGGTATCCTCGTCCTCGTCCTCTCCCTCCTGCTCCTCCTCCTCCTCCACGACTTGCTCCTCCCTCTCCTCTCCAACAATTTTCCCACCCTTTTTCTTATAACTCTCGATCATCTTGTCCAATTCAAAGTCCTCGTCCTTTTCATCCTCCAAATTTTTAAACACATCCTTCTCAAACCATAACTGTGCCTTGTGTATTCTCTTAGTTTTTTTATCTCTATAATCGAGATCGGTTATCAATGGATTAGTTTCCTCTTCCTCCTCGAGTTTAGTATTTTTTCGGTTTTTCTTATTCTTCTTCTTAGCATTCTTACCTTCTTCGTCGTCCTCCGACGAACTGAAACCTGTAATAATAAATAAAATTAACAACCCTTCGAATATATTATTAGGAATATATATATGTAAATATATATATATATATATATATATATATATATATATATATATATATATATATAGAAACGAAATGACGATTATAATAATACCTAATCCTGATTTCTCGCTATCCGTACTTTCGTCGTCGGAACCTTCCGACTCGCTATCCTCCGACTTGTAATACAATCCGGAACTATCCAAATGTCCTTTGTCCTTATCGTAAGTTATCTTCTTAGATTTTCCTTTACGTTCCTCGTCAGAATCGTGATCGCTTTCGGCTACAAAATCGGGACTTTGATCGGTAACCGTTGCCAATGCCTCGTGAGTTTTAATTTGCGTCAAACTGAACATGTCGTCCCCTTCCAATTTAGGTCCCTCGTCTCCCTTGTGTATCATCTTAAGATTCAAACGTTCGTTCAACTTTTGCCTCTCTTTGTTCACCCTTTTCTTCTTCCTCTTCAATTCCCTCTCTTCCTCCTCTCGGACCTTTTCTATTTCCTTCATAATTTCCTCATCCTCCAGATCTTCCTGTTCTTCGAGAGTTAAAGATTTTTTCGGCTCGTCGTCCTCCGTCGTTCCCACCTCGGCATCGTTCGATTCCGATTTGGATTCAACGAATATCTCCCTCAAAGCTTTCCACCAATTAAGTAACAAACGCAAATCCTTCCGACCGAGCACCTTGATATCCTTACAACATTCCTTTATCTCTTTCGTCGTCCTCTCGTGATTCGCGATTTCATCGTCGTCTAACAAGATTTCGGACGTATTTTGCAATGCGTCTATCCCATTGTCAAATTTGATGAAATCTTTCACGGAAACAGGATGATACAACGTGTAGTCATTCTCCGGATAACCTTCGGCCTTTTGCTTCTTCTGTTTCTCTGGATGGAATACGTTGAGTTTATTCGTAGGTTCCAATTGTAATTCGGAGAATACGTATTTTGGATCTAAAAATTTAGGATCTATCTTGTCAGGGGCTATGTAATATTGACATACCACGAAAATTTCCGCGGATTCGTTACGAGAGGCTTGAGGTTTGGTCGCGTGTACCTTTGAAAATATCACACGATTAATTTATTTTACTTGCGGTGAAAAAAAAAAATAAATGCATAAATATGAATTACTCACCTTCTTGAATAATTGTTTAAATACCCATATCAATGGATTGTAATCCTTTGATCTGAATACTTTAGTAACAAACCATCCGCCGGGTCTTAGAAATTGTGTGGCCACTTTGACGGCGTGTAACGTTAAAACGGCTTGTTGATACGCGTCGTGAAGCCAATTCTTTCCTACGTTAGGTGCACCGTCGTTTAAAACGACATCAGCCTTCCAAGTCTTCAGTTCACGAGTGATAGCCACTCTGCACTTGTCCGTTGTAATATCTTCAACCAAGCTTATACAACCTGGTATAGGTTTGATTGGAAACAAATCAATGCCAATGACTACAGACGATACTGGCATATTTTGTCTTGCCACTTGCATCCATCCGCCAGGTGCTGCGCATAAATCTATACATACTCGAGATTTTTGAAGAAACTCAAATTTACGATTAAGCTGAATCAACTTGAAAGCGGCACGTGATCTGTAACCTAAAAGAAAAGGGATTTTATAAATGGAAATAAAACGCTCATAGCACATATATCTCAAATTGTTCGTACCTGTTTCCTTGGCTAATTGATAATATTTATCCTTCCTCTGTTTTCCGATCTTTCCCTTTTTACCCATTTTCAATGCAGGCTAATATTTCTAACGAAGTAACAACATAAATTAAACGGAACTAACGAAGAGGTTATAACATGTGGTTCAAAGCAGTGGACCGAACACTATAAACATAACCTCAACGAAGTCATTCTCACAGATGGTACTTCGTCGAATCTTTACGTAGAAATCATACCGAAAAGCACAGCAGCGCCATTCGAACGTTTTCTCAGGCATAATCAAGTGCTGCCCTCTCTCCTACTTTAGAGGAACTTCTTCGATAATTTTCTTTCAACCAAGTCGATAAACTATCGTCGAAAAGACACGATTTTTTTCTCAAAGAAAATAAAATTTTTTTAAAGGTTCAAAAAGGCCATGTCCTCGCGTAAACCTTTATCTTTAAAATGTGTGAATAACTATTATTCCAAAATAGTGTTATGAAATTTATTGGTATATTTAAAGAAAGAATATTATTGATCAATACGCCACCTAACATTTTATATATACTATCATAGTCAATCTTTTATGTCACAATTTGTTGATCGCGATTAGAACTTTCAACGATATAACTGAAAATTTGTTATTTTATTGAAGTATTTTAATCTTTAAATATTGAAATTCCAAAGGATTTGTAAAAACTTATACAGTTTAATTATATATATGTATATTATATTACGATTAAAGAAACATTGTATGTGCATACAAAGATGGAGTTTACGTATAATTTGTCCTTGTCGCGGAATGAAAATTTAAATAATCTTTAGTAGTAATTTTATGACATTTTATTATCAAGTTTTAATAACTACGAATTGGTATCAAAAAATGGCTAGATTTCAGTGGTCTTTGAGACAAGCTCCAAGGCACATAAGGTATTTATTAAATTAACATTGTCGTTTCATTTAGAAGAAAAAATTTAATGAAACGTAACTATTTTTTTTTCTTTTTTTTTCATTCTTTTTTTTCTTCTAAGGCTCAGTATTAAGAAAAAATGGTGGCGTTTACAAATCACATGCAAATCTTTATTTTATAATGACTTTTTGGATTGGAGCTATATATGTGATATACTCATGGAACCAATGTTTTGGTTTGTGGAAAATTTTACTGCCTGGTTAGGACCAGTAAGTTATTTGCAATTTTATTTCTATCAAAATAGAGATGTCATTAAAATATAAAAATTTCATAATTTTATCAATACCATTTAGCTTTCGCAATATATTTACTAAACTTCACAGCCTTTAGGTATGTGTAGTAATGGTAGCTTTACTAAAAGCAAGCATCGTTTGTATCGCATATTGGATTGGCTTACCTTACTGGTGGGAAAAGAGCCCATTTATGACAATATTTTTATTACTGATTGGAAATTGGCTTCTTATAAATGTATGTTTCCACTATTACATGGGTGTAAATGTAGCAGCAGGTTACCCGCCTCAGGGTGGTCTTATTCCAGAGGCTGTGAGCATTTGTAAAAAATGTATTAAACCAAAACCTCCTAGAACACATCATTGTTCTATTTGTAACAAATGCGTGCTTAAGATGGATCATCATTGTCGTATCCTTTTTGCTCTTGTTTGAGGCGTTTGTATAACGTAAAATAACAAAAAAGTAATTGCACACAAAACTCATATATTTCTTAAACATACTTATAGCATGGCTCAATAACTGCGTCGGTCATTACAATCACAGATATTTTTTTCAATATATGGCTTTCACCGTTGTGGGAATTTTATTCATTATATTCTTTGGAATAGAAATAGCATATCAAGAGTTTTTTCCAGCGCATGAAGTTGAGCTAGATGGCCATCCAGTTCGGATTAACAATTCTGAGATTATTCCTGTGGTAAGTTTATATTATATTTTAATACTTTCTTATTGTTAAATAGTTACAAAAAAAATCTCTTTTAGGCGGAATCATTGGATCATTTGTCTCAAGAGGAAATAGCTGAAATTGCAAAACAAGCCGCCGAAAACAAAGAAAAAGAATGGAGACGCAGACTTATAGTTTATGCGGCATTAATTTGTGTAGCTACATGTACAACACTTGGGGCACTGACTTGGTGGCATGCAGGTCTTATTACAAGAGGAGAAACTAGTATTGAGGCACGCATTAATAGTACAGAAACAGAGAAATATAAAGCGCTTGGAAAATCATATCAAAATCCTTATAATTTTGGACCAAGGGAAAACTGGAAATTGTTTTTAGGCGTAGCTAATAGGTAATCTTCATAAAACTTTTATTACTATCACCATATTGTATATTATATTATAAAACAAAATTGCAAATTTATGTACATATTACCTATTTATTTATTTAACATACCACCTAAATTTTTGCAGAAGTTGGTGGTATATTTTTTTTCCTTCAACTCACAGCCCATATGGAGACGGTCTTATGTGGAGAACAATCCACGACATCAAAACATCTTGAATTTGAAACTGAAACAATCCTAAGAGATATCATACAATTATCTTTTATATATTCTTCCTGTGTGTATTATATGACTCTTATTCTTATGACATTCTAGTCAAATGTAATGCATGATTAATAGAGCAAATTGATATCATGCACTTAAATATATAAAATATTCAACAACTGTCATACAATCAATACCTTTATATATATATATATGCATATATATATTTCCTAAATTACTACAGGTTTAAATATCATTGTTCTTAATTATATTTAATTTTATGATGAAAGCATGCTCTTTTCCAATAAAAAAAAAAAAAATAATACTGTTAAGAAAATAACAGTAAAAATAATGTAATTCATCTACAATTTAATAGTTATTTGAATAAATTACATTTTTTACCTTTTGTAAGATATTATTTCTTCATTAAAGCTGCTAATTCTCTGGCCAGACAATATCCTCTATCCAATTAAGGTAATGCGAAACTCTTGTATAAACGCCAGGTGAATCTACAATTGCACAACCTTCCCCGAAGCTAGTAATTCCAATTATTTGGAAAAGACACGAATATACGGGATGTGGTAATTGTAAAGGTCCACCTGAGTCTCCTTGGCAAGCATCTTTAATCCATCCATCGCGAGGATCACCCGCACATATCATACTGGGTGTTACACCATATGGAACTGCCAGGGAATTATTATGTTTTATTGAACATGCAATGTTATCTATTATATCAAGTTGTGCCTTTCGCAATTTTTCGCTTTGTTCACCACCTAAAAATATTTCAGTTTATAACAGGGAACAATATTTTAAAAAATCTTATGTACCAAATATCTTTTAATATAAGGCATGTAAAATTTAATTGTAAAACAAGAAAATGTTAAATATACATCAAACTTACCAAACTCTGTAACACCCCAGCCGCTAACCCAAACTTTCATGGGTACATTGTCGTATAGCTGATAAAGACATGCTGGTTTTATTAAAGTACTAAAAGTAACAGTTCTCTTTAATTTAACAAGAGCTATGTCCGCATACATTGCAGGAGGTTTGTAAGATGGGTGCCGTATCATTTGTTCAATTCCAATCACGATTCCAGCCTTTTCATCCTTTATATTATGAATACCAATCCTTGCAACTGTTGGACTACCGCTACAAGATAAAATATTACCTCACGTAATTGATAATGTTACAAAGCAATGAATATTAAAATATTTAACAATATTCTTTAGCTTTATATAACAAAATTTTTGATTACGAAGAAAGAAAAATTTATCTACTTTGGTCCATAAGTGCAATGTGAGGCGGTGAGTACCCAGGAAGGTGAAATTAATGTGGCGCCACAGTAAAACTTAAAAGATCCGTCCCTTAATATTTTGCCCAAGGCAACCATATGTGGAAATTCACCAGGTGTTGCAATAGTGCCACCTGTTACAAGCTGATCAGGCGTTGCGCACTGTTCATTTTCTACTTTAACAACTTGGGTGTTGATACCAACTAAAGATTGTACTTCCGATATACCCAAAAATTGTTTACCATATTCTTCGCATTCTATAATATAATGTTTGGTTATTAATTGAATGAAATCAATAAATAATAAAAACTAATATTGTTTAAATAAACTTACTGATATCTGATTTTGTCCTAGTACCATATCTACTAGATGAATTTATTGAAGAAACTATAATAGGTTTAGGTTGTTCCTGAGGAAGACTTGAAATCTCTTTCTTCTTAATATTTCTTTGATTTTGAAAATCAATCGTAGGGTACAATGGATTATTAAATAAGCTGGAATTATTGTTAGTTGTACTATTGTTTCTGTCAACTTCATTTTTAGCCCAATTAAAGAATGCATCATTAACGTATTGCCAATCATTTCTATCTATAACACTCGTTTTATCATTTTCCGTTAAAAATGTATTTTGTCCTGTATTGCGTTCATTGGTATCTTCGAACGAATATATAATAGGCGTAGGAACGATTGAAACGTAATAATCTACAATCTCTTCATTTTCTTTCGACGAGCTCGAAGAATCTACGGATATATTATAATTTCTTATATAACTCGTCCATAACTAGATTCGCAAATTGGTTCGAATTATATTTACTTTATTGTTATTTTTACTTTTATTCTTTTTTTTGCGTCGTTGCATAAATCAGATAAAGTAACGTACGATCGTAGAAGTATGTTTCTTTGTTTCTTTTTGTAGGAAGAATTAATGAAATACTGATATTTTTATGTATAATAATAAGTAATTCACCTGCATTTCCTTTAGATGTAAGCAATAGATCGTCCAAAATAAACAATAGAAAAATTACGATAGAATTATAACGTATAAAAAAAAATGTCATCGTTGGAAATAAGGAGAGCCTGCTGTTATGTCCATTAATATTCAATAGAATTTTTGCACGAGTTAAATAAGTCAAATGTCAGTGTTGAAGTATTTCTTTATTCTTTATCTTTCATATACAAAGATTATCGTTAATTCATTTGTACATGAATGCGCGTTGTGTATACATATATATATAAACAATTGTGTAATAATTACTAAATTATTCATATATATATGTAAGATAGAGAGAGAGAGAGAGAGAGAGAGAGAGAGAGAGAGAGAGAGAGAAAGCCAAATTTATTTATAAAATATTCTTAAAAAATAATTTTTTTAAAAAGATATGAAAGAAGCTGACTTCTTACTTTTAGATTCTTTTTCCTTTTTCATTTTCAATCATAGGAAATTAATGTAGAGGAAAACCGAAGAAACAAGAAAGATATAAATTTATTTGTTCTGTACCTTTTAACGACAGAAAAAAAGAAAAGTATTAATTTTTATTACACGTTACAAACACGTTATTTAATTATTTTCCTTTCTTTACTTTTGTAATTACGATTCCTCGAACATTTTCCTGTATCTTGATACATCTGTAACATATATTTAATATGCAAAAGGGATAGAAAGTATTTAATCTTAGAAACTTGATAAGGTGTTTTCCTTTATGCGGCCATCTTGCAAAGAAGGATCAACTTTGCCTTATCTCTTTTTTCGGACACCAGATGTCATTGCATATTTTATTATTATTATTATTATTATTATTATTATATATCCTTTATTTTATGAGCCCCTAGGAAAGACAACTGATAATACAGATGCGATAAATGTTAACTAAACGTTAGGCACTGTTTTATATCACATCAATATTTTGTAATACTATCTATATAAAAACATAATGAGTAGTAAAATGTCATCATAAGTAATCGCATTGCATAAAACTAATATCTCCTTCTAACTGTTTGCCCTTTAACCGAAGATAAATTTTAAAAGCTTTTAGATAAAATGAACTTATAAAAAGGTTCATAAGATCAGAGGTATCCTATTCTGATCAGTACAACATTCTGTCATAAGTATTGATAATTAGTAGTGCTCTGCAATACTTATTAATCGTAATTATTTAAATAAAATGAGGTTTCTCCTAGCAATTTGTATATTTTTATTGTTTCATTATGTAAATAGTAACTTGGAAAATTCACCACGGATCATTATCATTGGAGCTGGTGCTTCTGGTATAGCTGCAGCTTCTAAATTATACGAAAACGGATTTGAAAATATTTTAATCTTAGAAGCTCAAGATAGAATTGGTGGACGTATTCACACTACTCAATTTGGTATGTAATATTTATACGCGATGTTGTGGGTTTTTAACAGGCATTATTTATGTCTATACAAAGGATTGAAATAATAATTATTATTATTATGATTTTTTTTTAGGTGAATATTTGATAGATCTCGGAGCGCAATGGGTACATGGACAATTAAATAATGTGGTATATGAACTTGCTGCGCCTTACGGTTTATTGGAAAACACCACTTGGAAATTTTCACCCTATAGTTCTACGGGCTCAAAGATAGACGAAACGATTTTTAATGATACCATTAATATTTTTGAAAATGCTTTATATAATATAACCATATCCGATAATGATATTTCTGTCGGTGAATATTACGAACAAAAGTATATAATATTAACGTCGTATTCTTTTCTTTTTTTTCGATATACGTTTCCTATAAACATTTTTATTTTTTTTTTAAGTAATTGAAAATCACGTAACAACGCTTACCCTGTTTGAATCAATGGGTTTATATGTGTTTTAGATTTGCCGAATATTTCAAAAAGCATCCCGAAATAGATATCGCTCTTCAAAACGATTTATTAAGATTCTACAATGTATTGGAATGTTCATTTTCTGCATCGGATACATGGTATGAGCCGTCGATAAAAGCAGAATTACGATATGAAAAGTGCGAGGGAAACATTTCTATTAATTGGAAGCAAAATGGATATAGCACTATTTTAGATATTCTAATGGTTCGTATACGTCGTTTTAATATCTATAAGAATCTATAAAATATGATATACGATATTAAGAGGATATATATTAAAATTTTCAGAAAAAATTTCCAGATCCAACTGAAGAATTACCAATTTTGAACAATACAATTTTTAACTCGGAAGTGATTAATATCGATTATACGGGAGATATTGATTTCGTAAAAATTCGAACTCTTAATAATCAAGAATATTTGGCGGATCATGTCATAGTGACCCAATCTTTGGGCGTTTTGAAGGCAGATTATCAATCTTTGTTCAACCCCCCTTTACCAGAATCAAAAATTACAAACATCAAAGTACGAGATATTTTTTTTTTTTATAATTTATATCAGATCACATATTTTAATGAATGACATTCGAAATAACCATTGCTTTATTATTAATTATTTGATAATTAGCTGACTTTATTCCTTTTTTAGAGTTTGGCTTATGGTACTGAATGTAAAATATTTTTTCAATTTGATGAACCTTGGTGGGATTATAACTTAAATTGGGGTTTCTCTTTATTGTTTAATGAAAGCTACAGGAATGCGTTAGAAAACAGCGTATGTGCACATTTTTTTTTTAATGCATATATATATATATATATATATATATATATATAGCATTTAATGCTATGTACATATTTAATTTATATAGATTTCTGATAAGAAATGGATTATAAGTACGACATCATTTAGTAGTGTTGAAAACAAACCTCATTTATTACTTGCTTGGGTAACAGCAAAGGGATGTCGTCTTTTGGAAACACTTCCTGATGATGAAGTTCTTGAATATTCCATGGATATGTTACACACTTTTTTGGGGAAAGATTATAATATTACGAAACCTAGTGCGATGATAAGGTGGTAAATATATTTGTTCTTTATTTAATAGAATTTTCCTTATTGATATGATCTTTTAGGAGTACATGGACACAAAACAAACATTTTCGTGGGACGTATAGTTTTCATAGTATTGAATCTGAAAAAGTACATGCATCGGCAGAGGGGCTCTCGCAACCTATAATAAAAAATCAACTTCCCGTACGTAACTACTACTTTCTTACAATTATGAAAATATTATTTCTTTAATTTCATATTTTCTTTTTTTTTGTTTTTTCATTCATTTTTTTTTTCTTTAGATAATTTTATTTGCCGGAGAAGCTACAAGCAAAAGTTATTATTCAACTGTACATGGTGCAATTGTATCAGGATGGAGGGAAGCAGATAGACTTATAAAGCTTTATGGAAAAACTTCATAAATAAATTACTTACATAAATATACTATCCAATATAAAATATATTCCATATATAAAACTAAACTAAAACATGATGATATTTATGTAATGTATGGTTGTAAATACACTTATTATTATGAACACAATTATTAATTAACATTAAAAAAAAAAAAGAAATAAAAAATAAAAATTAATCAACATGATAACGTAAAAAAGTTTGTGCCTGATTTAATCCAGTTTCATAAGCCCCATGTGTAGTGGAATAAAAATTGTCATGCGTTCCTTCACCAGCAAACATTATCACCGGTACAATCTATGATTAAAAAGAATATCTTTTATAATATTATCCATTGTAACACAGTTATCGATAAAATTAATTAAACATTTATTATTTACCTTAGTAGAATTGTCCTTAGTTATTGTACCCCAAATTGGCTCTGCTAATAAACCTGGAGTGACCTTTTTTCTATCACAATTCACTGAAATGTGACTGTAACTACCTCTTATGTACTTGTTTGCATTCCACTGTGTTCTAATACATTTTTGCACTGTAGGTATATTATCAATCTTAAGAAAATACTTAAATAAATTCAAACAATCAGTTGCAACTTCTTCTTCACTTAATGTTTCAATAATACTGGCACCTTGTCCACCAACCCAACCAAGGAGTACACCCTGATGATTTTGCAAAACATCAAAACCTGTAAGATCTTTGGTCCATGTAGCCAAGGACTTTTCAGAAAACACATTTATATTATTTTTGTGCCAAATAAATTGAAATCCTTTGGTATCTGGCTTCCACCAAGATTGACCAAAATCAAGAAATATTTTATTTATTAAACCAAATCCAAGACATTCAATTCCTAAGGTATAATTATAAGGTAACGGAGGTACAAACATATTTTGATAATTTTCTTTCAGATGGCCAAGGGAACATGTAATTATTACACATTTTGTAAGAATCTGTCTTTCATCTGATAGCGTTAAAATGATTGATTTTTCTGATTCATTTATATTAATATTTTGTTGCCATTCTATTACTTCCACGGCACTATTTAAATGTAAATTATTTGGATCTAAATTGTCGGCGATAAGTTTTAATATGGAACTATATCCAGTTTTGAATGAAAGGTATTCTGGACCACCAACAAACTAAAATAGAGTTGATAATAGAAATATCATATGATTAAAGGTTGGTGGGCATGTTTTCTTATATACTTACTTTGAAATTCCCCCAACCTTTCAAAGACAATTCATCTAATGTAAAACAAGAATTGTCAATTATAAGAAATCTAGTCACCCAATCAAAAATTCCTTTCTTAATATCTTTTATCTCGGCTATATCATTTGATTTCTGTAAATAATTTCTAAAACGACTTCTTAAAATTCTGCCAATATTTTCAAAATTATTCTGTATTTCTTGATTCTCACAATTTTCACATTCTTCTAATATATTACGTACAAAGTTATCAATTTCTTGCACCAATTTTAAATCAATTTCAAGCCCATTATCGGATAAAAATACTCCCTCACCATCCTTACATTGAGTATTTGATAATAATTGTTTTTCATAACATAATTTTGCTAATTTACTTTGGCCGCCATGTAAAAATTGTGCGCCATACTCAATCCAGTTCTCATTCCATAACGTTGATTGTATCCGTCCACCAATCTGTCCTTGAGCTGTTTAATTATTATAAAATATGATTAATTTTTATCTTTATTAAATTTTCTTGCAGTAAAAGTGCTCACCTTCTAATAAAAGATAATTTTTAAAATTGGCATCTTCTAAAGCTTTTGCAGCTGCTAACCCAGCAATGCCTGCTCCAATTATTACAACTTCTGGTTTACCTATCGGTTGTTTCTTCATGGTTTGTATTTTTCTTATTTTTTCGAAGTCGTTCATTGATTGCCTTAACCAACCATGTATTCTACATAATCCATATAATAGTGAGCTCTATTTGTATTGTATGTAATTAAATTATCATATCAAACTTTTGACGATACTTGTTATTAATTAGTTTTCTTACTCAATATAATATCTGTTCTAATATAATAACTTTCACAATAATTACCTCTACTTATTGATTGATAAATATATAATTACTAATAAATTATAATAAAAAGCATACATATACATACATACATACATACATATATATATATATATATATATATATATATATATATATATATATACATATATATGTATATAGATATTTATAATATAATATCTCATAAGATATCATTTTTTTGATAAGTAATATATGTCTATTAATGTAAGCAAGAAAAGACAATATATATATATATAACTTTGTTAAATATATTATAAAATATGTGCATTATTACTAAAATATACAGTAAATATTATAAGCACCAAGCAATATGATTAATACTATGATTTATTATCCGCCTGTATATACTTGTTATGTGGCAGTTTCTACTTTATTGGAAAGACAAAGATACGTCCACAGTTTACCATAATCCATTCATTAGGAAGAACGTGGTTTTTGGTTAAAGATGAGAATCTAATCGCCTATGAAAAAGCATGCCAATCAATAAAAATAGAATACATTAATTATTATAATACCGTATGATGTTCATTCGTGCTATTTGACTTATATGAATCATATATAAAGCTTTTGGTGTATTCCAGCTTTACTAAATGCTTATTGAGCAAACACGTATTAATTATTAATATTTATTATTGATAAACTTGAGCAATTGAAACGAAATATTTAAAAGAAAATAAGTAATGCACTTAAAAAAATATAATTTGAGTCATAGATAAGATTTGAAAAAATTCAGCGGAGCATTCAATCATATTTGAAACCATAATGTAATAATGTGATGTGTTGACAAGATTTCAAACATAGATAATGATTAATGAAATTTGTTCTCACCTTTGATATTTCAATAATCTATCCGCTTCACGAAATCCAGATTCTACAGCTCCATGAACAGTAGAATAGTAATGATCATGAGTTGCTTCACCAGCAAAGAGTATTAGCTGAAATATCATAAAGAGAATTAATTTCAATATATATTTAATAAAAATATAAAATTATTTTCGATATATTTACGTACAGGTTTATTATCAGAAGACATAATTGGTTCAGCAAGATCTTTTGGTTGTACATTTAATCTTTCAGACATCATGCTTTGAAAACTATAACACCCACGAAAATTACTATCCGTATACCATTTTGACCTGTAAATTTAATATAAATGTGAAAAATATTTTAATAAATACGTACAAATATCAATGATTTTTTACTTTATCATATGATTTGGTCTTGGAATGTTATGAGATTTTCCAAGAAATGTTTCTAACAATAAATACAATCCTTCAATAATATCTATATCGGATAGTGTTTCAAAATATTTTGCACTCTGTCTTACAACCCAGGCACATAAAACTCTAGGCTGATAATCTACTGTAAAAAATGCAAATACATCGCATAGCCATGCATTGTCCTATAACAAATAAGAATTTTTTATTTCTATTTATACAAATTTAAATTCGTTATATAAGCTAATAATACAGAAAAATATGCAAATATCATACTTGACCATGACATTCAAGAAACTGCATCTTATCTTCTTTGGTCCAAGCTAAACTAAAACCGGTACATTCTTTTTTCCACCATATACATGGAAATTCTAGAAAAACTTTATTTACGGTTCCAATACTCAAACCCTGTTTATATGAAATATTTTATTAAAAATAATCATTGAAAATGTTTACTTACAATCTTATTCATATTACCTTTATGGCACGTTGTTTTCTTTCAGACAATGAAGGCAAAAACATCATAGAATGTTTTTCCTTTAGCACTCCTAAAGATGCTGTGAAAATAACATGAGAAGCATTATATTCAGTTCCATCTTTAACTTTAACAATCACATTATTAGTAGACGTATAATCAATAAGCGATACTTCTTTATTAAATTTAATTTTTTCTGTTAACATTAATGTTTCCTTGGAGTCTGGGATTTTGTTCTGATAACAAAAATAATAAAATAAAAAAGATTGATATTAAAAAAGTAAAAATATAATATGCACACATTTTATAATATACGTTATTACATGTTTCACAAACCAATAATAAATCAAATAATGTTTTGTAACCATGTGTTTTCCAATTAAGTAAAGAGTTTCCTTCACATTGCCAATATTCTGCAATACCTTTGGCAGAAACATCAAACCACGTATCGCTACATTGAATGGAGTTATCGAATTTATGGATCCAATCCAGAAATAATTCTGCTTCCTCTTTGTCAGCAAAAGATTTTTCTTTGAGAATTTTATAAAATCTAAAGCAAATACCATTTTTTATTTCTCTTTTTTCTACATATATATAATTTATTATTAAAATGTTTATTAATGTAATTTTCTTCTTACTCATTACAAAAATATTCTCCATATGATCCTACGGCATTTTTTAAAGCTTCCATTGAATGATCAGAAATATCATAGTATGTCTTCAATAATTCAATACTACGTTCTTGCGGGATTATTTTACCTTTAGGAGTTACAAATATTTGTTTATTAAAATCACGTAATGTTTCAGAAGAATCAAGCAATTTATGTGGAAAGGCAAGATTAAAAACTACATTTCCTCTTTCTCCGTGTACCCATTGAGCACCTAATTCCACCACATTGTCCGCTAAATTTAAAAAAACATTCATACGTAGTACAATTCTAAATAATATCAAATAAAGTATCATGAAAAGAATATTTACCAAATTCAATGGTATTTATTCTACCACCAATACGATCACCAGCTTCAAGTATAGTAATATTTTGTAAACCTTTTTCTAATAACCTCTTAGCAGCTGAGATTCCAGCAGCCCCAGCTCCAATTATTAATATTTTAGGTTCATTAAACATTTTTACCTTTTATTTCTTAAACGTTTTTTTCTACCTTCCAAAAAAATACTATGAGAAAAAGATTGGAATTATCAATAGATATTTTTTCTTATTTCGTCAGTTTTTTTTATCTCATAACCGAAGATTTCCAAAAATCAATTTATCCGTTTATTTTTATTTATAAAATATTAGGTTAATCATACCTTGTGATATTTTCTGCAATCTCCGAAATTATATGCTATAATACTACGTAATAATTCAGTTTGATATTGGGTCATATTGATAACACTTTTATCATTATATTTGGATTAATTTATCACTAAAATATTTCGAAAACATATCGTCGTAACTGACTTAAGCCTGTTTAAGGCTATATGACATCTTACGCTCACAACGTATGCGACTTCAGCGACAGGTGTGGACAAAAGATGAACTACAAACGTAATACGAAAATTATCCCCACCATGTGACTATCCACCATGTATAAGTTTGTGTAGGTTACAGCCCACTCACGCGATACGAATAATCGAGTTAAGATGATAGAGAAACTTTAGTATGGAGTAAAAATCGTGATACACCTGACAAAGAAAATAAAAAATCATATACCAATTTCTATTTCTTTGAAGATGGATTAATTGACAAGTATTTATCAAATGTACGAACTTCATATTTTTCGAATTTAAATTAGAAAGAAAAGACTTTGGAAACGCAATGAAATATGCAGCCATTCGCTCGGAAATACTTGTGATATATAATTTAATTTAGATTTTAATATATCTCAAGTACTACCGACCCAGGTCTCACCACGTGGAGGTTGCTGCATTTGGAGACCCACGGTCTAACGTTGATTCTACTCTAAAATCCGCGTCCGCGAAAAAATCCAATCGAATTATCGAGCAAATAAATCCAGAGGTCCACGGTAAGACTTTTAATCACGTCTGAACACACGTGTATTTTAGAAAAACTGACTCTACTCTACAATCCGCGTTTTCGGTACGACGCAAGCAATCAAACGAAGTATAATCGCGCCCGCGAAAACACCCACGCCTGTGCCAACCGACGCGCGCGTTCCCGTCTTTTTAATGTTTAAACGATCGTACTATTGTTTAAATAATAGTTAATCGTACTCCATGTATATTAATAATTCTTTAAATAATTATTACATTACCGAAATTATTAATTTTTAAATTTTCGCGTTTAGAAAGAGAGAGTTTCGATGTTATCACGTCGGAATCCAAAAAAATACTAACTCGGTTATGTCAAAGTTAAAAAAAGGACCGTTTATGTTAATGTTGCATAAGGCCAACTACCTCGAGATTAAAATTTTTACGTATCGTTATTTTATATTACAATTTTCGTCTATATTTATATTACAATTTTCGTCTTTTTAATAATTAATCGTATATACTATTGCTTAAATAATAGTTTATTGTACTATTAATAGGTTATTTTTATGAACAGTCTTAACGCAAGAAAATTCAAATGTACTGTCATTCCTATCACGTATTATCAATCTAGCGATATAGTAAGATCGATATATCTCGAATTTTATATACAGTAAGTTTCAGATGAGGATCAACACCTATCGTATATTTCAATCACTAGTAACAAATTTGATGTTTTAAATGTCTACTTTAGCTCACTGATTTTGTCAATAATTTAAATAATATCATCATAACGCGTTAATTACGAAAGAACTATGAAAAAGAAATTAATCTTTCTGAAACGGACGACATAATTATTAAAAATAGAATGACAGATAGTAAGTGATTAACGATAAATAAAATGAAAATTATGTTAATGTGAGACATACTTTTACGGCAAGATACTAATTGAATTTTTATTCGATCATCTAAATGCACGAACAAAGTAAATAGTAAGTATATCGAAGATACTCAACTTCAGAAAGAAGAATATCTTAGGGATGTATTATTTGTCGATGGGTATAAAGAAAATTTGGGAAACCACGAAGATAAAAATGCGCTAATGGAACGGGTAAATGATTGGCAACGTAAAATATCAAAATTCAGCTAATTAAATGATGAAACGTATATCGTAATTACTAGATGATCTTATTAATTCAATTATATTTTATATCATTACGAAGATGAAATATCTTCGATATACGTAATTGTCATTTTGTCGATTGACTTAGATACTTTCGATATAGGTCTGGTGGCTTTCTAAACCGCCTATCATTGAAGAACAGATACCTGTTGTATCGGCAAGACAAATACATGTACGTTGAAAATTACGGTTATTATATATTTTTTTTAAAAGGCACACATTTCGAATATTATTAAAATATTATATTCACATTAATTAACTGTATCGAATTTATTGCAGGTTACAAAAGAACGATTGTCATCTATGATAAAAAAGCCTCGGGGACTGGCCGAAACTTTGCGCGATAAAATCGAAGAGAATTTAAAACATCAATGCCGACATACGAGAGAATCTCAAAGAAGTTGAGAAGGCCAAACGAAAGATGAGAAAAAATCTGCCGATTTTTCGCCGAGTACTCGAACCGTAGAGCTATCGTTTAAAAATATAGATTCGTATCTTTTTATATCACATTATCGTCAAATTTATTTCGACCTATAATTAAGATACAAATATATACTGAATGATTTTGCGTGATACCAACAATAAAACATAAGGGTAGGCGGACTACAAGTTGATTTATGTCGTTATGAAAAAGCAACGATCGAAAGAAAAGGGGAAAAAAAAAATTAAATCCCTGTCGATCGCGGAAACGATCGTTTTGTTCGTTATTGTCGTCAGCTAATCGCTAATCAAATTGAATCAAATCCGGCTGGACAGGTTCCGGAGGTGGTATAAACCACGGATCCTCAACGTCCCAAAGATCGGGATGAATATGTTCCCGACCAAATGGTGGCAAACGGATTGGTGGATAACGATCGATATCGAAGAATCTTTCCAATTCTTCCGGATCGAAGGTCCCATATTCATAGATATCCCTGTGACGGGGCGTAGGTGATATATCGGCTAATTGTCTACCATAATAACCCGGTGGAATAGGCGGCGTGTGGTATTCCTCATCCTCATCCAATTCTATAAGCTTTTCATCGTGGTAAGGTAGTTCATCCTCCAGTTCCATTGCTATCTCCGTCGCCATCTTAGAGATCTGCTTAATCTCGTCGTCCCATCTTCTTGCCGCTTCGCTTTCTCTCATGGCGTTAAGGCTTTTGTACATAAATTCACGGGCTGCCTCTACGATCGGATGATCTTTGGTATATTCTATACGCAGGTATGGATCATCTAATTCCGGTATTCTACGAGTATATTAAAAGTCTTTTATTTTAGGGAAATTAAAATTCGCGCATAGAAAGCATTTGCTACGTAAATATGAAAGAAGACCAAAGTTATTAGCTTTCGAACCTATGAAGATATCTAGGTGGTGATTCAACTTCTATGGAGGCCACTTGATCTATAGCGGTTACTTTTCCACTGATATTCGTTACAGTCATTACAAAATCTCTCCTTGCCTGTTGCAAATCATCCAGCTTCGATTGTACAGCTGCAGATTCGGCAGCGTCCTGCTCGTCCAAAGTTTCGCTGATAATAACGTAATTCAATTCGACATCAAAGTTCATACGCAGAGTAGAGCAACTATTTGTTAACTCATTATGACGGATTGAAATTTTGGAGAAGGCACCTGATCATTTGCATCGAACGATCGGCTATTCTAGAGATTTCTGCCGGTTGGGGAATGCTAACGATCGTAGTACGATTATCCTTAATCGTTCCAGCTGGTATGACGATACTATCGATCGGTCCTTTACCTATCGGTTCGGCTCGAACGATATCGGCCTTTATGGTCTTTGCAAGCTCACGAGTTTTCTCTGGTATTGGCGCTAACGATTTTGGTTTTCGAGAAACATCTTGCCTGGGCATCCTCTCTCGGCCCACCCTGATTAAAATTGAAGATAATACCACCCGATTTGAAATGAAAGCTCGTGATTACAAACCTAGCATCACCGCCGATCGGTGCTGCCGTTCGTTTAGGCCGACGGCCAATATGCGAGGACTCCTCTTCCTTTTTACGCGCATAGTCTTTTTTAATTTGCTCCGCATGCTTTTTTCGCGCTAGCATGGCTTTTGTCAAACCCGGTTTAGTAAAGTCAATTTTCTTCGGTTCATGCGTCGACGCTATCTTTCGTCTCCTCGATGGTTCTCTCTGAGGTTGCTCGACGGTCTCTTTCTTTTCCGCATATTGCTTGACAAGCGCCGAAGATCTTGCTTGGCGTAAAGCTTGGGTTTTGGTAAGACCTGGTTTACGGGTGGCCATTCTTACTTCAGAACATACTCAGTCAAAATACGAAAATAAACGGTCCAATCCTATTTTTCATTTGGCACCGTTGATCTCGCTTAAATAGGGCTTATCCTTAAAAGATTTATAACGAATCGACGATAAATCAAATCTTACGTGTTTCTGAAGAAACACAAATTCTTAACCAAGTATATTACCTGGTTAAATAAGATCTCTCTCCTTTCTCAAAATTATTAATTGATAGTTTTTCTCGGCGATGATGAAAATTAACCTTGTAATTTCTCATGTCTTAAGTTACGATCTTAATCAGCCATATCGTAGATATTTCCCATGGAAAATAATCGATGTAATTTATTTTTACGTTTATATCGACCACCGATCACGAGAATTTTGATATTTGTAGGGGCCTAAAGAGTGTGGTGTTAGATTTGACAAGTAGAAGATTCGGTTCCTTTGACGGAATTGTATGACATATTGACAAAATATCTTTTGTTTTAAATGTCACATATCCTTTCTTCGAAATAAACAAAAATCTTTGGGTGAGGATTTACGAAACTCACGTTTCTGACATATGTATTATCTTATATCTTCGAACGAAGATGTTGTTTTTCATCTCATATCGCTAAATTAAAGGCACATACTATGGTGTTAACAATGAGGATAATAAATACAGATGAGGATAAGAGATAAATATATATAAATATGTCGAAAGAAAAACTTAATGATTTTGATGAAATGTACAACAGTAAAATCGAACGTACTTCGGATTCTTTTAAAAAAGGGCATATAGAACTATCTCACATTGTACCACGCCCTGGAGGCTATTTTTATGAATTAAAACAATCAGAGATAGATAGTCAAGACAATAATAGTTTCATTACCGAAGATGCAACATCTTCATTGAACGTAATTTCATAAACGATAAATATCGTTAATGTATTTCTAAATTTTATATATATATATATATATACATATTCTTTTAGACAATGATCCACCAACCAAAATTAATAAAAAGCAATAATACTCATATCGATGACGTTCTGCAGACCAATATAAGCTGTTCCAAGTTCTGCCCATTGATCAAGGATCAAGAAAAATATGACATGGTAATATATATAACATATTTAAGCTGTTAACACGTATCGTTAATATTAATTATAATTACAAAATTAATCTCGATATTAAGAGATATTATAATTTTTAAATTATATATTTCAGATACATATGTGCGGCATAGTTATTAGTACAGTGATGATGATTGCCAGTCATTCTTATAATGGCATTACAGCCGAGCATGCGAGATTGACGAAAATATATTTTCAAAATTTTAAAGGAGAAGACGGTTATCCGCACAATATTGCTAGGATTTTACAAATATTGGAGGATCTTAAGGAAGCTAACTTGATTGAATATACGAAGACGCTTAGAAATAACGTAGAAATAAGCGAAGAAGATATCCCTATAAGCGATCTCATTAACTGATACATTAATGAATTTTATTAATCTCGTTAGATCTTCAATAAATCTTATCATTTTTATCAATTTCATTATTAATAAAGAATATTAATAAATAAGTAATGATTTTTAGTTTGAAACATTTCATATTGTTCGACTCCGTATTGTTCGAACTATGTGATCTGTGCGCGATTTTTTTAATGGATGAATATGACTGATAAAAAAAAATAATTGAAACATTATACATAAAAATATTGTAATATTAACATGAATATGGTTAATTAATTTTAAGGTTAAATTAATTGTAAAATTGTCAAAACGGGATAAATTTCAGTATAAATAGTAAAACATTAAGATGGATGAACAACGGAATGATGCTACTACAGACGGAAATATTGCTATCACCCCTAAATTGGAAGATCAATTAATATCAGAAATTCCTATCATCTCTCAATCGGAAAATAATAAAGATGTAGAAATTATCGAAACGGAAAAAGAGCCAATTGCAATAAATATGATCGATGTTGACATTACGAAAGAGACAGGGGAAGACGTCGATAAGAAACCGTAAGAAATATCATGATAATGGATATAATTATAAATATTAATTTATCTATTCACAAGGCGCAATTCTATTTAATAGCCAAAAACTAGAAGAAAGCTTAACTAAATTCGATTTTGAACCTGTCTTGTATTTCTTTAAGATATCTCCAATGGTATTCGATGATCGACATTACCAAGATCATGTCTTTGGTGTAATATGGCTACTCTTTTCTGAGCAACAGAAAAAATTTCCAAGTATACATAATACATACTTTTAATATATAATATATATATATATATATAAAGTAATTCATCTTAAAATAATAAATTAATTTTATCAGGTATTCCTCAATTACACTGTTGTTTAAAATTTTTACAAGAACTGAAAAATATTGATGGCACGTACACGGATGACGTTAATTTGTGCATTCAAACGGTTCAAGACAATCTCATTGAGCAATATGCCAAATTGGGAATTCTTTTAAAATGTACGAACAAAAATGAACAAAAAGATAAGGAGTTAGTTTTAAATGAACAGGAGTTAATTAATATAGAAGAAAATAATATATCGCCACAAGAAATTGTACAGAATGAACCTGTGTTAGATGAAACGGAAGAATCAATAATTATTCCAAAGGACATTAAATCATTAGATTATAATAAAAAAAGTTTTGATGGGAACATGGTCAGTAATTAATAAATTTTGTCGTATTCTTATTTGTTGATAAATTACATGTAGAAATTTAATTAAATCGACAAACAAGGATTTGGACTTTCAATTGTGTGGAACATCATGTGAAAGGAGGACAATATTGAACAAACGTGTATCTAAAATAATAAGTTTAACATATACTGAAATGCTCTCAAGAGGTCCACTTCCTTGCATTGAACAAATGAATCATAAATATAATATATTCCTTGAATCTTGCACTTCTTTTGCTTCACTTAAGAGATTTATGGAGGAGTTAAATTTATCGAGTATAATAATTTATATTTTACATTATAATATAAAATATAATATTTATTCCGTACTTAACTATATAATTCGATAAAATAATCTAAAATATGGATAAAATAATATCTGTTAATAACAATTGAAATATTATTCACAGAAGAATCTATTGCAACCATGAATAAGAAACAGCTAATCAAATTTTTTAATAACATAAGGAAGAAATATGTGGAAACGATAAAAGAACAAGTTGATAAAATTTATAGCTTAGAGAAGTATGAATTGTAGTTATTTAAAATATTATAATTATTTTTAGATTACTTTCGTATTTAATCGTAAAAAATGTATATTTTCAGTTTTATGAAAGACATTGATAGGCAATCATTTAATGCATATGTAACAAATGATTTGATAAAACGTCTAAACAAATTGGGAGATACTGACATTGATAATAATATATAATCGTTATTATAACCAAAGTACATTTCATCTGAAACTACTATATTATCTTTGTTTTAACTTCGTTCCGACTCTCTTCCGAAGATTTGTATATTTCGCGCCAAATACGTCACCGCATATATACGTCCAATCTGAGACTGGAGCGCCAAATGGATAAAGCGGAATAAATCTGTACTACCCTTCTCAGCTGTGGGTTAATACGTCCTGATGGATATACATTTTTTTTATACAAAACTAAATTGCTTAAAATTAACAATAATTCAATAAATATGTTAACAAATATTATCGTAAAAAGACAGACTCATATCGAAAAATTTACGTTTTACAAATTTTATTAAATTTACATACAAATATATATATTAAAGAAGAAATAAGTTAAAAATAAATTATTATTAAAGAATAATTTTAAAAATTACTTCATGTAAATGTGTAATTTAAGATTTATTATTATTTAAGAAGTTAATGTAAACTTTCTGAATTTCTAATAATTTTAGATTAAATCAATATGAATCCTTTAACGTAAGTATTGTATCATAAACGTAATATTTAATTATTGTCTTATCATTATTATTATTATTATTGTTATTGTACTATCTTGTGCATCATATATCTAAATATAATTTACATTATGCTTGTAGGAATGTAAAGAATATAAAAAAACTTGCCGAACAAGATTTAATTGGTAACAAAAAGACATCTTGGCACGACCAATATAAAGATAGCGCTTGGATATTTATTGGCGGATTACCATATGATTTGACTGAAGGTGACGTTATTGCAGTATTCTCTCAGTAAGTTCAAAATAATATTTTTATTAAATATTTATATACATAAAAGTATTCCATCTTTAATAATAAAAATACTCTTCATCTAATGATATTGATTAGGTAACTGACATTTAAGATAGAGTTTGTAATATTTAATATTATTGTATATTAATATTCACAAAGATATGTTTTGTTTAATTAAAATTATTTAAATACAAAATCATGTAATATATTTATATATACCATTAGATTTATGTTAGATTTAAATTAGATTTTTTAATCCATATATTTATTGACATGGCATGTACATACTTGAGAGGCATCTATTACTTATAAATATATTGCAGATATGGTGAAATTGTAAATATAAATTTAGTACGTGACAAGGACACTGGCAAACAAAAGGGATATGGATTTTTATGTTATGAAGATCAAAGGAGTACTGTGTTAGCAGTTGACAATTTCAATGGTATTAAGGTATATGAATGAAATGTTATAAGCGTTTTGCATAATTTAATTTTCTAGCTAATTATGGTGATTTAAATTCTGTTATTGTATAGATTTTAGGTAGAACAATACGCGTTGACCATGTAGCTAATTATAAAGCTCCAAAAGACACAAAAAATATTGATGATGAAACTAAAAGACTGAGAAATGAAGGTTGTGCCCCCAAAAAATATTAAAAATTTAAGTTTGTTATGAATGTACATAAAAAATGAATATATTTGTATTAATATAAATGTATTGGGTGTATAAGTTGAAATACTCTCCTATTCATATTTTGTTGGAAAATAGAATATAATACGACTCACAAGATAATGTACTTAATGTTTGTGCTTAAAATTTAATTATATACATATATGATTTTTATTTCTATTTCTTTCAAGCTTCTATATATTAAAATTATTAGATATTTGAGCATTTCTCATATGGTCTCTGCAAATTTTTTTAATATACATATATGCATGTGTATATATATATACACACACACATGTTTAAATAGAAAAGTAATCTGGAATATATCTTAAGATATCAATTGATAAGTGTCATCTACATTAAAACGAGAGATATATTTTTGCTAAGAATGTTATCAAGATGAACCAAATTCACTCATCCATCTTTCATATTTCTCCAGATCTTCTTGTGATACACTCTTATTACATCTTTCTACAGCCTCATCAAAATCTGTAGCAGATACAGGCAAATCTAGTTCTTCTTTTGGTAATTGTCGTATCTGATCTGGTTTTAAACCTGCTATTTTTTTTCTCATTGACATCATAGAAGCATCTCTAAATATAAAACGTCATACACATATGCATGTATGTATTTATTTTCTAATACATTTTGATTCTGATATTGTAATTATTGTACGCAGTTGAAAAATATAAATAAAATAAATCTATATTAAATTTTACATACCTACACACGTTTGTAATATCTGCTCCTGAATAACCTTCAAGTTTTTTTGCAATATCTGCAAGATTTACAGATAAATCTACTTTAACTTCACGAAGATTGATTCTCAACAAAGCTTCTCTACCTTCATCTGTAAGATAAATTTACTTTTATTGAGAGTTAATAAATTTACTGTATTTCTTTACTATATGATTTCTACAACAAACAATTATAGCGCTTATATAACATTGCAATATCCAATATGCAAGTATGAAAAATTAAATTACACAAAAAAAAATCATAAAGCTTACGGTTCGGTAAAGGAATGTATATACGCTTTTCTAGTCTCCTTCTAAGTGCTTCATCTATATCCCATGGAAAATTAGTAGCTGCTAATACCATTACTACTTTACTAGGATCTTCACTGAAGAATATAATAAATTTTTGATTTGACAGAAACGAATTTAATTTAATTTAATCACCACAAAATCATTGTAATTCTTACTTATTTGAACTTATTCCGTCCATCTGAACGAGAAGTTCAGATTTTACTCTACGTGAGGCTTCATGCTCCGATTCCGATCCTCTTCTAGAGCATAAGGAATCGATTTCATCAATGAAAATTGTACTTGGCGCATAAAATCTAGCCTGATATAATGTATAAAAAAAAATGTAAAAAATATCTATATATGTATAATAAAGATCATCATTCATATTTTTATTATTAGTAAACATTATTACCATTTCAAAGAGTAATCGTACAAGTTTCTCTGATTCTCCTCTATATTTTGATGTAAGTGTAGAGGATGAAACGTTAAAAAATGTTGTTCCACATTCTGTAGCTACTGCTTTAGCAAGCATAGTCTTGCCTGTCCCTGGTGGCCCTACCATAAGTACACCTTTCCATGGTCGCCGTATTCCCTAATAAAATAAAAAGCAGAGATACTTTTGTTTCTTTTTTTTTGTTCTATGAACAGATAAATAAATAATCCTGCTACCGTGTAAATAATTATTAACAAATAACTAATGACATAGTTACCTATGAGTAAATATACCTTAAAAAAATCTGGCATCCACATTGGAAGGACAACTGCTTCCTCTAATAATCTTTTTGCTTCGTGTAAATCTGCTATGTCATCCCAATGAATATTTGGATTTTTTTGAACTATATCTCTTTCTACAAAAGTTATATAGATATTTTCTAATTTACTATAATAATATTTATATTATGATCCTTTGATAATATATTAACTTACCCAATAAATCAACAAGATCTCTATCATTTCCAGATGGTTCAAATTTACGTTCTTCTGTTTCTATATCTACTTTTTCTGTTTCTGATCTTTCCTACAGAAATATAATTGAATAAAATAAGCTATTATAATCATAGAGACATAATATCCTATTATGGTTAATAAATACCTTGTTAGAATCATCTCTTTTAGATGTCCTTCTATCATCTTTCTTATTGACCGTTTTATTTTCTGGTTTTTTCCCAGTAGGAATGGATTTTCTTAAATTTGTACGATTTTGTTGTTTCTGTTGTCCCTTTTGTTGTCTAGTATTTCTGAAATCATATTAATTGTTTCGATATCCTTTGGGATACATTGCTTTATAATATAATATAATAATGAAAAGAGTATAAAATTATTGTTACTTTTGTTCTGCTGCACTTAAAGGTGGCCAAACATCAGGATCTCTAGCTGGAGTTTGATTCCATGAAATATCTGCATTATTATAAGGCCATGATGTTGGATCTCTAGTTGGTTCTTCAAATGACAAACATGATGTACCTATATATATTTTTATAAAACGATATATATATAACCGTAAAATTAAAATACATTATTTTTTTTAATTACATTACCTATTACCCTGTCACCATGTGTGTCAACTTTAAAAAGCTGTAGAGTATTGGATGTAGCTTTGACTTTTTCAAATTCTTGAACAATTTGATGTTGTACCAA
This sequence comes from Dolichovespula media, assembly GCA_911387685.1. Taxonomy (NCBI): domain Eukaryota; kingdom Metazoa; phylum Arthropoda; class Insecta; order Hymenoptera; family Vespidae; genus Dolichovespula; species Dolichovespula media. The sequence goes on from OU426865.1 coordinate 5,802,476, forward strand.
TTGCCATTTTGCTTTTCTTGTTGCATCCGCTATGCTCGCGAGCAGTCTATGAATTTGTTGAACCACACCTTGATAATAAACACCGGATGTATCATAATTTCCTGTCAATGCCATTTCACGTGCAAGTTTTGTATTTTCACAAATTTCACTGATTGATACTGCCATATTTTTATACTGTTTTTAATATACTCCAAGTACAATTATACAAAAACTTGTGACGATGACAATGTAAATAAAATATCTTTTATATTGTGGTTAGTGCTAATTCAAAATCAACATTTTAGAAGGAACACCTGCATATAGTATAAATACGCGCGCGCTTCTCCATATTATAAGAACATATTGGTTCTTCTATTTTATTTTATTACCAGCCAAATTTGGTGAATGAGTAATGCTTACTGTTTTTGTAAACATATTACACTTTCATATGTCAATTTGACATGTAATGATGTTAACTTCATGCTAAAATACGAGAAAAAACATCGACTATCAATATCACCTCTTTCTTTTTTTATTATTATAATATAATATAATATAATACGAGTTAGTTTCAAAATTGTGAAATATTATATTGACAATTATTATTATATATTCAAACGGGCTCTTGAAATTATTTCATAGAAAAAAAATTCAAATGGTTATGTTATAACACACTGAAGTAGTGAATAATAAAAACTATTCTAACAAATTAAACGAATTATAAATATCATATACTGAATGAACAACGGTAAAACGTATAAACGAAAGTATAGTGAATAAAGATTCCTAAAATAAAAGCGTGGAAAAGGTAAGCGGAAGCCATATTGATGGTCGCAATGACAAGCGGGTTTTTAGAAAATGGTCTTAGCTTTGACATTCAATAAACATTTATTAATACAAATTCTAATCAAAAAAGAACATACTACAATTATTGTTATAACATAAAAACAGATATAGTAATATTACTGAATTATAAATAAGTGTTACAATAACAATTATAATCTTTAATAAATTTATATAATTACAAGGTTAGAATTACTTCTCTGACACACATATTTTTCATTAATTTTTTGATTCTCTTCTTCGTAATATATTGTTTATATTGTTTACTTTTCTATTTTACAGATAAAAACTTTACAAACATAAATATGAATCGATTAAGAATGCATGATGCCTTGAAGCGAATAGCTTGCTTAGAGGGTAAATGGAGTTCAGACAAAAATAATTATGGATCAGGAAAATTTCCAACAATAAAACCATTTACCTTTTGTGGAGAAATTACTTTTAAATCCATTGGCCAACCAATGTTCAACTATATTTCACAAAGTTGGGATTCTAAGTCAAAGGACCCATCACATTGTGAAGTTGGTTTTTTGAAAGTTATACCAGGAACAAACAAAATATCTTTAGTCGTGGCACATAACTTTGGAGCAACCGTAATCGAGGAAGGTACATTTGAAAATAATATTATTACTTTAAGGAACACTGGAATTACAAGACAAATGGAAGGAAATGAGGCAAATAAAATGATTCAGGTATGATCATATTTTCCGTAATTATTTCCACATTGTTTCTTCCATGAAGCTCATGTTACTTATCCTTATATTCTTTGTAGACATGTAGAAAATTTGAATTTAATGGGAATACGCTTAAACACATATTTTATATGGCTACCCCGACTGTACCAGATTTATCAGAACACATATGTAGTACATATGTCAAAGTTGAAGAATAATAAGATGAATAATAACAATTTGTTATTGTAAACTTTACAAATAAATTATGGTAAGTATAATTGCTATTGGAACTTTTAAAACTACATGGAACAATTATGACAAAATATATTAATGTTGTTTATTCAATTTAAATACTTTCTATGAAACAATGTTATACATATCTAAAAGCACTTGTATTTGAAAAACGAAATAATTGCCTGACCCATGTTTATTAGAAAATTTTTACATTTGGAGAAATAAAATTTGGATATAAATTCAATAATTATCCTTATTTAGATTTATCCAGTAGATATTACTTATTATTATTATGAACATTACATTGAACATATAATATAATATAATATATAATAGATCTATCGCGTATATTGCTTTTAACTTAATTAGACGTCGTTTCGTGCGGTGATAAAAGTTGGGCAATAAGTTAATTGTAGAAATTTATATCATAATAAATGAATATTTACCAATATTATAATATTCACCCGCACGTTATAGAAGTATGCAACGTATCCAACAACACCTGCGTGCTTGCCCAACGAAACACCCCCTCTTTCTGCGCGGCGCTTCATAAAACGCGACAGTTCCTCGTTGCGTTCGTACGACGAAGGGTGGTCGTTCGTGCTCTTGAAGACGTTATTTCGTTATTATTATTCATCGGGTTATAAAATTTAACCTATTCGGTCTTAGACACACACACACACACACACAAGAATTATTAAAATTTACACGTATCGCTTACTATAAACAAACGGTGATGATCTAACGCGCCTAATTTTTTTTCGATCACGTGACCGTACGATATCGAATTATCGATGTGATCGATAAATTGAAAAATTTTTAATCGATTTAAATCATACGCAAGTATGACATCTTCGTACGATGCTCACGATTATTACAAAAAAATGCTCGAATTGCAGGGTAAATTGCGTAAAAGGTGAGTTTGCTGGTTATTTATAAATATATAATGTTTCGATATATTAAAAACGTTGTTCGGAGAATCGGTTGATTTGTATGAATTTACTTTGTAATTGTTGCAGCGAAGAGGAAAGGATACGATTGGAAGAACGTTTTAATTTATTGGTACAAGAATCTCGTAACAGGTAATTTTAATACGACGCTTCTTTTATTTCCATAACAGTTTGGTAAATATTCATTTATAAATTTTATTATTTAATTGTCTTAAATACGTGATTCAACGAACAAAAGGTTAAGACCATCATCAAACCGCATAAAAATATTTTTTTTTTCGATAACTAAGGTTAGAGGTTATTAACAAAATTAAAATAATAATAATAATACTAATACTAATAATAATAATTGCGATGGAAAAAAAATTTCATTTTTCAAACGAAATCAAGTATTTATCGTTAAACCCTTTTTTCGATTAACTTTAATAATTTAGGTAATACGCATCGAAGTCAAAGATCAAAATATATTATTAATATTATCATCATCATTGTTATTATTATTTATTCATTTACTTTTTTTTTTTATTTTTTTATACGAACACACGCTCGCGCGCGCTTGTATACGCGCGTTGTACGTGTTTTCAGCATTGAGAAATTTCATCGATCGTAAAACTCGATGTAACTGTATTCTTGCTAAAGCTCGATATTCTATTGCGCGTATCATCCTTTAAGACGTCCTGTAGCTATATCATCGCGTGCAAGACCGTAGGCTTGACCTTCCCTTAAATGTCACGAAATGTTTCTTTTAGATTCCAATTGTCAGGGTAAATTACTTTAACCGACTGCACTCATACTTAGTTAAAATTCTTTCCATTTATAAATCCTTTCTTTCTCTCTCTCTCTCTCTCTCTCTCTCTCGCTCTTTCTCTCTTTCACTGTTTACAAAATTAACGATTTGTTTTTATTATAGTGTTTATATATTTAAAAAGGAAATAAAATAAAATAATAATAATAATAATTTCACATTATTCTCCCCTTTATAGACACGATACTTGTATAAGCCGATTGCGAATGAAGTATATAGAATATTTAGAAGAACAACGAATAAGGGACGAAAGAAACCACAAACTTCTTGGCGCTTTGGATAGGGTCGACAATAGTCTCTCGTTAATGACCGCAAAAACGGATAAACTTAATGTTCTCAGAGTAAGCTTTTTGTTTCCCATATTATTTCAATATTTTTTTTTTTGTTTTTTTGACGTTCATTTAAATAATACATATATCAACTTTGCGTGCACGGAAAACATAATACTTTCTTGTACCATGATGTTGTTAATTTGATATCGTAACATTGTATATCGATCGTATCGAACAAACCACGATGTCATAATACATTTTATATTACATTTTTTTTTATTTACATTTCGTCGACAATACTTGATACTAATTAGTTTATTTTCTTATTTCACAGAAACAATACGAAACTTATTTATTGCGCGTTTATGCGAATCGTCAAAATCCAGGTAGCGTTGCCGGTGACAGCGGTGTCACAAGTCAAATCGACGATGGATATTCTAAGAGAAATTCGTCCGTTGTACAATTTGGCCATCAATTAAATCAAAATATTCCTTTCTCTTCCACGGTTCGATTTAATGAGAAATTAACGGATAATCCGTCGAGAAACGAGCAATTATCGCATATACAATATCCAACGCGGACGGGAATCGTTTCGTCGCCTCCTGCTACTTTATACGACAAGACGAACGTATCTCGAAGAGAGCCCGAATATGAAGGAAATTTTAATTCGCCAAAAGACGCAAAGAATCAACAATTACGGTTGTCACGAACGTCATTGCCGCAGATTCAACGATCACAAAAAGATATTCGCGATGACAAATTCGTTTCGCCGTTGAATCTTGAAAATAATCGAAATCTTCCCGATCGGTATTTGACTGCGTCGATTTTCGAAAATGTAGCCTTGAATCGATCATTACTACTTTCACAATATAATAAATTATCACCGAGCCATATGGAGCCAATCCAAAATGCTGCTCCATACCATCCTACGAACGAGGCTTTAATTAGTGAAAACATCCTGCAACGTAATTCATTAAACATTCCGCAAAGTCAAATACCGTCGACGTCCGCTCAATGTCAATCCGATATACCGATTATACAACGCACTCTATATCGTGATACGGATTTATACAAAAATGTCCCACGATCGAACTTTAGATTCTCTACTTTGGGATCGGTGCCAGCAAAGATTACGAAAGCTGATTCCCCGCGTATAATGCCGGTAGAATTGTCTCCAAGATCTCACGGACAAATCGATTATTTTTCGACCCATGGGACAACGGTACATTCGTCCAACGATTTAAAATCCAATGAAATGTCCGCACACTTTGTTCCACGAGATTATTCGCTTCATCGTAACGTTCCTCCATACTCGACAAGCAGTAAGACCATTGGAAGAGCGATGTATGGATTATCAAACATTCCAAGGAGTAATAACGATTTCGACGAAGAGACCAGGACAACGAGAAAATTGGAAAACGAGTTGGATAGATATATCAATAAGATTCGTAATCTTCATCGAGAATTAGATGCACAGAGTTTAGAGGAACATGATTACGAACAGAATACCAGTGGTGATCTTCTTAACGTTACGCTTTCCGACGATGGAACGGATTATCCTACGGACAAAGCAAAAGATGAACGTGTATCTCGGGAAGTTGCGAAAGTTCTTGCCTTGGCCGATGACCTTGCGTCTAAGAAGCCTTCTGTTAGTAATGCGGAATCGTCGCGTGACGATAAAGATAAGAAAATCAACGGAACCGTGCCTAAAAATTATTCAAATACGGAAGATAAACGTACGAATCTTAATTCTGAGACGAGATACGACGTTCTTTCGGATAAAACATTCGAAACGACTTCTGAACGTTTGGAAAAGGGCAGTATTAATGATGACGTTGCATCGCATAATCTGAAATTAGAACGATCGGACAAAAATATTCAAGACCTTGAGAAAGAGCACCGGAATAACGTAATGGTTAAAAATATACAAGATTCGAATGGACACGTGGAAGTGATCCTGGAAAACGACGCAAATGCAAAAGTCGAAAACAACGAAGCTTTAGTAAAAAATCACGAGCAAAGGGCGAAGGAAGATAGTTATGTCCTGCAAACGGGAGCGGAAATAGATACATCACAGGAGTTCTTTAACGCTGAATCGTTGAATTCTTGGGATGTTGAACGTATGACAAAAGAAGTTATAGAAGTACAACTGGACAGGATGGATAAGGATTTGATTGACAATGACGAGAATAAAGAGACCGTAATAGTTAACGAAGATGAAGACGAGAAACGGATTACGGAAACGTCGGTCATCCTAGAAAACGAAGTACCAACGAACCTATCCCTAGATCATGAGAACGCTATTGTCGATGAAATCGATACAATTGAACAGCAGGATGCGAATAAAAATTTGGAGATAATTTCGAACATCGAAGACTTGAGCGAAAACAATCAAAAGGAAGAATCAATTCAAGATATTCCACTTGCAAGCGATCATATTGAATATTCGAACCGGCGTTACGACGATACTAAAGTAGAAGTAATTGAAGAAGATAAGAATATCGAAGGAAGCGGTCAAATGGTTGACGTCAATGATATTCAACGAGAACGATTACCGCAAGAGAATAATACATCGGTCGAGTATTATGCTTCTAACGAACAAAACGTTCAAGAACTCGATCAAGATGACGGTGTATATAAATCCGACGTCAATCAGGAATTCTTTGATCCAAATCAACAATACGATTACGATCAAAACGCGTTAGTTGAAGATAATAATATTGCCAACCAAGAATATGAAGGATATATTAAAGATGATTACGAGGCTGTTATCACCGATGAAAATCCAATAAAAACTGATGACGAGTATCTCGAACAATCGTACGAACAATATCCACCCGATCCTGAGCAAGAATATATGGAAGAAGAAAATCAAGAGTATCGCGAGGATAGGGATAAATCTAATGTATATGATGAGAATTATGACGCCGATCGAGTAAATGATAATGAAACTAACGAAGAATATTTGGTGGAACGGTATAATACTGTGGAAACTGATCAGGATGCTATCGACGTAGAAACCGATCAGAATGCTGCTATCGTCAACACAGAAACTGATCAGAATGCTATTGAAGTAGATTGCAACGTCGATAATATAGATGATCGGGATTTGACAGACAATTTTGCAAATAATGATATAGAAAAGGAATCGATAATTCGGAGTAATATTAGCGATAACGACCAATTATCAATACCTGTAGAGCAAACGAATCAATCGAAGAAAAAGAAGGACATTATTAATTCTTTATTGGATTCCGATACAGAAAGTACGATCGAAAGAAACATTTCAAATACGGAGAGTGACTTTGATTTTCAATAAATTTGTTCGAACAGTGGCGCGGAATAGCTTTAATTATTTATTTATTTATTTATTTATTTATTTTTTTAAGATAATTCTGTAGATACGAATCATATTTGATTTAAAATAGATCATGTAATTTATATATGAGTGGTACAATATAATTATTGATTAAACATAAAAAATAAAATGTCGTTTTCATTGAAATAATATATATATAGATATATTGCTGCTTTCATATATTATTTTGTTTCTACATCCATATTTTTATATAATATATATATAATAGAGTTTGGACGGTTTCGAGATATTTGTATATAATGATTTTTATTATTTGTTAAAAGGTTTAATTGGCTTGAGAATAACGCGCATTTTCAATAAGATTACTAATTTCGAACGGGCAATTTTGTGTTAAATTTGAGGGTACAGTAGCAGCACCGATATTTAACGTGTATGTACGAGAGGAATAATACATAGGCGATATACTACTCGCTTGTATGATAATATGGATTTTCACGGTCGACAGGCGTGAGCCTGCGCTAGTTGAGTGCCGTGGTTAACACAGCACATCGTATCGTGCGAACCAATCACGAACCGTCGTGCACGCGTCTCTCACCATAAGAGGACAGTGCCGTAACAATATAATTTCTAACGTGACTTTGAATTGTATTCGATCGAAATGTTTCTTTTTTATTTTTTTTTTTTTCAACGACCAACACGCGACAAGTAGAAAACGTCACGAGACGATAGATCCTATCCATAATAAGAGGAAAAGTAATTATAAATCGAGCGACATACTAGACGCAAATTCGTTCGCACGATACTACCGCGAAAAATACGTCTCTTTGTGTCCTTAGCTTTGTTCGAATTTTCGTCGCGATGCGCGGGGAAGGAAGGTGGGACGAAGCATATCCTCGTACCTATAATTATTTTATATTCGCGGTATAATTTCATGAAAAAAAGAAAATCATACAATTACGATCGATATGCGACAGATATTTTATTGATTTATTTCCGATGATCGAAGATCGTCGATGTCGGGACCCGAGGGAAGAGAGAGAAAGAGAGAGAGAGGGCTATTCGTGAGACGCGATACGGTCCTGTTCGAACATACACGGTAACTCCGGTATGCAGTAGTGACACAGTCGCGTTGACCAGCAGCCACGCTCCAGCGTTCGTTAAGAATTTATATCGTTCTCCTTTTGCGAATCGTTGTTGTCGTCGTAACCTTCATTTATTCTTCCCTAAGTTCTTCAAACTACTTTCCCATATATATATCCATCGTGTCCCGATAAACGATAGAAGAAGAAAAAGATATATTCTCTCTCTCTCTCTCTCTCTCCCGTTATCGCTAAATGCGAGTGCTTCCGTATTATCTCTTATTCTCGAACGAGTAGTAAACTACGAACAACGTTTGTGTGTCTTCTCTCTTATCACAACCGGCGGGAAAAGGGAAAAAGAAAAGTATACAAATAATAACGTGCGTCGCGCTCATCTAATTCCCAATTGTCGTTCTCTAGAAACGCGCGCGCGTATTTTTGCCATATATTCCGAGCGGCCACCTGATTGGTCAAATCCGAACCGGCTTTCATGTCGTCCTTGGAGCCAATGTGATTACGATTCGTCGAATTTTCCAAGTATCTCTAATGCAGTAACGAGAACGTTCAATTTTTACGCACTTTATCGGCATTCCTCGAATTTCTCGTCGTCGTTTATAAAAAAAGAAAGAAAGAAAGAAAATAAATACAGAAAAAAAATGTAAGTATAAGAATACGACGAGTGGTGATCGATCGATCGTCGTCGTTTCAGACGTATGTTGGAATGACGCCTATACATAAGTAAATCATTTTTTTTAAACGTGTCGAACATATCTTTTGAAAATTAAATATTATCATAATCTTCGTTAAACTCTGTTGTCATTGTTCGTACATCGATCGTTCCTATTGTTTCATATAAGAAAGAAAAGAATGCTTGTTTTCATTAAAAAAAAAATTTTCATCGATTTAATTAAAGGTAAACAATTCTTTTTGATGTGTGATGTCACACATGTTCCATGAAAATCAACGAATTGCGTTTAAGGTGCAGTTTGCATCTGCGCACTCGACGCTGCACACGATATATGTGTATATATATATATATATATATATATATATATCTTGAATGAATTACAGTGACCTCTCGATATTTTTATAATTATTGATTTATACCTTGATAAGATTCATTAATTATTTTCTTTAATATATATAAGCATTCTTGCAGGAATTGATTTAAATTGTAGTTTCATTATTTCGTGCGAATCTAATAGTTTCAAAGTATAAAATGAGTAACAATAATAATTGAACGGTGTGTTCGTTACACGTTACTGATTAATTTCGAAGAATTCTTATACGCTTGAGGTTGCATTAAAATACTGAGAAATTGGTGATATTTTTATCTATTGTACAATAATATGATAGTAGTATAGATTCATACTATCTCACGATATAGTACAAGTATCTAACCTTTTTCTAACATACAACGATCGGGGATTAGATCTCTCTCTCCCCCTATTTTATACAATAATTTAACGAGCTCGAATTAACTTCTCAATGATCTATTAAAAGAACACGAATTCGAGGGAAGAGACGGGTCTTCCTTTATAAAAATGTTTTAGAATTTAATAAACTAAAAAAACGAAATAACCGATAAAACGATCGTTGGACGCAAACGATGAAATCTTTAAAGAAAAAAAGATTGAATACAGTTTAAGACACGTTAAATCGTATAATAACGATCGCGTTATCCGTTCTAATTTTTTTTTCTTCGCTCAACAACTACAAACGCGAGGTTAGATTTAATAAATTTTTATCGATGCCAGTCGGTATCTATGTGCGTGTAAAAATATCTAACCTTTCACGGGATACCATACGATTGTGCGATAGTAAGGTTCATTAAAATTATTTCTATTTCTTTGCTTTCTCCTTTGAGGATAAAAAAGAAAAAAAAAACAAAACAAAAAAAATAGGTTACAATCAGGAAATAGTATATTTACGTGTGCTTTTCATCATGGTCCATATTATTCTCTCGAATGGACTCGTTATCGTCGACCCTTATGATCGATTTTTATCGAATCGTTAACTCGAAAATACGAATGTCCACAGGGAAAATATGGAAGATGATACGGTTGCGGTCAACGGCGTAGACGACGTAAATGGTGTGAAAGACGTTAACGTTGCAACCGACAGGATTTATTACGAGCTTGACGGCGAAGGCGATGCCGATAGTTCCACCACACCTGGACACAACGTTGATCAACGTGGTCGTAAGTCGAACAAATGAATTTTCATCATCATGGCAATAAGGATTGTCGTAACAAAAAACCACACAAAAAAACAACCATCTTACGATCGATCATTTAGCATCAATTTTGTTTTCTTACTCTATTCATCTCTCAAATACATACACATATATATGTACAAGGTGCATGTACACATATATACACATATATACATATATATATATGTGTGTACATATATATATATATATCGATTTCTTACTCTTTAAGCAAACTTCACGAACTCTCATAAACTTTGCCTTTCGTGCAAACGAAAGAAAAGGGATAATAATAAAAGCGATCTAATGGATATTCATAATCCGTTTGCACGATGGGAGTAATTACCTATTAGAGACGCGCTTGCTTCATTATAGAATCGTCGGCGAACGTGACGATAATGAGATTTCTAAGTGCCGATGAAATTAACGTTCGAAATCGTAATAATCCTTTTTAAGAACGACATGTTAACCGATTTATCGTTAATAACGTTACGAATAACGTACGTACGTATATTTCTTTGAATGATTCTCCATGGAATAGGATTATATCCGATTTTAACGAACGTGTTCCGTCACTTGGTTCGATTAACGAAACTAATTACAATTAAATGATAATCCTTGATAAATTGATTTTGTGGATAACTCATAAATATTCTAAATATATATGTATATATATATATATAATGGAGGGTAAAGTTGAAATATTTATCAACCACATAAATCTCTTTTGATTGGCATTAAGCCTGCACGCGTTTCTTCATCGCCTCCTCTTTTTCTCTCCTTCTTCCTCTTCTTTCTTTCTCTCTCCTTGTAGTATTTTCGACGATGTCAGAATATTCACTGTCTCTCATTCCGACCGAGTTCGGGATCCTCCGAAGGTGTCGGTAGATGAACAGAAAGAAAATAACTCACGTTAGTTTCGCGTTAGAGTATTATAGTGTTCAGTTCGACTGCCACGAACAGTCGGTACGCATCCCCACTCGCGAACTTGTCTCTTCTCGCGTTAAATATCGTTATTTAAAAAAAAAAACAAAAAGAAAGTTAATTCATCCGATAGGACGGACGATCTCGTTACCTCGTATTTCGACCCTTTTTTTTTAAATTTTCATATTATACTCGAGTAATAGTTAACGTTCGTGATAAAATCGATTAATTAATAACAGCATTATGTATGATACATTTTGTGAAAGAAGATTCTCATAGATTACACACATATACGTTGGAAATCAACGAGATAACGCACCGAACAAAGTGAAAGTGAAACGATCGAATAATTTTGTTCATTCGTCGAAACTTTTCGTACGTCCATCTATTATTACCCTCCGAATAATATTTGCTAATTATGCGGTATGTACCGTAACATTTAGCGACAGTGCGTTATGCGTCGTTAAGTAATAAAGCAAAGTGTAAAACGACCTCGATCATTCGATCGACCGAATAATAGTTGTAGCACGTAAAACGTACGCTCTCCTTCGTACGTCACTACGTTTAAACAAATTATTTGTTTTTCTCCCATACGATATAACGAGCCACGCCGAAGGGAGGAACCATCTCGTCATCGGTCGTCGTGCATAAATGTACAAGTAGATTGTACATTTTCGTTCGGCAAAGCAGTCGTGTTCCGATCTATCTCGTTAGCACGTAAAAATCGTCTAATAAAAATTTATTTTAAACGAACGAAATGTCGAGCAGAGGTGTCACCACAACGGAAAACGAAACCTTTCTTGGAATTCGTCTACCGTCGATCTTCCTCGTCGATACCGAAGAAGGTAACCGTGGACATTTTATTTTCATAGATTTCTCCTTGTATATAATAAAAGAAAAAGAAAAGAAAAAAAAAATAAAGAAAACCCTTTTTATTAATATTTAACGCATAATTAATTGAGTGTATATAATCGTGTATAGTTTTCAATCGCATCGAAAACAAACTGTCATTGAACGTATTTGACGCGCTAGAGTTGCGTAACTGGTCTTTTAAAACGACCGTCTGCACGTAGCTATTTTCGTCGACTAGGGAAATCATACCAGACTGCTTTTAATACGACTATTGATATCTTATCAACGACGTTTCATATTGGTAGGTAGATATATATATATACTCATCACTCGTCACTCGGTGAGAAGGTACATGTTATACATATAAGTAATTTCATAAATGCATGATTTATCTGTAATATTCTTGAAGGTTAATTAAAAGTGCGGGGGGGAGGGAGATCGGTGTTGATAAGAACAAATAATTCTTTCTGTTAACGATAAGCAGGCAGTCGTAAAGTTCGATATAAGTCCATCGTGTTCTATTCCTTTACCGCTCGTATTATCGTTCTTCATTATAAGTTTTTATAATCGGAAAGAAGATATTTCAGAGAGTGCATATTCGAGAAATCGTCGATAGTTTTTAATTATCTTTAACGAGAAACTATTATGTACGAAATGGATTTAACGATAACGCGAAACTCTCATCCAAGTAAAAAAGGTAGATATTTTTACAAAAATATTATATATCTTTTATAGAGTATGTACTCTTTATAAGACTGAAATGAGCTAAACGTGCTATCGTACTATGCGTTCTGTCGACGTGTTTATATATATACATATATACATGCATACATACAGGTATATATAAGTAAAACCAGTTTATGACTAGGAACGTTTTATAACATATCAACGGAGAGATTAGCATAACTGTTACAACAAACATTCTTTTCTCACGATGACGAAGTAAGGAATATTTGTTTTAATGCTTTTTTTTTCTTTCTTTCTTTTATCTAGTACAGTTAGTTGTTATCGACGAAGCTATTGAACGAAGACATAAGTGAATACTCGACATTACCGCTTGAGAATTTTGATATAACTCATTATTGTTAAAGGTAGATAAATTTCTATAACTCGTTAGGTAATTGTCTCTCGATTATCGAATGACGAAACCAAAGACCGTTCTCGTTCGGATATTTTCGTTCGAACGAACGGCGTATAAATGTTTTCGTGTATCCAAAATCTGTAAACATTAAGTTTCGTTAAATCCTCATGCGAATTTATCCTTGAATGTCATTCGCTTAGAGTGCGTATTTCGAAAATATATTTATTTCTCGTTGATATTTTCGTCCGACTACGTGCATATGTTTATTTATAGCGATTCCGTACTACGAAACACAAGCGTGTATTCAGGTAGAAGGATAAACATCGAAGGCTGATATACCCCTACGTAGATAGAAAAGGAACGAGAGGTATGCTCGTTATATACGAGGGAGAATCAAGGAAACCCGAGTACATAAGGAATTTTGTACGTACGTAGATATAACGGTGCCAAGGGATGGTATTGATCTTTTTCACTAGCAAGCAAAGGAGAGTGAGTCTCTCCCTCTCTCTTTCTCTCATCGAGGAAGGAGACTTTGGTTCGTTGCCAAAACTTGATTCACTGGGAAGACTTTCCACGAGAAAAACATGAAATGACTCGGAACAATACTTAAGAAGCATCTCCCAGTTTCTTGGCTACGCTAACTTACTAAGTACACAAATATACTACGCATTTTATACGTAGTCCCTATATAGCGTTGCTAAATGTATCATTCTCGAAAATCTATATTAATGGCGTACTCGATGAATCATTAATTCGAGAAATTTGGCTTTACCTTAAATTGAAATATTTGTTTTCTTTTCTTTTTTTTCTCTGTCATACAAGAGACTTGGATTTATTGATAAACGTACAAAGACCAAGTTTTCAATACGCGCGTTACCGATTAAATAGTATTTATGGAAAATCGGAATGGACGGTCACTTGGCCGAGCAATGAAAAGGGACGAGCATTGATTGTTCTTACTATTGGATAGCAGCATTGTTCGTCTATCCTCATAGAACAATCAAGTTTATATATATATGTAAATCTTTAAATATATAAATTAATTGTCTGTCAGACCGTTTCGACGTAGATGTGCGTTTATATAGACAAAGAGTATAAATTATAACAAAATAATAATAATAATTATTATTATTTATCAATTATTCGAACGTTTATTAAATTATTATTCTCACGACAAATAACGAAAAAATTAAGACCGTGAGATGTATTAGCCATTAAAATTAATTATCAACTACGTACTATAGTTCTACGAAAAACAAAAAAAAACTGGCCATTGAAATAAATAAATAAGAGAGATAGAGAGGGAGAGAGAGAAATGATTTCAAGATTTCTCCGTGGCGCTACCAAAAAGAAAACACGGCATCTTGGCACAGCGTCCCGGATGGTAGCACCTTAACACGTTCCGCGTACTCTTATGCCCCCATATGCGTGTGTGCTGTGTTTCACGTACGGATTCTGTGATGTCTATACCAAGTGCCAACTTCACGCTACAGTCAGTGTATTCGACACTTGCGACCAGTTAACATGGTCACCGACCTCTCCTCAAACATAAACCGAATCTCGTTTCTCTCGTTCCTTTCTCTTTTATTTTTATTTTTCTTTTTTTTTCTTTAGAGATTCGATATAAAGTGTGGGTTATATTGAAACAGTTATTGTTCGGTCAATAAAAAAATATTCCCGTTTGAAGATACAATCGAATGGTTTTTGAAATTCCACTGAGATTTATCGGTCTATATTATCGACGTTTAAAGCACGACACGTATACCGTCGTCTTCTTCTACTCTGTGTGACTCTTGAAAGGACATTGAAACGTCGATAGATTGGTCGTCGATGAAAGACCTCACGTTCTAGATTTAGAAAAGTAATTTTCCACGCACCGACCAATAATAAATACATATCTCGTTCGTAAGTATGTGTATAGTTAAAAGTATGGCGAAACGGTCTTTCGTTGATAAACATACTCCTCATATTGTTGGTTCTCTTTAGTTCGATAAGGACAACAAGACTTGACTTTCGAGTTACAACTCATCTCGATTAGAATATCATTACTTTGCCATATAAATATTATCAGTCGTGCGTTCTACTTTTTGTTTATGTCGATTTATGCTTACCTTGAAAATTTATTGGATCTTTCGTCGTATCTCGTCATTTCAAAGGACAAGTGCACAACGAAAAAAAAACGTGTGTCCTTCTTTCGCGAGAATATGTAAATTTCCTACTACGTGAATCTTAAATCTAATTTCGCGAAATCCTTCATCCTATTTATCCGTTTACAGAGAAGGATTCGTTAAAACTGAGTAAATAGCAATCTTCATTTTATCCGGCAATGATATATTTTTTTTTTTTTTTGACATTTTATCGTTCCTTAAATTCGACATCGAACGTTGCCAATTTGATAACCTTTATCTGATAAGAACTGATCACTTCGGACGTACCATCAACAACGAGAGAAGGTTATTACGTTTGGATAATAAATATTGAAATCTTTATTTTGATTTCGAATGACGTAAGACGAGCTGCGTTAATATCAGATATAATTATGTATCCTGTTTTAAATATTTAAAGTATGCGATTAAAAAGAATGAACAAAAGACACACACGTGCGCACACATCTTTCCATTTAATAAATGAATGGTTTATTAAAAAGTACTTCAATCGATACTCTCTCTCTCTCTCTCTCTCTCTCTCTCTCTCTATCTATCTATCTCTCTCTTTTCATAAATTCTTCTTCTCTGCTGCTCGAGAATTTTCTCTGGAATTTAATTGTTTTAAGAACAAGAAAGAAGGAGCAAAAATAATAATAAGAAGAAGAAGAAGAAGAAGAAAAAGTAGAAATTGCCACTCCTTCGAGAAAGAGAGAACGCACGCCATAATCTATCCTTACTGTTTCTAATAATAGTTATGCTCGCGTGCGTCAATCTATAAACTACAGAGCCCGTTTCTTATGGCGTCCTTTAAAGAGAAGATATGAGAAGTAAATTTTCGAATGACCGTTGGTAATACACGCGCAAAGGAGTTTGCCGTTGCGACATGAGTGAGAGTTTGAACGAGTGTTCAACAATTACAAGTGTTCGTTTTAGTTAACTAGCGCAATTGTGTATGTATGCGTGTGTGTGTACATACGTATTATGTATATCGCACGTGTACACGTCGTTAACAATACTTCAATAATTCTTCGTAAAAAAGAAAAAAATACATTTGCCCTTATTTTTTTTTCTTTCTTTCTTTACTTCTCCCTTTTTCTTTTTCTATGAAGAACAAACTTCGTTTCGTATTTTGCACGTGCGACTCGTTTTAATCGTTGAAGTGCGTTCATTTCATATTTTTATCGATTTACGATAACTTGATCGTTTTTCCGATTTATTAAGACGATATAATTGATTTCTACGTACGACAATCGTCATTCTAGATTTATTACTAGGTATTATGAAGATCGTTTAAACTTTAAAAGACCGATCAAATTCGAAACTGTACACGATTGTAAACGTCGATTGATATATTTCTCAGGTTCTGTTAAAAGAAAAAAAAAAAAGAAGAGGAAGAAGAAAAAATATTTTGCCATTGCACTTTGTACCGATCGATAACATTACAAAATGTCGAGAGTATTGCGCGATACTAATAATAATTAAATCTTAATTTATTCCTAGCTTATTACCAACGATCGATGTTTCAACGGTCAGATTTTATCGGTCGAAGTTAAGACGATAACCGAAGTGGAATTTCTAAAAACTTATTATAGAAAGATTGCGAGAATATTATATATACATATATATATATATATCTATATATACGATGGTACTGGGAAGTGATAATGAATTTTTAACGGGATATAAACGTAATTCCGTGACCGAGTGGTTACAGAAAACCGGTCAAATAAAAGATATTGGTAACTTTCAAACGATATTTCTTTTATGCTTTCGTTTTCGCATAAGAATTATATATTCCGTTTATATCGCGATAGAGTTTCTAAAGCATTTCTTTTTTTATTCATCTTACAGGTAGCGAAAGTCCCGTCTATGGTCTCGAAGGTGGTGGAGCGAGCGGTGGTACTTCCTTGAGACTTGCTCCGCAAGAGTTGCCAAATGAAATATCAGCGCCATACGAAGTACCACAATTCCCGATCGAGCAGATCGAGAAGAAGCTCCTCATTCAAAGGCAGCTCACCGTCAAGTAAGTCTAAATCTTTGTTCCGTGTTTATTATTTTCATAGAGGAGGGAGTCAAACTTTACGTTAAATGTACAACAAATTGTAACGATTGTTCGGAATGTTGTAACCTTGAAATATGTACTCGGATCGATCCCACGGTCGCTTCGGAATTCATGAAAACCCAACACAAGAATCTTGAAACGAGGTCACGCTTTTGTCCTGTCACCTTGAATGTATATACACACATTGCGTAACGCCTTTCCTTCGTGGTGGTATAAAAATCAAGAAACAAAGAGATATAATGTTTACATATTTTGTGTACTTCGTCCGAATATATTTTTAAATTCTCTTTAATCGATTTCATATCGTAATACATATGTACATCGTACGCTTTACGATCGAGGATCCTTGCCGTTCGTGTATATCTATTATTCTTCTTCCGTATGTGTTATAAAGTCGCGATCAATAATTCAACACGGAGCCTGCATGATTAGGCTCGTGTTGTTCGATATATAACTTTACCTATCTGCCTTTATACACCATAATTGCATTCTTTTACTTGCCACGGTACAATTTCACTTTTACGTCTCGTCCTTTCATTATTGCGTATAACAGTTATATATTGTCAATACTGATGGGATAAAAAGAAAAAGAACGAAGAAAAAATACAAGACAGAAATACACGCATATAACAATGGATGGGTAGAATCTGTTTTTTTTATAATTATTATTACTATTTTTATTTTTATCTCATCTCATTTCGTTTCGTTTCCCCCGTATTCGCTTCGTGCGATTGAACGCAATATGACATAACGATAATTCCGTCGAAAGGATTCACAGGAAATAGGAAGAAATTATTTAAGGACTCTACGCTGTATTAATTAACACGATGGTTCATATTAATTAACGGAGTAACTTTCTAATGCAAAGAAAGACATTTCTCAAGACGTTTCTACGAGGTAAAAATCGCATTTGTAATTACGAGTGCGCGACAACACGCGTTCTACGTTTCTTCTTGTTTATTTATCGGCGACCGGTGAAATTTGTAATCGAAACGAATACTACTGGAAAGTGGTGGATGGAAACGTAGGGGAGGGGAGGAGGGGGAAGGATGAGAAGCGTGTAAACGGAAGTATATAATGCTGTATCGGTTTTACACGTAATACGAGGAACGCATACGACACGAAGTAGGAAGGGGTTGCTGGTGATTTGCCCTCGCTGTCGTTCTCAGTACTTGCGCGAACGTTGACGCGATCGGACCTACAAGTTACCACTACTGTCTACATCGTCCGTGATATTCGGTTAAAAAAAATATATATATATATAATAATAAAAAATATGCAGGAGACACGAAGTCATAACGGTAAAGAAATGTTCGGCGATAGAAAATAAAAAAGATCTATCGCATTTATTGTCGAGCGAACGAGCAAGCATCCGGCGTAAAAGTTCCTCCCCCTTTTGTGACGATAACGAACAAATATTCGAAGCGCATCGCTTTATAAAGTGTTTTTAAGTGAATTTTAACGTTCTTACGTCGCTGTGCCTCGAATTTTCTTCTACGATCGATCGTGAAAATATAGATTAGATTCGTCTTGCGTCGTTATTTCTTTCTTTTCTTTTCTTTTCTTTTTTGTTAAGGGTTGAATTGGATGGGTGTGTAATCGTACGACGAGTTACCGCATTACCCTGACATTAGACAGTTTTTTCTCTTTTTACTGCAGTGTGATACAACACTTTGTGCACGAGTATTATAAGTGGTCTTAAGAGAATCTATAGAATTCCGATGTTTCTTTTTTCTTTTTTTTTTTTTTGTTGTTGCCGATAATGCATACCATGGACACGTACAGGGTAAACGTAACAAATGTTTGATAGATCGTATTCGACGATCGATCGCACGTGGTTAATCGAGAACCAAGTTAGATATAAATTATCAAAGGGAACGATGATGATGTTATAGCAACAGGTACCTACGTAGTTTCATTATCATGTATTCATGTGGTACTTCGGGTTAATCAGAAAGTACAAAAATACAAATCTGTACAGTTTTGCGATCGTTAATTCTTTACGGGCGAAGATTCCCTCTCTGTCAATCATATGTTATATTCCACCGTGCTTATTTTACGCTATGCAATGAGGTGTCATTATGTGATAGTTACGTTTATATAAGTTAGAGCGCATCTCTAACGTACGCGTACACACACACACACACACACACACACATACACACAAAAAATAAGCGAAGGATAACATATGACTGATAGGGGAAACTTGGCCGCATGGAGAAGAAACCCACACTACACGCTATTTATAGATGCAGGTGTACTTACATATATACGTTTGGGATGCACTAAATACTTAAAGTGGATTATCTAAAAATCATGGATTATTAAATTCGTTAGAATAATGTGATTATGATGAATCATACGAAACAATAAGAAAGTTTCTACAAACGCCTATTACACTGTAGTTATAAGGGAAAGGACTTACGAAGAATTATTGGTGATTGAATCGTATTTAACATTAACGAAATAGACCCGATTTGTGAAAGGACTTTGCGTTAAAAAAAAAAAGAAAAGAAAAGAAAAAGGTTTGTGCGTCTTCGAGGACGCGCTTGAAACACGGACGATCGCAAATAAAAAACAAAAAAAAAATAGGAATACGTAACATGTTTGCTGGTGCAAACGAATCAAAAAGATGGCTACGGGATAATACCATACTTCTGAGGTACATCAAAAGATATTTGTAATCGCCCCCCTCCTCCCAAAAAAAAGAAAAAAAAATAATAAGTAGATACATTCGTGGAGCTTGAATCCTTGTCCTTTTATGTTGAGAATATCCTCCTCGATATACTATAATTCATCGAATAGATATCGCATTGCGATAAAGTCTGACTCATAAAATAAGAAACGATCATCCGATAGGATTTCTATTAAAATATGATTATCTACGGAAAATAGTTTTTAGTTTTGCCGCGTATTCTATTCATTATTATACCATACTAATGCCGCAATAATTATTTCCTTTATTGATACTTTCTACTTAGACATTAATCGAGTGATATAATTATCATGAGATGCCAGTAATAGCCGCGTTATCGCCTGATTTTTAAGTATCAAAACGCCTGCCACCAAGATGCTTCCTCCTCCTTTATTTATATATATATAAATTTATTGAGAATTTTGACCTATGTTTTTATCTTCTTTCTTTCTTTCTTTCTTTCTTTCTTTCTTTCTTTCTTTTTCTTTCTTTTATATACATATATACATACAGAGCCGCAAAGGATCTCGAAGAGCGACGCAGTCATTATGAACCGTCGATTGGCCCTGGAGTACCCGACTACGTCGATGATCCCTCGTTTAATTTCGAAGAAAATGATTTCGTACCACATTTTCAACGGGTTTCGATATCCGGAGAAGATACATCAGGGGTAAGTTGAAAAAAAAAAGAATATTATTAAAGAGGCTTACTCGCTTACGTTATCAAAAATTGATCTACAGAATTAGGGACACCCGTCTTATGTCTCTTTCGAGACTTAACTTGGTCAGGAAACCCTGTGTGTGCATTGTCACTCAAGAAACCTTTGTTGAACACAAGTCTTTACCTATTATCCTTTCATGTTTTTTCTTCCACGCAAAATTCTGGGGAGGGTTTTCTGAAATACTGTGCGAATACAAAAAAAAACACACACACACACACACGAACAATCTTTAGAAGGATTTCGTTCGATCGAACAAAAATAAAATAATACAATGGACAATTGAAATGATATGTAGTTACGTTCAGAAAGTAACATACATCACGATATCCCCTTTAATCGATCATCGACACACATTTAACTTGCCTTCATTATTGAACGGTTCAATAAGTTCACAAGGTGTTGCGTTATTATCTAACGGGCTCCGGATAAAGAGGCCCGCAAAAAATCGGAAGATTCAAAAAAAGAGAAACAAAATTAACATATAAATAAAACATTTCACTATCGGTTTACATTTCGGATATATATTTTTAGGTACCTTTGGAAGATCTTCAGCAGGCATCGCAGATGCTCGTTCAAGCCTTGGTGATACGTGAAAAGTATATGAATAATTCTAAACAAAGTTTTCCTTCAATTACGACCAAATTTTTACGTAGTATCGACAAGAGACCCGTTACTTCGAACGATGAAGTTCAACACGATGATCGCAAAGCTATCGCAGGTAAGCCTTTGAAATCCTTGAGGAAAAGGGGACGACGTATTTTTAACGAATTTTACGACAAGTAGAACGAACGATGCGTCGATCTCGTTGTACCGTATTTTATTAAAAATATTTATAAAAAAAAAAAAGAAAAGAAAAGAAACTAACGATGTTATTCGTTGGCCCTACAGATCATCCGGTACACGCACCCGCATCTCGCGGAGATCCTTGGGAATGTAAATTCCCACCGGCAAAGAATTATACAATTTTACCCGTAAACGGGGTTTTCAATGTTTTCGCCAATGAGGAGGACGCGAAGAATGGAGAACCAATTCCATATTCCTATCCAGATTTAGCAGCCTTTGTCAGGGACATGAATCTACTTTGTACCATGATCGCCGACGGTCCATTAAAATCATTTTGCTATAGAAGATTGAGTTATCTCTCGTCCAAGTACCAGTTGCACGTTCTGTTGAATGAACTTAGAGAATTGGCCAGTCAAAAAGCCGTTCCTCATAGAGACTTTTATAATATAAGAAAGGTCGATACGCACATACATGCGGCCTCTTGTATGAATCAAAAGCATCTTCTTAGATTTATAAAGAAAACGTTGAAGAATCATGCGGATGAAATTGTTACGTGTTCGAAAAATGGCGAGACCATGACGCTGAGCGAAGTTTTCCAATCGATGAATTTAACGACATACGATTTAAGCGTAGATATGCTAGACGTACACGCTGTAAGTAAATTCGAACGTTTTTGGATATTTTAAAATATTCTTATGAAATAATGTTCCCCCCCCCCTCAACCTCTTTCTTTTCTTTTTTTTTCACAGGACAGAAACACATTTCACAGGTTCGATAAATTCAATGCCAAATACAATCCCATCGGTGAGAGCAGACTCCGCGAAGTTTTTCTTAAAACTGATAATTATCTCAATGGTAAATTTTTCGCCAGTATAATCAAGGAAGTGGCAAGCGACCTAGAAGAATCGAAATATCAAAATGCAGAATTACGATTGTCCATTTATGGAAAAAATCCCGAAGAGTGGGACAAGCTAGCTAAATGGGCGATACAGAGCGACGTTTATTCGGACAACGTGCGCTGGCTCATTCAAATTCCAAGACTTTAGTAAGCCAGTCATTTATTTGTCGTATAAACAAAAATATACGAAATACTATTTATTTATTCCTTATTTATAGCGATATCTTCAAGTTAAACAAGCTTATGACCAACTTCCAAGAGATCTTGAATAATATCTTTTTACCTCTTTTTGAAGTAACTAATGATCCTCATTCACATCCCGAATTACACAAGTTTCTACAATACGTAAGTTGAACATTTTGGAATGTCATATGCTTCGTTTGAAAGTATTTATATAAAATATCTTTCGATAGGTGATAGGTTTCGATTCTGTAGACGACGAGAGTAAGCCTGAAAATCCATTATTTGACAAAGATGTTAGCCCACCAGAAGAATGGGACGACGTTGAAAATCCACCATACGCGTACTACCAGTATTATACCTATGCAAACATGACGGTGTTGAATCACTTTAGAGCGTGAGTTATATTTTTAATAAAAAAAAAAGAATTGTTTATAAAAAATCATTTGAAAATAAAGATGATTTATTTCACAGGGATCAAGGTTTAAATACTTTCGTTCTTCGCCCTCATTGCGGAGAAGCTGGACCAATTCAACATCTCGTTTGTGGTTATATGATGGCAGAAAATATTTCTCATGGCCTCTTGCTAAGAAAAGTTCCCGTACTCCAATATTTGTATTATTTGGCACAAATTGGCATCGCAATGTCTCCCTTAAGTAACAATTCTCTTTTTTTGAATTATCATCGTAATCCTCTTCCAGAATACCTTGCAAGAGGATTGTGTGTAAGTCTTTCGACGGATGATCCTTTACAATTCCACTTCACGAAAGTAAGGAAAAAGAAAATGAATATAAATTATTTATTGATGCTTGCGTTACTACACCTTTCCCTAAAATATTTGTTGACTTGCTTATAGGAGCCTTTAATGGAAGAATATAGTATTGCTGCACAAGTATGGAAGCTCAGTTCGTGTGATATGTGTGAATTAGCCCGTAATTCAGTTCTTATGAGCGGTTTCCCACACAAGGTTTGTTGTATATGTAACAGTATTATGTATATATTTTATATATGCGTAGTACTTTTTTTTTATACAGAAATATATTTATATTATAGAGTAAACAATATTGGCTTGGTCCAAATTATACAAAAGAAGGTGTTGCTGGTAATGATATTACTAGGACCAACGTACCGGACATACGAGTGGCTTATAGATACGAAACTCTGGTCGATGAATTATGTAATATTTGTAAAGTCGTAGAAAAACCAGAATCTATACTATTTTAACTTTGGTTAACCTTGCAAAATGTATTATAACAGTACAACATTTTTTCTGCGATGAATTATTTCAAATATGGACAAAATTATAATGGAACAGGTAAGTTTGTGATTCCTATAATAGAATTTAATTATTTTAATTTCTCTTACGATCTTTATTCAGCATTTGTATATGATATATTTTATAGGCAGACTATCTTCTATCTAAATTAATATAAAACAATAATTATAGTTATTATATTTCTTAATCCAAACAAAAAGCAAGAAAAAAATTCAACTGTATTATATTATAATATTTCTCAAAGTATCTGTTAAACTGAATCTGACAATACCTTTTATATACCTTTTGGTATCAAATATTATATTTTTATTTATGACGTATATTTCCATTGTTATGTATAAGTGAACAAACTAATTATAATGATCTTATATAGAAATGTCTTTTGCAATATCTTTGAAGTCTTTTTTGCTCAGAAAAGACTTTGAAATCCTTTCACAAAGAGCAAAAGTAATGAAATGAAGTCTTAAATCTATGTGTGTTGACCAATTTAAAATTAGTTATTTAGAAATATTCTTGTTTTCTTAAGATTGATAATTTTATTAAAAATTCATTGCTACAAAAGAGAAATTTATATATATTTATATATAAAAAAAAACCCTTTTTTTTACGCTCTAACCACATCTGTTAATAATGTTACTATTTCTTCAATTTAAGCTTTAATTTCTTATATTTTTATACGTTTATACAATAATTGTTTGTAAAGTTTTATCATTTGAATTTATAATTAAATGTGGTTTTCATATGGAACAAATTATTTTATCTTGGCACATACCTATGCATATCTATGTAAATTCTATATTTCGGATCTTAAAATATTATTAATTTAACAGATATATCAAAGATTGACTACTTGTTATTAAATAATACATGCATACATCAAATTCCAACTATTATTGATTTTTTTTCGAATTTATTAAGTTCTATCTAGTTATGTCCAATTAATTTTGCTGGTGCAAATTTTAAAAAATCATCTTATTAATGAGCCTATATTTATATATAGATATATAGCGATGCAATATTAATTATAATGTAACTTAACAAACAATGTTTAAATGAATTTTTTTGTAGAGAGAGATGGAAATATATATATATTTATTACATAAAGTATATTCTACAAAATAGAAATACGTTCTAGCATATTGATTAAAACTTGATTCATTTCTTCATTAACATTAATGATAATAATTCAAAACTTTTCGATCCAAAAATAGGAACATTTCTATTTACATTGTAATTATAATGTGTATTCATTAAATATATATTGACATTTTTATTTGTTTCATAAGTACAGTTATAAAACTAATTTGTCCATGGAATATCATTTTGTATGATTTTTAGTATTAGTAAATATTAAATTAATCTATTAAAGAAATTATCACAAACGTGTGAATATTTTTTTCGTTTTTTTAATAATATTTGCTATAATATGTCATATTTTTTTTAGTAATATTTTTTCTTATAAAAAATTTAGCATATCATTTTATTTTTTAAGCACCTGTAGAAACAATCAAGTATATTAATAGCAATGTAAACATACGCATTTTATTTGTTTGAAGTTGTGCCAGATATTATATTTTCATAAACCTCGAAAACTATGACATTAGGAATAGTACACTTCAGATATAAGATTATTACTTTCGTTTTATTTAATCAGTAAAATTAAAAAACTAGAGAACTAGAAAGAAATAATACTTCATACCATACCAATTAAACCCATTAATATATTTCTTATTTTCACATGAATACAAATATAAATACTCTCAAATATATTTCTAACATAACAGGATTAATAATTTAAGTTCTTTGCCAAAAACTACAATTTATTTTTTACAAAATCCATGATAAGCTTAATGAAAAAATGTCTTATTCAGTAACACATTCATTCATTTTATTTCCACTTCGTTTTAATAAAAAATTGTGACTATATACTTTCTTATTGTACTTTATCTTTCTTGGTAATGTATTGCAGATTTTGTGACAGTTTTGGTATTATTTCTGTAAATATTACTGTGCCTATAAAGACTAGAAATGTACCGATCCAATGGTACACAGTGAATGGGTTCTTGAAATAGATAATAGAAAAAATTAAAGAGAGGAATTTTCGTAAAGTTATTACTAATGTTACTGTAAGAGAATTGCATTCTGTAGTTAATACAAATACAGAACTTATGCAAATATATCTGTAAAATCGGTTAAGAGAAAATATATGTTATATGTATTGTGAGTATGATTATATTATAATTATATAATCATAATGAATATAAAATATTATAAGGATACTGTGTAAGAACATTTCCAATTAAATAAACAATTAATTTTGGCACAGATAAATTAATCACAGGTATAATCAATGGATCCGATGCCATTGCCAATAGTAAATGATCCTTAATATTAGATGTCAAAGTTAAAAAAAATGGCAATGGTAATAAATGCTGAAAAAATAATACCTTCTTTCGATTGATATTTTTTTGCGGATACCAAGACACTATACAGATCAATTTTTATTAGATATAGTACATAATTTTAAAATTTCCTACCGTATAATATAAAGCTTCTCTTGCATTTTTCCCATATCGTGCATGTAATACCTCTTGATAGATACCCATTCTAGCGGAAACAAATAATGCAACAGTTAATAATGTAATACCTAACATCCACCAAAAAAAATCATCCCATGGCGTTGTTGGAATCTGTTCAACGTTCTTAGATTGCAAAGATTTAATATCTTTGCCACTGACAATAGTACATATTGCAATTCCAAGAGTTATCATCAAAACAGATAAGTATTTACTAAATGCATAATGCTTTTTTAATATTATAATACCCATTATCATGTTAGCTATCAAAGAACCCTAAAAAATCATAAGATATATATATGTATATATATATATATAATCATTTTACACGCACATATATATATATATATATATATATATATATATACGCATAAAGTAATTGACGTTTTGCTTATATGATACGCACAAATATACTACATCTATAATTTTTACTTACAGCTCTGAATATCATATGAAGAGGCATCGGTATATTAAAATCAAATGCATAATTATTACAAACATTTGCAATAAAAAACATTGTCACTAATATGAAATAATCTTTTATACCGACATTAGGCTTTACAGTTCCACATTTTGAAGTGAACAAAAATCCTTCTATGGCTATGAAAAGAAATTGTGAAAATGTAATAAGATTTCCACTACCTGGATCATCTCTGTAAGTAAAAAATAAGAACCAATTTTGTTTCTACACATTAAATAAACAACATAAGAGCGAACACATAAATACTCACTTAACAAGCAATTCCAAAAAAACTACGTTAGTGCAGCATCCCAAAAAAACACAAAATATTGCTATTGCTGCACGCATTTTAAAAATTTACTCTAATTTTCTACTCTTAACCTATATATCACTTCGACAAACGTATTACGAACTATCCGAGATAATTTCTAACCGAGGTATAAAATACAAACGCCGCTTTATTTAAAATACTACTGATAAATAGCTAGTCATGATTATCAATTCCATTACGTAAATTCTTCCTACGATACATCGTGTTATCGGACTAATAGTAATATTAACGTGCGGTGATAGATTATCTCTGATATAATGAAGCAATTCATACTTAATAGATCATTTGCAAATGAGCTAATCAATAGTAATGATTCAATCTCATATATAAAATGTATATTTATTTGTTTATTGTAATTACTGTTACAATTTGTAAAAAAAAACAACAATCAATTAAAACAATAAATCATATCAGTTGTAGTATAATAAATCACTTCTCAAAATAGCTTCCTGATATAGATAAATAATTATGTGTAACGATGTATGTATAACGGTTTAGAAAAAGTGCACGCGATTAATCAGGCATATCATGAAGGTCAATAAATATTCTTTGGATTTCTAAACTGCATTCTAAAAACACTTGTGTTTATGACTTTAATTCCATACTTTTGAAGACAGATGGCGCAATGAAAGGCTTTCTGGTTGTTGTTAACTAAATAGGGAATATCTTCGCTCCGATATACACGCATAATTATTATCACGCTATCGTACCTATCTTGCAGTTTAGAAATCGTGTTTCAAACGAAAAGTTATTTGAAATTTATATAAGTGGCAGCACTGCGTCGGGTTTGTAGAAGACGCTTTGTAAGTCAGCTGATCCATTACCTGGTTTATCGTTTAGTTGTCGGGTGGGTCGAGAGGCAGCAGCACGCAATCTTACTATCACGTGAGGTCACAATGGTTTCTGATTGTTTTAACGAAGTCCGGATGAACGAACGACTCTTTTGAGCTCTCTTGAGTGTTTCATTCGCGTTTCTACCTTAAAATCGTGTTACTACAAAATCAGAAAAATCTTGTAAGTAGATATTATCAGTCTTGAATTGAAACAATTCGCAGAAATAGTTTTGAATTGTATATGAATACAAACGATGACGTTAACCCAAATTTTAAGATCGTTACGATCTCTCGCGATTATTTATTTTCTTCGATTACGTTAATTAAAACCTATTTGGAATATTTTTATGTCGTGATTTTTATCGAATACTTTAAGCCTTTCGTTCACATATCAGGATTCGATAATTTTTTGATTCAGGATCGATAATCGAGAACGATATGTTGTAGTAGTATTGATTTTGTAAGCGCTTGGTTCGTACATAAGCAGGCGCCATTGTCATCGAGACAGTTACAGGTATCCTTTAACACAGGGGAACATAGTTTATTTCTTGATTCAAGGACATCGCTTTTTCTTATATTTATTCCTCATAATACACTTTTCGTTTCTCTATATTTGTCGGTATCTAAGTTTCATGCGCCATTCACATAGTAGTTGGCGCACGTCACGTGGAAAGCGCGCCTAATTACATAATATACTTGACGCAGACAGTATATTGCATGCCACACCCCCTTCTGTAATTCGTTAATCTAAGGGCAACTCTCGCCTGCGAACATTTTTTTGTTTTAATGCGCATAAATCGTAAATTAAATTAACAATCGTAATATATTTTAAGGTTATTTTATTATTTCTCTTTTAATAAACGTATGGGTCGTATACTCAACGTAATGTATAACACCGAAGCAGATGGTTGTTTACAAGAAAAACACAAATTAATGTACTACAGGTCTTTTTCTTTTTAAATTTATATATTTTTATGTTATGAAATAAATCTTATAACGGTATTGTACATATTTATAACAGTTCGTTATGAAAGTTTTAATTCCGTGCAATTATTATTTCCTTTAAATGCAGATATTCAAAAGTAGGAATTAGAAGGCATTGTTCAAGATGACGGAATACTGGCTTATATCCGCACCAGGAGATAAAACTTGTCAACAGACATGGGAGACCATGAACAATTTAACATCAAAGCAAAATTCTTTGTCAGACAATTACAAGTTTCATATACCTGATCTTAAAGTGGGAACATTAGATCAGTTAGTTGGGCTGTCAGATGATCTTGGAAAATTAGATGCATTTGTGGAACAAGTTACGCGTAAAGTGGCAACTTATTTGGGAGAAGTCTTAGAAGACCAAAGAGATAAACTGCATGAAAATCTTATGGCCAATAACAGTGAGTATATACTTACTTAATTATTCATTTCTTTTTTTGTATATAATTTATTTCCTATAATAGGATAATGACTTATCCAATATTACTAGGGTCCAAAATTAGTTTCAATTATTTTTTTTTCTTTTTCTTTTAATATTAAACACATAGAGAAGTATTTCCCTTCTTTGGAAATGTCATGCTATTATTCTTTTACCTTATTCCGCACCGAATTGAAAGTTTACATGCCAACATGATATTTATAAGAATTGTATGGTTAAGAAAATAGTATAAAATTATAGCTAAAAATTAGTTTTTATTACATTATGTTTATAAAATATGCGAATTCTTTAAAAATATTAAACTTAATAAATGTGTATAATAGCATTTTTCTTTAATGTTCGCATGTAAGCTCTTAATTGATATAGTTTTTTGAGTAAATGTATCCTCATATTTAATACTATTAAAAAATAATATCAAATGCACGACATTTTCTTGTATCATTTTATACAAAAAAAATTGTTTGCATTTTGGACCCTTGCAACAGGTATCGATCGATTTTTTATAAGTATATGATACAAGGCAAAATTGTAAAGTCTAAAAGGCATGTCAATGAATACTGTACACGACACAATACATATACACTACCTTGATTCTGATTTATTTATTAATCTTAAATGTATATCAGTTAATTTATTCAATTTTTAAATTAATGATAAAATTTTTCTTAATATATATATATAAAAAAATACAAGACAATAGGGCAAAACTTTATTAATTTTGTCTGCATACACTGACACTAAATAATTATAAAATTGAAAATATATAGAAATCATTGTTTATGTGAATGCAGACAAAATTTTTGTTGCTGTAGCGTACAGTAATAACTGTTACCGATAAATATGGTATGTACCACTATTTTTTACATATTACAAACAAATGTCAATAATAATCCTTTGTTAGTACACCTACTCATATATATACTCATCATTGAAAATTATTATTTTTTTTATCACTATGAAATTTTTTATAATCCACCATATGCGTTACAATGCATTAGTAAATATTCAATAATGAAGAAGGAATAGAAGATCAAATACATATATATATATATAAGTAATCATGCATTTCATACATACATAAAAGTAGATTTCCATGTGAGTAGAAATAATTTTCTCCTCTTTTGATCATCTTAAAAGTTCTCTGAGGCTAGCTATATTTAATTATGCACAACCCCTTCCTTATATAGATAACAATAGTGGTATAAACCATAAATTAGTATATGATTGATATATTTGTAGAGTGCTTATTATTGATCTTAATTTAAAGAATTTCATTTTTACTGTCTACTAAAATTCATTTTTGTATCTGTGATGTTGCTTGGCTTGCTTGACTTTATTCAGACCACATTAACCCTGTTTCCCTACCTTATACTTATTATTTTATTAACAAATGATCATACATATACACCTTCCAAATTTTTGTGACGAAAGCTTTCAAGAATTTTTAAAACACATATGCAACATTGTGTACAAAAAACAAATGATATTATTGGTAAATAAAACTTCAATCTCTGGATATGTGGACCACTCACATCGACGAATAAAACCTTCCAGAGGACGCAAGGAGTTGCTTGGGTTACTGTGGTCACCAAGCTCCAATTAGTCACTATGAGGTTCTTTAATTTTAAATTTAGTTATCAGTCTCTATTTAGTATTTATGCCTGTTTGCAATGCTCTATATATATTTTTTTTTGTGGTATATCTTTGCTCATTTACTGTTCAGTTATGTTTTTTGTTAAATTGTTTTCCTTTTTTTTTGTTTTTTCATTTATATGATTTGTATAATAGTTTATTATTTAATTTTGTATTGTTTTTATTTGTTATTATCTTTTGTTAAACATCGGAGTATTTAACGACTATAAGTAAATTTATTAATAAATATTCAATAAAAAATTAAGAAGAGCAAAGTTAATAATTTCTAAAAATATTTTATATTAATTTTAAGAGTATAATATTCCATCTATAATTAAAATTTCTCTATGATCATAAATCTGATTTCAAAGAACATTCTATTAAAAAATTATTATTACATATTACAGAAAATTTATTCTTATACATAATAGAACATTCCTGCATTATGGTCGTATATAAAAATTCATAGAATTTTTATTTAATCATTCAATTTTAATTTTTATACAATGATAATGATAGAAATTTATTTAATTATTATGAATAATATTTTTACAAAGATTATATACAGCTAAAAATTGTTTGAATCATTTTGTGTTTAAAGAAGATTTATGTATAGATATGTTAAAAGAAAAAAAATTCTTCGCTAGATACTCCATAGGTCTTCTGTTCGATCCTTAGTTGTTTTTGATTGAGTTTGGTCAGCATTGTCGTTAGGCATTTGCGTAGGACGCAATAATAGTTGAGCGAGACATGAGAAAGATCGCGAGGAGATTGGGACTGGGCTGTAATGGATAGGTCAAACATCAGTGGATGGGGAGAGCTTGAGCCCCGAAGGGGGTCCGGACACCCCGCCAAACACACCCGTTACTCCATCACACAAGACTTCAAGGGAGCATCACAAGCAGTGGAGGGAGTTGGACGAGTCAGAACCAGAAGCGGCCGCCTGTTTAGGTCAGCATTATCACCATCGTCATCATCACCATGACCATCGTTATAGCCACTATCATCAGAATCATCTATCCAACTCTGAAAAGAAGTCATTACATAATACTCAAGGTGTCAGCGATATTCGAACGTCGAATGATCCTTCGTCAGTGTATTCATGTTACCGTGCACGTTGGTGCACTGCTTCAACTCCTTCAACACCTACTCCAAGTCCTGGTTCTGCTAGCCCAACCCTTTCCTTTTCATCAACCTGCAGCAGTGAAGAAGATAACAAATGGCAGTCAACAATACATCCTAGGAGTATTGAAAAAGCAGATCGAATCATCTCTAATCGTGCATCAGTTGACAATAATGACGATGACGACCATGATGTGGACCAAAGCGATGACCAAGATCAAGACCATAGTGGCAGTTTGCCTAATCCAGGTACCCATCCTACCACCATCACATCAACCTATCATACCTTTTCCTGAGATAATGGCAAGGTATAACTGACCTATGGTCGTTTGTTTCAAGGATTTGCTCCTTTAGTAGTTAAATATATTTTTTTGGAGCGTAAATATTGGGAGAAAAAGAGAGAGAGAGGTTGTCACTTTCGTGGTCTTATTATTCTTTAATTCGTAAAAAATAATTTTCGCATGCCATTTTAGTTAGGAAATAAACTAATATATATTACTTTTATTGTAAATGCGTATCACACACAAAATACAATGACTGTATTATATCATGATCCTAGTGCGCATTTCCTTAGATGTCAATTCCGCACAATTGCACTACATATGCAATGTATGTAATGCTGAATTCTTTTTTGCAGTATTATTGCCTCCAGTGTAACAAATTCTTGAAAATTTTCCTTTAATGTGAGTGTGCTGTTTTAAATGAAGAAGTATTGCTTGTTACTCTTTGTTTTCCTTTCTGTCACTGTAATTGAACTTGTAATGTTCACCATTATTTTAAATGAATTAACAATATCGGAAGGACACAAATCATGTCATCTTTATAAATTTGAAACAAAGCATATATAAATATATAAAAATCATATATTATGTCATATCATCAAAAGGCCATGACAATCTCTCTCCAGTACTTACATTATTGAATTTAAGCCATAGCTGTGAAGAATTTTCGCATTGATTTACATACTTCCAAAGTATTTTAAAACTTAATTACGTATATACATTATTTGAAAATTTACAAGTTATTGAATATTAAAAAAAGAAAAAAGAACAAATTAAAAGCTGAAGGAATGCAAAGAGATTTGCCTATATATTATAGCACATTTTAAACATAAAATGCGTGCACCTATTTGATAAAATATTTATATTGGCAAATATGCCAATATATATTTTGATCTTGGTTAGTCCTTCTTACTCTTGCGTCCTGTGTACTGGTTGTGTCTGAATACTTCATTTTAACAAAATGTAATATGTTCGATTGATTGTTCCAGATGCCACAGATTTATATTTGAATTAGAACTTGTCTGATTGCATAATGCACATGTTTCATTACTACTATTTTCCTTCTTTGCTTCTTTTCCTTATTTAGTCTATTATAATCTTGGTATTATAAACATAAGTTTCCTGTTTTCATTTATTTTATTTATCTTCCATTTTCGAACGTAAATCTCTTATATAATTATAATATAATATTATACAAAATATAATTTTCATTTCTTATAAAATATTATATGTTGCAAAAAATTTTAAAGTGTCCAATATTATCTTCGATCATACATCAACTTTAATAGTAATACTCATTCAAGATATTTGTATTATTTATTTTGGTTGCAGTAATAACTTTATTTTTATTAACAGATTCATTCTTCATTCTTTCATTCTTCAATTTTATTATTTAAATTTCACTTTTTATAATAATAAATTTTCTTATACATAAAAAAGTTATAATAATCATATAAAATCTGCATCACATTCTATACATTGATACAATTCAATAATATCTGTTTTTTGCATATGTTGCTTTACTGTACAATACAGCATAAATAAGAATACATACAAAAATTTTTAACAGCAATACAAGATATAGCACCAACATAAATAATGAAATTTAAAATATATTTATCGATCGGTACATGAATTTACAAGAAATTGCTGTGTTGCATGTTTACAATTTGATTACACTACTACACAGTATTAATATAAATAATCTGAATTTCTGTTACTTTGGGATGATAATTTATTAGTTAACAAGCAAATAATACTAAGATTTCTTATTACTATTTTCATACTCAGTTGGCATGAAATGCTTTATCATCTCAGCTGCTTGGCTTATTTTATTATGGCACTATTATTAATGAAATCATTGTAATTTATCACTAGCATAGGTATTAATAATTTTTGTTAACCATTGTATGCGTGTGCGTGGTGAATGAGGGGGGAGAGAGAGAGTTAATAAAAAAAATCTCAGCAATTGCAATCGCATATAACTATACAGATTATACTGAAAAAAATGATGAAAATTTCATTGAAATTAAGTCTATTTATTATATTTATTGCTATTTTTCTATCATGCAATTATATTCGAATATCCATGTACTGCCTTAGAAAAAAATTCGATAAAAATATATGAAAGGTTTTATACTTAGAATTACATACAATTAAATCTAATTATAAATGAAAACTAATATATGATCCTAGATAGAAGTTTTCATGTTTACTATTCTATAATTTTATCATGCACCATATATAATATTGCATACAAGTAGAGCATATATTTTAAATAAAAAATGCAACTTTTAATTTAATGGAATATAATCAACAAAGTCTTCATAATGAAACAAAAATACAGTTATATCTACACTATATTATTTTAATCTATACCATTAGATTCATCAATAAAAATTGAATGCAGTAGTATTGATATAATTTCTAATTATTTAATAAATTATATATATATATAAAATGCTTTAATAAATTGTATGTGCACCTACACATTAATGTTTGCACGATATATTCAGTTTAGGTATTGCCTGCTATTCTGAATAATATGTAAGGAGCGTACTAGAATCAGAGAAATTTGTATGATTCCAAAACAAAATCTTTCTCTGTTTATCTCATTTATACTGTTACTCTTTAGTTACAATGTGACATATAATTTTAATATATTAATACCTTTCAACAGAGCTTCTTATAAGTCTCAAGTTCTATAAATTATTAGTATAGTAAATTACATCAAGTAACACCATTGAAGTTAGACATTGATAAAACTCTGTTTAAAAATTTTAATCTTAGCATTACACATCTTTGAATCTTAGATATAGTTATATTAATATTGAAAATTTGTTAGGTGATCTACCTTCGTATATAACTCGATTCCAGTGGGATATGGCAAAATATCCGATCAAACAATCCTTAAGAAATATCGCGGATATAATTAGCAAACAAGTGGGCCAAATAGATGCGGATCTTAAAACCAAATCAACAACGTATAATAACTTGAAAGGCAGTCTACAAAATCTTGAGAAAAAACAAACGTAAGTTTTTCATCATGTAGACCATTAAAAATTTTTATATCTTTTTCGAGATTTATATTTCATTTACAATTATATCTTATAGTAATAGTAATAAATAAAATATGGAAAAAAAAATAGTAGTAATAACGAAATTTTTGTACAGAGGAAGTTTGTTAACAAGAAATCTAGCAGATTTAGTGAAGAAGGAGCATTTTATTTTAGACAGTGAATATTTATCAACGTTACTTGTAATTGTACCAAAGTATGTATTATTTCATTTACTACATATATAAAATTAACATTTCATATTTGTCTTCGTACTATATCATACCTGGTTAATATATTTTTAAGGTCTAGTTTTCATGATTGGTACAGTGGGTATGAAAAATTAACAAAAATGATTGTGCCACGTAGCTCACAGCTTATAACAGAAGATTCAGAATATGGATTGTTTACGATTACATTGTTCAAAAAAGTTATTGAGGAATTTAAATTGCATGCCCGTGAGAAAAAGTTCATTGTACGCGATTTCACATATAACGAAGAAGAACTTGCTGCAGGTATATTTAATATAAATATAGTTTAATTATAAATATAAAAAAGGAGGCATGAGAACAAAACAAAATATAAAGAATCTTTCGTTATTATAATATATATATATTATATATATTTATATATGCATACTACAGGTAAAAACGAGATAACAAAACTGGTAACCGATAAGAAAAAACAATTTGGATCGCTAGTACGTTGGTTAAAAGTAAACTTTAGTGAATGCTTCTGTGCTTGGATTCATGTTAAAGCTCTACGTGTATTCGTAGAATCTGTTCTTAGGTAATATATTTCCTTTTTCAACAAAAACATAATATTGTAAATATATATATATGTATATATGTATATATATCGTTATATTGTTTTCAAATAGGTATGGTTTACCAGTTAATTTCCAAGCAATTTTACTGCATCCACATAAAAAAAGTATGAAGCGATTACGCGATGTCTTAAATCAATTGTATGCTCATTTGGATTCTTCTGCTACAGCATCAGCACAGAACCAAGATGTAAGGATTTTGATTTTGTTATCAAATAAAATTTAATAGACAAATTAGGTATTATTATATTAATTTATTGTTATAGAGTGTGGATATACCAGGATTAGGATTTGGACAAAGCGATTATTTTCCTTATGTGTATTATAAGATCAATGTGGATATGGTCGATAGTAAGGTGTAATAATTCACACTTGTAAAAATCCTTCCTTTATATTTCAATTACCTTTTCACATTTTCAGGCGATTATTATTATTTATAAATGCATACAAACCAATATTTTATCTTTATGTCAAAGATAGAATTTTGTTTGCATTTGTAGAAACGCCATTACATTCTTATCTTTGGTTACCATATAATTGTAACAATCTATTCCAGAAAATGTAATTGTATAATTATTCATCAGAAATCACTATTTTTATAGCAACTCATAATATTCGAAAATGCACATAAAATTTAACATGAATTGCATAACAAATTTGTATAAGAAGTTAAATATTAGTGTGTACATATTTTATTTAGAAATATTAATTTTCATTACATATAATCTTTTCTTCCTACTTTGCCAAAGATTGGATTTACATAACTTGTTGCAATAGTAAAGAAGATAATGGAATAAAATTACCGTTTATAAAATTAAATATTTTTTAATCATATGCACACTCTTGCAATATGATTATTTTGTGTGTATCTACGAAATGCATAATTTTACATACAACTTCTATATGATATTTCAACAGGTAAAGAAATTATATTATTTATTATGATAGAAAGAGTGTTGCTGTGCATCACTTTATTTGTTTTTAAATCTTGCCTGTAGAATCAAACACAATATGATCTTAATTCACTCAGGAAAAGTAGGCATTAGAATATTTATGCATATTATTATTTGTGCGTTATCTTGTTCTACCTTTAAAGTGATTATACTTTATCACTTTAAATGCCAATAATATAATTGTTAAATATGTACGCATTATACACACGTGAGCGTGCGCGAAAATACATGCATATATTAAGAAAGCTGTATGCTTATTAAGGCCTGGATTCTGGGCAATATGTTAAAATTATGTTTTTGTCAAAAGTGACCAGAAATATAACACTGTTCGTATATGATACTAAATACTTAAAAAAAAAAGTGTTTTGGTACATATTTATTAAGAAGTAACGTTGCACAATAGTACTGTAAGTATAATGCAACTGTGGCATTTCACTGTTATCACTTATAAGAATTCTAATACCGTAAAAAAGAAAAAAAAATGCAGATTTATGAAATAATATGTTTAAACGGTACAGTATTAAATATTGCTTCTTTATAGCTTAAAAATGTAGAGCAATATATAAAACAAGGGAATATAGTATATTTTTGTGAAAAGAATATATATATATATAAAATGTTTGAGTTATTACTATCCAGTGTTTTAATTGTGTTTGATTTATGCAGTAAATACTCTGGGCAGTAAAAGCAAGAACATCCTTTATAATTTTTATTATAGAAAACTTGTTTTGTGACAACAGTGTAAGAATGTATAATATTATAACGGAACATTTCTTTTAAACAACATTTGTTCATTATGCCTATTTCAGTATTTGTCTAGTATCAATTTAATAATAATTAATTGCATTATTATAAGATGCCACGAATATATCGATACATCAATGTTTTAGTTAAAATGATGACAATACTTGTTCAATCTTTAAATAAAGAGAATAATTCAAATAAATAAAAAAATTTAAAAATATAAATCTTGCTATAAACATCATTGAATAGTTACTTAATATTTATTGATAATACAAATAGATATGTTATAATAAATAACAAGTTTCATTTTAATCATTAACATATTTATTGAAGAGAAAAAAAATGTGTTCTATGGGTATCATTAAACGCTTGGATCAAATACAAATAAATATCAATACTTAAAGAAATCAATATTCTCAATTATAAAATATATTTTGTTAAGATACATTCTTTAGAAAATTGTATCCATTTGACCTGGTTTTTTTTTTAACATGAAACATTACGTGATACATTACTGCTTTTAATGAGTTCCTGAAATTAATAAGTCTTTATATTCGTCTGCAAGATTATAATAAAAAAAAAGGTAAGACAATAAATGTAATTTCATAAATATTATTTTACCTGCAAATTATTAATATCTTGATCCCAATTTTCTACCCCTATTAATTCTATTGCTCTTATAAACAAATCTGTTACTTTACTAACGTTTTGTTTAAATACTACTAAAACATCGCCTGCATTTACACTATCTTCGCACTCCTTCCAACAATCATAATCTGTTGCCATTGCAACAGATGCATATAATAAGCCAGCTTCTTTTGCTAAACAGACCTAGTAGCATATATGAACAATGTAAAATAAAAATTATGCAATTAAGAATATATAAGTGATATAGAAAGTAAAAAGAATTATATTTTAAACAATTTCACATACTTCTGGACAAATAGTCATGTTGACTAAATGTCCACCCCAAATACGTAGTGCATTGCTTTCAGCTTTAGAAGAAAATCTTGGTCCTTCTATTGCTACTATCGTTCCACCTTCTCTTACTTCTAAGGAAAGATCTTTTGCAGCCTGTAATAAAACCTTTGAAGTATGTGGATCAAATGCAGGTTCCATTGGGATGTGGCATACGCCTATAATTTTATTTGTTAATAAAATGACATAAAAATTATCTAACTAATATTAATTCCATATGAAATTTATCTTCTTACCTGAATATCTATTAGAAGTGCCATCAAAGAAAGTACCATGTCTTTTAACAGTTCTATCCAGAAAACTATCTGGTATAACCAATTGTCCCCTGCATATAGATTCTGATAATGAACCACAAGCAGTTGATGCAAGAACATGAGTACATCCGGCAAGTTTTAAAGCTTCAATATTTGCACGATAATTTATATTACTCGGGTTTATATTATGATCTGATCCATGTCTATATTAAGAAATTAGATATAATTCAGATATTACAGAGAATCTATATACAAATAATAACTTAATAAAGAGAAATAAAAAATTACCTAGATAATAAAATTACATCTACTCCAGAAATAGTTCCATGATATAGGTTACTCGATGGTACTCCAAATTCATTTCTTGCATCTTCACGTTTAGTTTCAGAATGACAACTAAATATTGGCTTATTTGGATCATCAAGTCCTGATCCTCCAATAATACCTATCTATGAGAGATATAAAATAGTTTTATTCGAATGATATCCTATTTATATCAAACATATTTGAAGGTATTTAATAATGTGAAATAAATATTATCTATAATATTTTTTATTATTAAATATGATAATCAATATTCTTCTTCTAATTATTGATGGATTCTTCCTTATAATAATAAAATCATAAATAAAATAAAATTCTTATAACATTAAATTAATGTTTAATTACAGCATATATAATAACAGCCTATATTTGATATATATTCGTTCTATCGATAAGAAAGAAATTTACAATGAGATTAGTTTTACTATTGACGAGAGGTGTTTGTTAATAAGATGTTTATTTATTCATATAATTACTGAGGTAATTACGAAACGCATGGGACGATTCATTTAATTACAAAAAGCAAATGCAATAGAATAGACCTATACGTTTTAATATTATAATTAAATGTAAAACAGGTGGTTTATTTATTTCCTTCGTGACGTGTATAAAGTAATTTTGTGTGATCTTACCTTAACTTGATATTTCGGCATTTTAATATGGCAAGAGAATAATTTTTTTTGTACTAACACAATCTCAGAAAAAAATTCATATATAGAAGCGTGATGATTAGATAATTTTAAAGCAAGCAAAGATCTATAGGAAGTAAGTAATGAGAAGTAGAATCTCATAAAGTTATTAGAAGAACGTACGTGTGTCATGTGACATGCAATACATATGCAATAAGTCTTCTCACTAAATGTGATATTAAATTTATTTTTGTATAATAATATCATATGAAAGTAACGAAAAAAAGGAATAAAATCTTGTTAAAAAGAGAAAAATCTATGTATTTACAAAAAAGAACTTTTTTCTTTATTTGTTTTTTATATGGAAGAAATTGTCATAGAAACACCTAGATTTCCTGTGAGAGAAGTTAGCCCTAAAACCCATTAAAATCTCCATGGAAATTTATCTCGGTCGTATTTTTGGAGGGAGGGGTTTAATTCGAACGATCATGTCGCAAATCCTCCAAATATTTTCTATATAAAATATTCATATATATTTGAGATATGATAGTCGACATTTCAAAATGGTGTGCGTTATGATCATATTTGTCCAATATTAATTTTATTTGTCGCGTTTCATTTTGATTTTAAATTAATATTAATATATTTATATATTTTTATTTTATATTTATTTTAATATAATTAATAAGACTTGATTATTAATAAATAAATACTTATACGCATAAATGTTATTAATAAATATAAAACAATTATTCAAATATTATGTTTTTTAAACTATAAAAAATATCTCATATATTCTGTTTAGAAAAGAAGATCAAATAAAATCAGATGTATGAAATTTGAAACATTACTTTTTTAGTAATATAATTATTTTTTAATTCTTATATTTTGTCAGCAGCTTACAGTATTAAGTAATACATGTGAGCTTATATATGTATATATGTACAGATTTTTTAAATAATTTAATATCATGAAATAAAGAGTGACAAAAATGTAACATCATAATTGTATAAACACATCAATGATAAGAATTTAAGAATGATATGTTAGACGAAAAAAATTTGTTGAAAAGAATATATGTAATAAATATATTAAAAAAGACACATTATATTATGTATATATACATTATCTTATAAACGATACCTATTTTATAATTATAAAAAATGTACTTATATAATATGAAACAATGTTTTAATGGAATTCATAACTCAGTTTCATCTTCCAAACGTTTAACGACCTTCTTGTAATCTTCTTCCAAAACACGGTATGACTTCTCAAGTATTTTCATGCGTTGCTCTGGTGCAGGTAATGTAATGTTCGAACGTTTATTCAGGCTTTTTAGAACTAATTCTAATTTTTTTATATCATTTTGTTCACGTTTATAAGGAATATTCAGTCTTTTTTTAATATCTAGTCTGTAATCACGATATTCTTGTTCGTTTGAAATATCTGTTATACGCAAACGTAAAATTTCGTACACTCTACGTGCTTGTTTCTAAAAGTAAAAATGGATTAATGTATAACGTATAAAAGATAATGGATGAATGATACAATTACACAAATATACCTTATTAATTTTATGCTTTTCTCTAGCTTCAATAACCATTGCTTTATTGAAACCTTGAAGTAAGCATTCTCGTGAAAAACTAGGTAATGTACTACAATTCATTGCGTCTACATAATCTCTTATTCGTTGGAAACCAACAGATGGATCTTCCACTACAAAAATATAAAGAAGAAAATCACAAGTTATTACATAATATTATTAATTAAATAATCCAATTAAATTAATGTTATTATTAGATGAATTTTAAGAGACACTAAAATCAAATTACCTGTTATATCTTTGACTTCATTTCTACCTATATACTCGCGATAAATACCACGTAGTAAATGAGTACCAAGACCCATATTTTGAAACAAAGGTAAAATTAATACTTGAGCAATACGTGGCCTAGTATGATTAGGATATGCATAATACTGGTAAACAGTGGCAAAACCAATTGTTCCATACTGAGTATATCCAGATGATGATTTATATTTTTCAAACCTATTTTACGTATTAAAATTAGTTATTCATTATGCAACACAAATTATTGTTTTTAATAATATATTAAATTTATGCTTACATATTAAAATAGTGCCATTGATCATCATCAATATCTATGAAATTAGCAGCATCTATATACCATAAAACAAATGTTTGAAGACGCTGGTGATATTCTCTAAAGCCTTTACATGACATATCTGCTTTATAAACTTCGAATTGTCTTGTACAACCATTATCTAAAATCAAAATAAAGTTTATAGATGAAATATTATTTATTATGATATAATATGATATTTTATTTCTATAATGATATATTAAAGCAATACAAAAAGGTAAATTTTGTAAAAATTATTGGAAATAAAAAGAAAGGAA
This sequence comes from Dolichovespula media, assembly GCA_911387685.1. Classification (NCBI taxonomy): domain Eukaryota; kingdom Metazoa; phylum Arthropoda; class Insecta; order Hymenoptera; family Vespidae; genus Dolichovespula; species Dolichovespula media. The sequence continues at coordinate 5,845,315 of OU426865.1, forward strand.
AGTTTTACAATATATTACCATTTACTGAAAAAGAATAAAGTAGTTCTCCATAAGGTCTGAATGTTCTATCCTTTTTAAGAGATTCAACAAAGGGATCTAGATTAGTATGGATATTAGGTGTAAGTTTTTCCGCAACTTTTGATAATACTTCATCAGCTTCAACTCCCTCATAAGTAAGCTTATTTACTTTCTCAGAGTAAGTCATACCTAAGTAAGTTTCTAATGAACCTGCCGAGTAATACAGCTTCACTTTTAAGTCCAGATAACCAAATATAGTTTCACTAATAAAGAAAAAATTATATCTATTATATAATTATTAAACTTAACAATAATTTTAATAAGACAATAACAAAGGAATTATAAATTAACTTGTAAATTTTGAATTAAACGATATGCACCTGTCTCCGAATATTTGATGAGACATTTCTGGTTTAAACGAAGTTCTGTCATCTTCTAAATCGTTAACATCACGTATTAATTTCAACTCCAAACATTCATTACTACTGACTACTAAATTTTTCAAATGTGCTGCAATTGGATCTTCCATGTTACTGAAATAAAAAGAAAGAAGTATAAGAATCACAAAATGTAAATAACTTGTATAATTGGATACAAAATTTAAATCATTGCATAATTTGTAATATTAATTATTTTTATACCAAAATATTAAAAATAACTTGGTCTTTATAAGAATCTTCGTATATAGGTTATAATACCACGAGTGACAAAAAAATCATAGAACACAATTATCACGTAGAAACAATTTAACGCTCCGTAGGTATTTGAATATATATAAATGAAGAAAAAAATTAAAATAATATTTTATATCGATATTTCAAAATTTAAATTGAGAATATAAGAATAACTGTCTCGCAACGATCCAATCCTTTTCCTATAGTCATTAAAAAATTAACGACCAAGCTCTATCACTTATCACACAGATCTATAAAATTTTTTTTCAATCAAATACAATTTCTCTTTCTTTTGTTTACTTTTTCCTTAAATACAATCAAATAGTTACAAAATAACTTCGCGCCAAAAATGAAACGACTATATCCCTTTTTCTATTATCCTTTCTGTAAACATATCTTATTGAAAATAAACTAGTAAATACACCAACCGTTGAAAATTCAAAGTTGGAAATCTTTACATACTAATTTCGAAATGGTATAACAACGTTTAAGGCTCATACCTTTATATGTTGCTTTATTATTAATAATTTTTATAATTTCTTATATATAAATTTATAATCAAATTTATAAATATGATTATGTTTTTGTGGAATAGATTTCGATTGATATCGTTCTAATAATATAAATATGAGTTTCACCATCTATGATATTCATAATCATGGGTTGTTCAAGCAAAAAGATGATTGATAGTTTACTTCGGTTTTTTTTATATTTAAGTTTATAACTATGGTTGTTTATATTTGTTAGTATATGTAATTTTTACCTGTGATTAATCTAATTGATAAATATATTCCACATTAATTTCTTTGTTATGCTAATTCATTTAAGATGTTTTCAAATATTCGAAAAAGTGAAACAGATATCAATGTAATATTGGATGAACCTCTAACCAGTGATTCGTGTACAAAACTTATTATCGAATTTATAAAATATGTATTATACCAAAAACAACAAATACCATTTACATATGATTCCTTGGTGCACTTACAAGCCAAGACCAAAAAATCGGACAGAAATTCATCGTTCATCAAAACATTATTTAATTCCTTAACAAATGTGTCTGATCACTTAACTTCAGAATTACTTTTAAAAAAATGCGAGGTTAAGGAAATCTTAATCATTGTTGGCCCAACGATATTATCACCGAAGCTACAAATTACATTGGAATTACCAACACAAATTCTTGATAGTTTTTGTCATATCGAGTGTAAACATTCTGCACAGAAACCTCTTCTTAGTCTAATGAGGTAAATGGTTTATAAATAATTTTATTATGCAATCAATCTATATAACCTTTGTCGCTACCTTAACTATATAATCCTTATTATCGAAGAGAGTTGCAATTTTTATGTTTATTTTTTATTTTCTTTATAGATCAACGATGGAATGTACAAAATTTCAAGATTCTATGACTTTACCTTTAGGACCTACAAACACATTTATTTTGTTACAAAAAAGCGATAATAACAGTATATCTAATTTCTTTCTACCAAAACCACATTATATACCCTCAATACAAACATCACAAAGTTTTAGAATCAAGCTTCTATATAATAGTCAACTTGATATAGACTGTAATTGTACAAATTTAATCAAAGTATATCATGATCTTGGTAATCCTTGTAAAGATAACTCTACTATGCAATGCGAGAAACAGTCCAACGAACAAATTGTACAAGCACCTTTTCGATGGTATCAATCTAAGGAAGTAATTAAAGGATTCAAATATGTTAGATAACTTTAAATTTATAATAGGGATGAAAAGTGTTTATAGTCTAACTTTATATTTTTATCATATAAATTTCATACTCTTGCTCATTTAAGACGAATTTTGTTTAAATGATTTTACTTATTTTTGATCATTTTTACTGGCAATATAATACATGATAAAAATCTCACAAATGCATTATAAATAATATTTTTATAAATATTCGTTTTTTTTCGTCTCATTTATCAGTGAGCTAATAATAATAATCATATCACTCATATATTGACTACTGTCTCTATAAGTATTCAGTATTTTAACTTTGAGTATTATAAAAGAAATATTTATATAAAATAGTAGTAAATTCATTTGTTGATAAGAATCTGTGAATTTAGTCTAATTCACATCTTTTTTATATCTTTATATTTGCCATTTATAAAAAGAATATTTTATAAATGTGGTTGTATTTTTATATGTTTAAAAGAACATTCATATTTTTAATTTTTATGAGATTTATAATATTCTCTTATTAATATCAATAAAAAAGAAGATACATAAACTAAAATATGTGTTAATAACATCATATTATTCTACTTTAATACAAAATTGTGTTAATCAGAAAAATAAGGTTACATAAAATGAAGGATTTATTTTATAAGTACACATTAGTTTTTTTTCTTTATTTCATTTTCAGAAGGTTCTGTTTTTATGTTATCTTTATCATTGTCTGAAGATGGTATAATAGAGCTGTATGGAATTTCATAAACGCTAACTCTTAAAATGTGAAAGTCTGTAACTGATAGAATACGCATCGTTAATAACATTAAGTTAAAAATCCAACTCCAAACCATTGTCCATGCCAAAATCTAATATAAATATTTTTTTTTAATACTATACTCTGATATATCTATTAAATGTAAACTTTCTCAATGTTAAACTTACCTGTAGTACAAAAAATACATTACATATATTATATCCACGAATGCCATACATTTCCACGTAACTTTGTAAAATACTGCAGATCCTATAAAATATTTACATGGGTAGGAGTTTATCTCTATTAAGGTATTAAGAGTAAATATATTTAAATATGTTGAATATTTTAAGATACGCTTACATCTCATACGGTATTTCATTGATTTTTGTTAACTCAGAAATGGCCTTTTGCATATCGAATCTAAATTTTGCATATCCTGCTTGCAACTCGTATGTCGCATATAAAGTAAGCATTGAGAATACAAAATTAAAAAGAAAAGCTGGACTAATAATTCTCCATGGAGAATGAATGCTAATTAAAAGAAAAAAATAAACTGATTAATTTATTAATGTAAGTAAAAATATAAACGTTAAGATAACGTATACATAAATTGAATTTTAATATTTATAGCTCTTAATAATTATAAAAATGTAAATACTTGCATTCCGCTATCATATCCACCCTTGCCAAATACAGAAAACATTGCAATCCATATAATGCCAGATATACAAGAAAGCAAGCTCACAAAAAAATAAATTTCACAATTTGTTTCACAATCGTATCTGACAGCAATGTGGCTTAACCAACTTTTAAAATTTGTTATTATAATAGTTTCATTTTGTTCATAATCGTCTTTAGAGTTAATTACCGTTACTATAGAATGAGTATATACACGTGCCCAGAGAGGACACCTTCCTCCAAAAATATCCTCCTTTAAATGTTACAAAAAAAAAAATTATAAATATAAAATTAAAAAATAAACAAGTTCATATGCACATATACCCAGAAAATATAGAATATAATAGCGGAACAATAGCCGGATATTGCACTTAAAAAATAACAAAATATTTGTATGATTTTCCACGAAATCGAAATATCCTTCGAATCTCGCTCGACGAGCTCTTTGTATTCTTCAAGTAATTGCATTTTTCTCGTATCTCGATAACATTAAAATAAAAGACAAATGACGTATGTAAGAAAATCTTTTTCTTTTCGACTTTGACGAAAATGATTACTTTTTCACTATGCAAAATTAAATATAAATTTAAGCGCCACTTTTTGATTTCTCGAAATTCGCGCGTTCCGATTGGTTAACGATCTATCAATGGAACTAATGCGCGCATAGATGAATCCATATTTGATTTGTTAAACAGACGGGTAGATATTATACTTTATAATTCGCAAAGTCTCTGTCGAATACGATTATAAGAAAATGGAATATTTACGGTAGGAAAATATAGCGGAAGGTCCATACAAGTTAGCATTATTCAATACTATTATAGATCTTATATATATTTTTTTTTTTTATATCCGATAATTGAATTTCCGTAAGGTTTAATATAACAAGTTCACGATAACTCTATACATCCGAAGTTCCATAGACTGATTGTGGGAGTTGAACTAAGAAACGGGGGAACGCGCGGACCGCGAACCGCCACAGTGTTGTCGATGAGAAGAGTACACGAAGGCGAGAATTTCTTGTTTTTTTACATTGAAAGATCGAAAATCATGAGAAAAACGGCGGTGTGTGCACGTTACAAAGAATCCTCGAACGAATAAGGCCGGTTATCGAAACTACGTGAATCTTTTGTGGGTGAAGTGAAACACATGTGTCGGCCGAAACGTGTTTTCCATTACAAAGTGCCGTCCCCGTGTTTGGTCCATGAAAATCTCGCGTTTAGAAAGCCAAGTTGAGCCGTAGTCCCAATCGTAAGAAGAAAATCAGTTTGTTCACACTTAAGGATATATCGTTGCAATGTGGCTCTACTCGGAGACGAAATAGGGCTCGTTACAAAAGGCGGCAGTGCGTGGGTGGGTGGGAATCTGGCGGCTGCCACTTATGTATACCAGATTCCTTTTAAAATTTTCTACAAAACATTATTGGAGTATCGATGATAGCCCGCATCGTATAATTCGATATTACCACAATGATTTTATAGATGCAAAATCTTCGTTTTACGACCTACTACAGATTATAAAAAAAATGTATTTCTGATTGATCGAATACTACAGGAATGCTGCTTTCATAATCACTTCTTGTCAGGCACTGTCTTATGCATAAGCTTGCTTGTCTTCAATGTAAACTACCTGTCAACCATTGATGCATCTTCCACAAGCTTTTAATATAATAATCTAATTCCACAAGACGCTCTACAGGATCAATATTCCAAATTGTGTTTGATTTGATGATTGTATATAACAAACTTTATATTCTATCTCTGTCACTGACAGATGTTTTTTAAAGTTCATTTAAGAAACATGTTTCTGGCAAATGATATGACAAAAATACTTTAGCAAGATTCATCTACGTCCGGCTCTTAAATATAATATTTAAAAAGGAGACCTCGCATAGGTTCTATAATTTTATAAGACCTGCTATCCAGAGGTTAAGGAATGGGAGGTCAAGTGGAGGAAAATGGATACCGGTAAAGTATCAGCATGCGTGAAAAGTCAGCAGAATGTCATGCTCACACAGGTCACGTGAGGGGCACGACAGAGATGTGCTCGCGTGATCCTCCTACATTGCACCCAACCCTTGCCAATACCAATGGTAAAAATACAAGTCCCCAATCGACACAGCATACCGAACCACGTATTGATAGTAATCTTTTGCCAACTCCTGGAGGAAGATTAAAGTTTTTTAAAGATGGAAAATTTATATTGGAGCTGTCGCATCGTAGAGATGGAGAACGAACGACATGGTTTCCTGTTCCAAAAAAGACATTCTGGCCACCAGCAAGCACTATACCCAACAGGCAAGAGAGTACCACTTCTCTTAGCGGTATGTTTAAAAGGAATAATATCTATTAACGAATACTAATAAAATAATAAATTAAAAATACTATGCATTTTCAGTTTCTGATGATAATTCTTCGATTCAATCAAGCCCCTGGCAAAGAGACCACTGCTGGAAGCAAGCTAATCCCAGACGCAGGATATCCACGGAGTTCAATTTTTATTACCATAGAAATCCAAAAACCCGCCTTTGTGCGCATCCTCGTTTGGTAGCACGCAAACGTCGTCGTCCACACGATCCCACATCCTTAATGCTTATTCCAGAGTCCTCTGTATCTCATATAAAACCAGTTCGCAAAGTGAACGATACGTCATCTGGGAAAGCTTTAAGCCTGATAGTTGATAAATTAGCACGTCTCCTTGATCCTAATGTTGTTTCACCTCGCAAACGTATTTTAAGGGAACTAGAAAGAGTTTCATTGGAGGATCAAGCATCAAAAAGGCGTGCTACCCCTCAACCTGTTAATATAACAAGTACTTCTACGCCCTCTCCAAAGCAGTTATCTTCATACAGTATAACTAGTATTTTGGGAGAAGATAAACCAAATCCTGAGCCAGGATTTTTAAGAAATTTGTTGAAACCAGATGACAGGCAACCTGTGAAATACTCAACGAGTAACTCTTATCCGAGAGTGCGAATGGACCCTTATATTGGATCTACCAATGCAACTGTACATCATTCGCTCTATGGTGTTCCAATGTTGCCTCCTGGACCATATAGAGCTCCGTTATGGATGCATTATCCTTCACCTGTTCATTACCCACCCCCTTTGCCATTGTACGCCCCACCACCTCCTCATCCTCCATCTCCACCTGTACATCATTACAAAGACTACAGAGAACAAACGCTTACTCCTCCTTCAGGTATATTTTTTAAATATATTTTGTATCAATAAATTAAACTTATTAGGACGTATAATTAAAAAAATAATTCTATGTTCATTATAATTTAGATATGCCTCTAAATCTATCAAAACATGCTGGTTGAATCTCAGGATCCCATAAATTGGTGCCTTATCAATGGACAAAACTATGAAAACACTGCCCCTGCAACAACAATGCGATATATTAGTATTTTTTTATCCATAAACAATAATATCATAGTAAGTAGGGATGTGCAACCAGAAGGATAACATCTGGATGTTATACTTGTACATACAAATGCATAAACTGTCAACATTGGCATAGCTATTTTAGATTATTACCAAATTATATCATGAGTAGTATTTTTAGTTGAATTTAACAAAACTACTAGAAACGTATAAAATCGTTGGACAATTTTTTTACGATATAATCGATGTTTTTAAAAGTAAAGAGAATACGACGTGATCTTCTGATTATATAAACGATATATGAGTATAGAGACAATTTAATATTAAGAAACAAAGTCTATTCTCTTTTTTGTATTTGACGGTACTGCACATGATTTTCATATTATGTAGAAAGAAGCATGCTCTCACCCTGTGCATATGCATTATCTTGTTGTTCTTATTAATGTTATTATTATCTTTATTATTATTATTTTATTATTATTATTATTATTATTATTATTATTATTATTATTATTATTATTATTAAAAAGTACGATTACCCATTTTAAAAAATTAGTAAAAAGATAGGATTATGTACAGAACAGATTATTGCCTATAGTTAGCATATTAATAATTCTCACAAATAGTATAATATACATCAATTAAGTTAAGTTAGTCGCGTATTACAACCGTATACATTTATTTATACGTTGATGACAAGACAAAATCACTTGATAAAGACCATAGGGTGTGCCTTACATAACTATCTAAATTTCATGAAATTAAATTATAAATATTCATGAAAGTGTATTATTATTTTCATTATTATTATAATGCACTTATGTTATTTCTATTATTATTATTATAATTTTATTATTATTATTATAATAATAACTACAACTATTACTATTATTGCTAAAATTATTAGACTACAACCGCAACTGCTAGTGCTATTATTATTATTATTATTATGTATGTACATATGAATATAATTCTGTGTTACGTATTCGCATCAAATCGACACGTTCGTCATTCTATTTATTGTTAGTCAGGCGCATTACCAAACATTTTCACAAAAAAGGCAATCTCGCATAAGCTTTGCGTCTTAGCGAGTAATTTTAATTATCTTTTTACATATACCTTTTAACAATACAAGTGAAGAAGAAGTATGTGACTGCGCGTAAGGAAGTGTATAGAAAGACTAATTTCGTAAATATAAATATTTCATAAATTAATTAAATGGGTTTTATTTTATATAAGACTATTTATTAATTTACGTAAGATAAAATTTAAATGAAATTATGCGTATGAGACAAATGTATGATAGAAATAATGAAATTACATCGAAGACTATAATTGTAACAAACGATTGCTTATCGTAACAAATTTAAATTTCGCGCTACGACTATCGAACGCTTAAACCTACATCGGATGGCGCCACTTGTACTTACTACTCGTTTTCATTGGACGCAAAACAACCAATGAACGAGCGGAAGAACGAAGAATAAACAAGTGGCGCTCGAGTGGTCGACGGTGGTAGTCTATAAAACGTTTAGTTCTCTTGACATCGTTCGATCGACAACGTTCGTGTTTGGTGGTGTTCACGATAGCATTGTTGTAATTTTGCATACGTTAGAGACGTTAGGCCGTTGCGTCGCTGTCCTTTTCTCAAAGAGGACATATTTATACGACCATCGATCGAATTTAATACTTTTGAACGAAACATTGAATCGGCGAACCTTCGAATCTTTAATTTCGGATATCTTTTTGGAAATAAATCGTCGATACGGAACGACGGTTTATAAAATTTCGAATACACGCGGTATCAAAGGATTGCCAAGGGATTCGAGTAGCGACGACAGTGGGCGATAGTTGTAGAGCAGTGGTGGCAGTAGTGATGCTTGTGGTGGGAGAGAAGATCGTACAGCCTGCTCGCGCTCGCGGCAGAATGAAAATGGCGTTGTTCCTTTGCGAACGAAGCAACGGTCATTGACGATGTACCTCTTCTTCGGTATCGCCGCCGTCACCGTCTCTTTCGCTGTCTTTGTGTTCTCTTCATCTTAATAATCGTAACGAATACGTGAATAATAGAAACGAGAAAACGAGTATAGACGAAGAAACCAAGAAAATAGATATAGACGATATATACATACGTATATATAATATATATATACGCGCACGCACGCATACGCACACATATTATATATATATATATATATATATATATATATATATATATATAACACGTCGAAAGAAGGAGAGGGAGATAGAGATAGAGTGAAGAGTTGCTCTGTGCGCGCGTGCGATATCCTTTTCTCCGTTCTTCCGCGTGCGTCTCTACGTGCGTCGTTGTGAGAGGTAGTCTCCTGGTCGCCTTCGTAGTCGTCGCGTCGAGTGGCAGTGCGGTGAGACAGCTGCTGGTAAAGAAGCGCGCGGTGCGCGTGTAATGTGAGATAGAGAGATAAAGACGGAATAAAGAGAGAGAGAAAGAAAGACAGAGAGAGACCAGAGTCGTCGTTACAAGACGAGAGTAGAGTAGCGTGCGCGAGAGAAAGAGACAACAAACACGATGAAGTGACACCGCGGACGTGCTAAGCTTCGTGGACTGGTGGAATAAGTGTTCTCGGGAGGCCGATAAATTCGCGTCGTTGAAGGACGAGTTCGTGCCGATGCCGGCCGAATACCGAGAGAACCACGAGAACGCCAATTTCGCTCTCGGGGCTGGACAACAGGACGCCAGCAACATGACGGCCAACATGTACCGAGTGGGAGGTAAAATATAAAAAAGGAGAAAGAGACAGAGAGAGAGAGAGAGAGAGAAAGTAGAGAGGGGGAGGAGAGACCGGAGAAAATAAATATATATTTTATTCGAAGCCCCCTGATAGATCCTCTCTCTCTTTCTCTCTCTACCATACCTCGAACACCAAACAACGCGGCTTTAATTAACCTAGGACAAATTAATGTTTGCAAATGGCATCGCTATGGCGTCCCCGTTTTACCCCATTTTCTCCCCGCGCGCGCGAGACCCCTCTTCTTTTCTCTCTCTCCTCGTCTTTCCCCTCTTTTCCTCTCCCTCGTCCCTTCTCACCCCCATCTCTCTCTCTCTCTCTCTTTGCCTCCTCCTCCTCCTCCTCTTCCTCCTCCTCTTCTCCCTCCTGCTACCGCTTCCCCGCTACCGTGCAGCGTCCTGTACGTCTACGTCTGCTTTTCTCTTTTCCTCCCTACCGTTACCCTCCCTCTCTCCCGCTACCCTCTCCTTCCACCCTCCCTCCCTCCTCGCTCTCCCCCTTTTCCCTCACTCCCCATATTTTACCTATCTCCCTACCACCCTATACCGGACCCACTATTGCTCCTTCCTTCGGGTCATGCTAATTTCTTGCACGATGAATCCCGTTGATTGAAATCATTTCTTTATTTCTATATATATATATATATTTTTTTTTTATTTATTTTTTTTTCTTTTATTTTTTTTTTTTTTTTCTTTCGAGAGAGAGATTTCACGTTTCTCGAACCCACTCGAAATCATTGTTCCCTTGATAATCGACGAATTTTAATAGTTTCCGTTTGCCCGCCAATCTCTCTAGTTACTTTATTCCTTCGCAGGCGATGTTCTTTTCTTTTTATATATATATATATACTTACGCTACGTCGTGAGAGATGTTCGCTGGTGAAGAAAAAGAAAAAAGAAATTTATATATATATATGTATAGACAGTCGCAAGAGGACGAAACGCAAGAATGAACCAAATAATATTTCGAATTGCGTTCTTTTGATATTAGATAATGGATAAGATGGCGTGAATTAAAGGAGGTTTTATAAATTCCCTAAGGAATAATTTCCTATATGAAATTTTCTCATATTTGAGAAACATAGAGAGCTCCCTTATATATTATATATATATATAACCTTCGTTGAATTCTGGGTATAGAGCGATATTCCGTTAGGATCGTGCGGATATTTTCCTGGCGCTACTTTCTATTTATCGAAAAGAATGATATAAATTTGATCAATACGTTCCTTTATAATAATTTATTTAATGTTCGATAATATTAATAGTTCTCGAAGCGAATATGTTCGATTTAGAAAGAATAAACGAAATTAATATCAACTCTTGATCATTGAAATATTTTTATGTACTCGGGAATATATATCAAATTCCTCTTACAATTTATTATTATTATATATGTATATATATTAATATATTTTATTATATTTTACTATATTTATTCTATATAATATAATATATAACAAAATGTATTAATATATATATATATATATATATATATATATATATATATATATATATATATTTATAATAATATGTTATATATAGCATTTTTAATTCAATGGAATTCTTTTATATTGAAATAACATATATAATATAAACATATTATTTCAGATTATGTATATTTTGAAACATCTTCCACTTCTCCTTACCAAATAAGAAGGATAGAAGAGTTAAACAAGGTAAGATAAAATTCTGCGATTAAGTTAATTAAAATTTTTGTCATACAAGTATATATGCCAATAGTTGTCTGTTATTTCTTTTTGTTTTCTTTCTTTTTAAAAAGAAAGAAAAAAAAACGTAATAATTTATATTGATATATTATTTTGTTTTAGACCGCAAGTGGAAATGTCGAAGCAAAAGTCATGTGCTTTTTTAGGCGGAGGGATTTACCCAATACTTTAATAATGTTAGCAGACAAACATCAGTGTAAGTAAATCATAATATATATTAAATCTATAAATTGCTATAAATTTCTATATCTAATTATAAAAATATATATTAGACGAGATTTTTAAAGATCTTCATTTATATTATTTATTGAGAATAAGAATATACTAAATTTTCTAACATTTTATTATTTTTTGAGGGGAGAACGAATAACTGAAATTTTACGTTTTTCAAATGAAAAAAATACATTAATATGATCAGTAAATTATCAAGTATGACACACCATATAGATACACACACACACACACACATATATTCGTAATGTTTATAGAAATTATAATTTTTTTTATCATTTATCCAGTTGAATTTCTTAAATAACATCTTTTTCATTTTAAAATCCGAATGTTACTCTAAGTTCACCGTGTGAATAAAAACAATTTTGAGAAAAGTGATGATTAGAATTGAGAATAGGGTCTGGAAAAATAAAGTTCGATCAAATTTATATATATATATATATATATAAATATTTTTATTTATATATATATATATATACGTGTTCGTAAATACATTTGTAAATGATAAAGCGACAGAATACGATAGAAATGGAGGTACGTGTATGCATGTGTGTCTCCTCTCTCTCTACGCGCGGTCTTTCATATATATACATGTGCGAGTGTGTGAGTCTCCGAAACTCTCTCGATTTTTCCTTTGCAGTGGCAAAGATAATGAGACGTGGGGATTGAGGGGGCGGCTGGGGGGTAAGGGTGGGAATGTATAATAAGTAAAGTTGGGGGGTGGCAGTGGGGTGGAATGGGGGTTGTATCGATCTGCTGGGGGTGGTTGGGGGCGGTACACCCGCCAAGGCCCCCATTCCACCACCACCTTTCCTCCCGCCAGCCTCAACTAAATGAATGACTGACGCAGGGGTTGGTCGGGTACGTGTTATGTGTGTTCTCTCTCTCTCTCTCTTTCTCTTTCTCTCTCTTTTGCACGTATATACATATACTTACACACACACATTCAACTCGCCACTACTCTCTTTGGACACTGCAATACATACATATACACCTATCACGAATGGAGAAGGACGAAGCACACACACACAAGCTCGTGTGCGAGCCTGGGCAAAACTGGTGGCGGTGGTGGGCCTCCACTAGCCATCTTCGTTTTAAGCATTTGTTCCCTCCTCTCCTCTCGCCATGCGTCCTCCTCTACCTCATCCACCTTCTCTACCTCCTCCACCTCATCTACTTCCATCTCCTCCACCTCCTCCCTCCTTTCACCCTCTCTCTCTCTCTCTCCCTCCCTCCCTCCCTCCTTCTACCCTCTTTTCCCTCCTTCTACCCTCCCTCCTTTTATGTCGTGCGCAAGTAAGAATGTGTGTGTGAGCATCCGCTCTCTTTCACTCTTATGTGCTTCTACTTGTATTGTATCTCTATCCGCCGGTATTTGTTTCAAATCAGACTCTCCCTATTCTCTGCCTCGTTCCCCGCATTTCGAGCTGTGCAAATTTTCTGAAAAAAGCTATGTGCAATCTATACATATATAAACAAAAAAAAATATATAAATATATAATATATTTATCTAAGAAAAAAAATGATCGTGTTTGCTATTTTTGTTCTTTATTTTTCGTTTGATTTTGATAAAAAGGAAAATGTACAATATCTCAGTATATATAACAATTTACTAATACCACATCTATTCGTTTATATAATATTGTTATTGTATATTTGCCAATTTTGTGTGTCTGTAATTAATAATTACTTTTTATTAGTATTAAAAAACACAAAGAAAGTTGATTACTTATTCTATAATTTATTATAATAGTAAATCTCTGTATAATGAAAAATTTATTATAATGATGAATTATATTATTTTGTAGCTTCAAAAAATAAGTTTCAATATAGTTTAAATTTTGTAAATAGAAACGTGGTGGGAATTGGCTAACGTAATCAAAATTCTGTTTATACAGACATATATGTATCTTTGCTGATACATTTTTATAAAATTTCATAGATATGTTATATCTATTGCATATGTAATGACACACGAAGAAAATTTGTTAGTTTATTCTTTTACCAAGTCTACTATTTAGTTAGTGGATTATCCTTGTTTTTTATGTTGAATTAGTTTCAAAAATGAATAATCAGAAATAGTAGAGTGGGTTTTGTAATAAAAATTCCAGTGGCAAGTGCGGAGCAGCAAAGGTCAGAATCTCCTGCGAGCACACAGAGTACGAAACTGGAGAATCCAGATTCTACTAAGGAAATCACTAATAAAGATGGGATTGGGCCGAAAGTGATGAACAAAGGGGGCGGGAAAGGGGGCTGGCTGAAGGCCCCGCTATCGGAGGCCCAAGAGCCCCATGGTGAGTGAGCAGTCGATTAGAAAGTGACCACTACAGATGAATCTAGTAATAAAATAAAAATAATAATATAGAGATTTTCGTATTTCTAAGGATATAAATTTATGAAATATATATAGGCTTATGTTATACTTTATTAATTACTTTTATATTACTTATAAATAAGTAGATACAGAACAAAAAGAAAGCATTATTGCATTTTTCAGAGTTTTATCATTTTTTTCTTTCTTTTTTTTTAGATCATAAAATAAAGTATTATTTAGAAAAAAGTAGGTTTGTTCTTTTATATGAATCTAGGAGTTTAAACTAATTAATGAATGTATAAAAAACATTACTTAAAAAAGTACTTTTAGAATGTGCACATCTATATAAACAAATAATAAATAGTTGTAGATTCATCAGTGAGTGTCACAACTGTGCTCCTTAATTATTTCATTAGTAGTATATAGAAGCCAGTGATGATGTAAGGCTACAGATTCAACGGCGGGATTTAAAAATTCTTTGTAATCTTGGTGTTTGCTGTAAGAAAAAGGCTAAAATTCACTGTAAGGCCAAAGAGACAAAAATTTGGGTTAATCGGAGCTTCTCGTTTGTAATTTAGCGTAAGAAGTTTTCGACAACTTCGTCTACAAATGTAATGTTTTTAGAAAAGCCCATACATATTTTTTCATGCGGATACTTCATATTACATCGGATTTTTAATAATCTAAATAGTATACATTTTTTGAACAATATATATATATATATATTTTGTTTTTTTTTTTTGAACAGTATATATATATATTTTTTTTTAACAATATATATATATTTTCTTTTTCTTTTTCTTTTTTTTTTTTGAACAGTATATATATATTTTCTTTTTTTTTTTGAACAGTATATATATATATTTTCTTTTTTTTTTTTTAACAGTATATATATATATATTTTTTTTTTGAACAATATATATATATATTTTTTTTTTTTGAACAATATATATATATATTTTTTTTTTTTAACAATATATATATATTTTTTTTTTTAACAATATATATATATATTTTTTTTTTAACAATATATATATATTTTTTTTTTTTTTTAACAATATATATATATTTTTTTTGAACAATATATATATATATATTTTTTTTTGAACAATATATATATTTTTTTGAACAATATATATATTTTTTTTTGTTTTTTTAACAATATATATATATATTCAACATCTCCATTTCTTGATGATATGTTCGGCTTCATTTTCATTTATCATTTTTATCAGTATCATACCATCCACATCAACTTGCAAAAAATCCCGCCGTATAGAATGATGATTCTTTAGTAATCTGAGGCTTCTCTACATATGTTGTGTTCTTTTAAAAATACTTTTCTTTTTGCTATGAATGTTATTGACTTACAATTCTTTTTGCACCTTTTTTTGTTGCCCGCTCTTGCTAGTATCTTTTGGTTCATTACTGCGCATTTTGATTGATTCTGCCATATCCCTGCGTTTCATTTACATTTGATTTAATAGTATAGAAAATATTTTATTGATAAAAGAGCATTTTAAAATCATACTAATAAGTGCTAAGAAAATAGTATTATTTTATAAATGACAAGAAATAACCACTTTAATTGGTGGATACTAGCACAATATATACGTGGGTATTAAAATTCGATTTAACATTATTATTATTATTGCATTATGTGTACAAGTATTAGTATAAATTAAAATTATATTGATTTTATATAATCTTATATTGAAAGATATTTACAATGAAAAATATATCATTCTACTAACTTTATTAATTAACAAACATAAAAACATAAGCTTGATTAAGTGTGAATTTTATTACATTCTTTATTTAGCAAAATATCATTTATGCTTTTCATAATATTAGTTGTCTATATAGTATGTGCAATCACAATAGTATAAACTTTTTTTTAAAATACAGGGATGGAAGAAAGTGTAGTAGGTCCTGGAGGAGTAATGGAATTAAGTACTAAACAACGCCATCAAATGAAGCATAGAGAACTTTTTTTATCTCGACAGGTAGAAACAATGCCTGCCACTCATATAAGAGGCAAATGCTGTGTGACATTGTTAAATGAGACAGAATCGTTATTAAGTTATCTAAATAAAGAAGATTCGTTCTTTTACTGCTTAGTTTTCGATCCAGCTCAGCGTACTTTGTTAGCTGATAAGGGTAATTATTTAGGTGAAAATACTATGGTGAATTTCTTAATGACTAATATATTTATTTGCCTATTATATTAATTGTTATAGGTGAAATTAGAGTAGGAAGTAGATATCAAGCTGATGGAATAGCACCATCACCCCTAACACCTGCTGAAAAAGAAGCAGATCCTCGCAGGTTACAGGATCTAGAAACATTAGTATGGACACCACGTCATTCATTGACAGATCGTCAAATTGATCAATTTCTCGTTGTTAGTCGATCTGTTGGCACTTTCGCAAGAGCTCTTGATTGCTCATCGTCTGTAAAACAACCCTCTTTGCATATGTCTGCAGCTGCTGCATCCAGAGATATTACTCTAGTAAGTATCATCAGATTTGTACGTGAGAATAATGATATTGTATTTGAAAAAAAAAAAAAAAGAAAAAAGAAAAGAAAAATGTTTAATATCCGATCGTATTATTTTAGTTTCATGCAATGGATACTTTACATCGGCACAATTATGATGTAGCTAAAGCCATGTCATCGCTAGTGCCTAGTTCTGGCCCAGTATTATGCAGAGATGAGATGGAAGAATGGAGTGCCTCGGAGGCAAATTTGTTTGAAGAAGCTCTTGATAAATATGGAAAGGATTTCTCTGATATACGTCAGGATTTTGTAAGCATATAAATTTACTAGGATTTATTGAGTATATATAATATATTATTTCAACTACGTTTTTAATACAATCTACGAATTAATGCTGCAGCTACCTTGGAAAACATTAAAAAATGTTATTGAATATTACTACATGTGGAAAACAACTGATCGTTACGTGCAACAAAAAAGGGTAAAGGCCGTAGAGGCAGAAAGTAAATTAAAACAAGTATATATACCAAATTATAATAAAACACCTGTACCGTCTGCTACGGCTTCTGGAACTACAATCGTTCCTTTGGGAAATACTAATAATTCCAATGGGAAACCAACTAATGTACTGAATGGCAACAGCAATGGTAATATGACCGGTGATAATAGCGGTATACTTATGGTCGGTGTCGGTGGTAAACCTTGCGAGAGTTGTCAAGTTATGCAAAGTTCGCAATGGTATGCCTGGGGGCCATCGCACATGCAATGTCGTTTGTGTCAATCCTGCTGGATGTATTGGAAAAAATATGGTGGATTAAAGGTATATATCAGAGAGGATCACTCTGTCATTTATCAAATGTAACTCGATGTAATTCAGGTATGTCAACGATAAAATTAAATATTTCTTGGGTAAATGTTTAGGTTCCATCTCGTATCGATGACGTAGATTTGGAACGAAAAAGAGGTGGCGCCGGGTCTGACGAAGAGAGTAAAGGAATTGGTGGTGCTCATAGACCACATCGTTGCAGCATTCCTTCTTGCGGTAAAGAATTTAAACTGAAGGCTCATCTTAGCCGACACTATGCCAGTGCTCATGGCGTTGACCTCCGAGGAAGCGGAGCAAGCGGAGGTGGCGGCAGTGGATCACCACGGCCTGTTATGAAAACTCGCTCGGCATTTTATTTACGTACTCCGGCATTAGCACGAGCTGCTCGCCGGCTTTGCGCCACCCAGTTACGTACACGTCACGCTGCCAGAGCACCACATCAACCGGTGAATGCGGCTCCACTACGACATCTTTGTGCATCTCCCCAATTAACATCTAAAAGTCCTGCTGAATTGCGCATTTTAGCGCGTGCAGTTCGGCCCAGACCTCGTCCTCGTGTTACTGATATAGCTACGCGCTTGGGTGATCATCCATCCCCAAGACAACCTGGAGATTGGGATTGGTTGACACTTACAGCACCAGCTCAGCGTAAACAACCAGATCGTGTTTCGTTTCCTCGTCCTCCTAAAGCACCGGGTATATATATATATATGTGTATATATATATATAATATATATGTATATGTATATGTATATGTATATGTATATATATATATATATATCATTCATTCATAATTAAACATTTTGCAAATTTTACTATAAAATGTTAAACTTTATAATCAAGGCAATCAATTTTTTCGTTATATTCTTAACAATATTGACATATTTTACAGATGGTAGTCTTTTGTATGAAAGAGTACCGAATAAACCAGAAGTAGACAGACTTACATTGACTCCACCTCAAGTACAGCCTGCTATGCAAACTCAACAAACTATATTAAAACGCACAAGGCCTCCGTTTGATGAAATCAATGGTTCGGATGGTAAGTTTAATTAATACTTATAGATATTAGAATTTTTTCTTTACGGTAAAAGCCTATTCCCCAGTATTGAATGTTGTCTCTGTTTACTGGCTACTACTCTGATGTGGATTGGGATGAAGGTAAAATACAAATTTAACGAACAGAGAAAACAAAATATGAGATTGTAATGAACATTGAATGTTGGAGTGTTCTCTCACGTGACATTTGAAGAAATTATGTGCTTATGAATTATCGCCGATATTTGAAAAGTATTATCAGACGAGTTTTATGTAAACTTTTACCATATGAAGTTTCTATATTTCAAGATAAAATATTTTAATGATGATAATAATAATATCAAAAAAAAAAAAAAAAAGAAAAGACAAGAAAAAGAAAACACAAAAAGATAAAATTTATCAAACTTTAAATAGCGTACAACTGTTTCCAAGAGATTTATTATTTTCTGATTAAACTATTAGAGAATTAATAAAACTTTGACACAGTGTGTGTGCAATGTATAGATGTTCAAAGAATTATTATATTTTTAAATTGTATTAGAGGTATATGTATTCCAACAGTATATGTTTTTTAGCGATGCTCTCTTTCGTCCATGGCATAGAGAAACATGAACGAGTTTAAAAATAAAAACTTTCGACCGACTAGCAGTTTAAAAAGAGATCTTGTGTTATTTTACAGGTATTGCCCTGAACGCAGGGCTCTCAGTTGGACCACCTGCAAAAAGGGCTCATCATTCTCAGCAGTTACATCCAAAACACGCTTTGGAACATACTCCTCCTGCGGTTCTTCCGTTGGCGCCACCGCTTAATGGCAGAGCCGTGCATCCGCACTCCTTACCACATGGTCCACCATTATCCAGGAGTAACGCGCGTAAACAAGTTATATCGTGGATGGATGCGCCAGATGATGTTTACTTTCGTGCTTCAGATCAGACGAAGTTAGTAATAAAAGAAAAACAGAAGAAAGAAAATAATAATAATTATTATTATTATTATTATTATTATTATTATTATTATTATTATTATTATTATTATTATAAATCTATTAAGACGTACGAATATTATATAAATGTGTGAAGATCTAATCATCGATCCTTATCGCGTAATTTTACAGACGAATCAGAAGAAGTTTGTCATCGGTGGAATTACGAAGAGCAGCGCGCAAGCCATGGCGTAGATTATCGACACCCTTACATCCACCTCATTCGCAAAGAACGGTACGTGGTGATGATATGGTCGTTATACTCGATTGAATCGATAATACGATCGGTTAAGCAGCTGATTCATATCTGTATCGCTGCGAAGGGATTGCGTCATCTTTATACTTCAGTGCCAGGGTGACGGCTGTAAAAGACTGCAGCTCTAGTGTATTATCATTGAGAACAACCAACAACAACAACTTTCAAATTGAGAAATATGAGAGAATGTTTTTGTGGCATTCGTTAAATCCCGTTATTAAACAGCGAGTCGTCGAAACTGAAGGCCTCACTTATCCGAACCTGCATGTTGCACTGACATTACCAATCGTAACTCACATGTACGGACGAAAGATGAGTAATTAATGAAGTTAATGTTCATCGAACTTAAAAAAAAATCAAGTCATTCGAATGAAACATGATTTTTTATTCGTATTAATTATTGTTGTTATTAATAATAATTATTAATAATTGAATGTACATATACATCATACCATGCATTCATACAGCATAGCCAGGCAACAAAATACTTGTCCCAATCCGTTGGACACGACTTTAATGTTGGCAAAATTGGCTCATATACGCGCAATAAGGTCGCGTGCATTCGTGCGCGAACAGAAACGAATGTGAGAGAGAGAGAACGGATAAGAACGTAAGAGAGAAAGAATGCTCATTGTGAATATTTTTATTAAATTTTCAAGTTTGATGACTTCCGTCGCAACAATTAATAAATAAACATAAGCATAAGTGGAAGAATATATTGGTTTCTTTACCTCGTTTGCCCTCATTTCTATTTATTCGTGTCATTTTTAGAAATATTTCAAAGTAAATATAAATGTATAAATAAAGATATTAATTTACATATATAATGTCTCTCCATCGGAAGTCTATAAATTCGCAGCACGAAGCAAGGATCTACGTCAACCTAGAATGGAAATGTTAACCTAGATTGGAAACTCGTGTGTCGATTCGAGCCTTTCATTGGAGTTATTTTAAATGGATGAATATTTAAAAGAAATGGATGATTTCCGATTGTCATGATCTTCAGTTTCATATATACGTATACGTAAATAAAAATAGAAATTATTTCGCACAAGATTTTTTTTCTACAAATAAATTTTCACTAATTGAAAATTATCTCGGAGCGCTCCAATAAGAACTTAAATTGTGATACACGTTTCGTATCTAAGTTTGATTTATGGTCGTATCCAAATATTAACAACTTCACGAATTGTACGAGAGTCAAAGTGTCGATAAGTGATTTTCATATATACGATAAGCGTAGGAAGGAAATATAGAAAATTTCAAAATAACATTTATAAATAGTGGAAAGCTCTTCTTTTAAAAAAGGCCATCATGGATTGGGCCGAAATTGAGAAATTGGCGGCAGACTTTCAAAGTGCACAGCTTAGCAGTAATTTGCAAAAGTATGTTTTATATATACAGTAATATCTTTTATGTTTTTATTATTACAAAAAGTCAAAGTAACGTACACGTAGTATTTTATTTGTATTATAATTTCGTCATCTTTTTTATTTTTATCATCTTTTGTAAATACACATTAATTATATTCATTCAAAAAAAAAAAACATATGGAATGATACAATTGTATTATTTCAAAGTTATAAAACAAAATACGTACAGTATGTGTCATTTGTTATGAATGATTTATTCAAATAACGAATAATAACGATACAATTATTTTTTTAGGTTAACAGAGAGCAACTGTATAGAAATTGTATCAAAACTCATAGAGGCAAAGCGTTTGGATGTAGTCTTTACAAATGATAGAAAAGAATATGTTACGCGACAATACCTTAAAACACAAATCATAGACGAATTAAGTTTTCATGGCGGTAGAATGAATTTGAATGATATAGCGCAAATTCTTAACGTTGGTTTGACTCAAATAACTACTTTAGCTAATGAAATTCAAACGTGTGATTCCGGTATTCACGTAGTTATAGGATATTTAATTAATGAAGAATATTGGGGACAAATGATGAAAGATATAAACGATAAACTTTGGCAGCACCATTATGTCAAGGTAGTAGATTTGACATTGTTTTATAATTTACCGGCAGAATTTATAAGAACTACTATAGAAACTGCCTTGACTAGAAAAATTATAGCAAACGTAGAAGTTACGCAAGATAAGCAAATATATTATACCAATAGGTTTATTAAAACAAATAAAGCCAAAATAAGAGGTGCTTTATCTGCCGTAACAAAACCTATTTCTCTTTCTTTTATTTCAAAGGAATGTTCTGTTCCTGATTTTGTTATTTTCCGTAAGTGTTCACATAAATTTACCTAAAAAAATATTTTATCCCTATAATTGACATTGTTTGTAAATTATTTTCAGCCATATTGGGTGATCTGCAACAAAAGAAACAAATATCTGGTATTGTAACAGGAGATCAAATAAAAACTAGTATGTTTTTACCACACATTTATGTTAAAAATCAAACTCAATGGATTCATGATTTTTATAAACAAAATGGATATTTAGGTATACATTTTACTAATGTCTTTTATCTTTTTATTCTTTTAAATATAAATCAATATACTAATGTGTTATTTTTTTTTTTATTCTGAAGAATATGATGCACTCACTAGACTTGGAATATCTGATCCAAAACATACTATTAAGAAGTATTTCCCAAATGATGAAATAATTTTTTTGGATTCAGTGGCAGTCAATAATATTATTGTAGATCAACTTAAAACTGTTGTTAATGACATTATTAATACAAAATCCTTCACGGATGTTCGTGATTATTTGCCTTCGATGCTTACTGATCAAGATATTCAAATATTTTTGAATAAAATTTTGGAAAACTGTCCAGTCAAAGTATTCATGGAAACGGTTTTAGTTTCTGATGATTTTTTACAAAGTTTATTACAATCTTTGTATAAAATTGCAGAAAATAAAGCACAAATTGTAGTAACCAGTGGAAAGTGGATACAATTAATTTGTGAAGATAAAATCAAGTTCAAGAGTGACGACAGTATAGTTAGAAATAATAAAACGCATAAAAAAGAGGAACGGCGTAAGAAAGCAACAAGCGGAAAAGCAGGCGGTGGAAATCAAGGAAGAGAAACTAAAACTAAATCTACAAAGAAAAAGTATATGCATCAAAAATTTAACGAGGATCTTTCAGACGAAGAAAGCACATATATTAAAGATAAAAATCTGGAGCATGAATTGGTATCATTACAGGATATTACAGCTGAACTTTTAAAAAATCGTGAAATTGCAGCAATAGATGATTTGGCGGATCAATTAGCTTTAATTTTGCTACAGAAAGTAAATGAGCATGCATTATGTTATGCAGAAAAATTAGCAGAGTCTAGTGATGTATTCAATACGGATGAACTCAAAAAGGATTTAATTATTCTAGTAACGAATATTAAAATGTTTAATGAAAGCATTGAGCTCTTTGAACAGCAAGGACAACGTACATCTTTAACAGAATATTTAATGAAATCATTGTGTCGCGATTTTGTAACACGATTATTTAAATTGGTCAGTTTACAAAATAAATTGCAATGTCCTGATAATATAGATTTTAATGCAATGAAAAAGATACTTGTTGAACTACCCTCAGATGTTCAAGAACCAATTAATGACATATATTCAGCTGTTACAAAATGCATTATCAAAGATTTTTTAAATCTTACTACTCCAGCATTACAAGCTTGTTCAGTGATACAAAAGAAACATAATAAAGATATTAATAAACAAATTATTTTTACTCATAAAGAAGCTTTATTGAAAGAATTGAAAATAACACAAGATCCAGCATTAGCATTAAATTTGGTAACAAGTTTACTTTTTACAGCAGCAACAGAAAATATTATACATATGTCTGGAAGGCATGTTTCAATGGTTTTGTCTTTTCTTCAGTTATACATAGTACCTGAAACTGCAGAATTATTGAGCAAATATTGTGGTGTGTATATACAATATTAATATCTAAATTCATACAAATCTGTGCTGTATTTGTATAATATATTAGTCAAGTAAAGTATATTTGGATATCATCATATCATAACATTAACAATTTTATTTTAAGATATTATGGACAGTATATTAATTAAACTTATACATATTGGTAGCATAATGTTGAAATATTTATAACAAAATTATCGCATTATTTTACAGAATTAGTAAGAAGTAGCATATCATCATCTGAGAATATTGAAAAAATGGAAGCACGAGAAGCATTAAACAACAAATTGGAGCAAATAAAAATGATTCCTGATAATATTAATACTCATATAAAAACATAAAAATCTGAAGCATAACATAATATAAATTTGTGCTACTTATTTATACAAATTGTAATTATATATTAAAATTTGTTTCACAATTATTATATTAGTTGGTTAATCCTTTGTTACTGTCTAATCATATTTTATATTATAAAGTTGCCAGGATTCTAGTGAATCCAACACAAGCAGCGACAAATGTCTGCCCAATCCCCCATACTAATGCATATAATGGTAGCATTTGATGACTTGACGCTCGGTAAACAAATGCAACAGCAGCAGAACTTAATACGCCTGATGTCAATGGTAGCAATATACCCATTATTATTATAAGAAGTGGAAAAAATCTTTAAAAGAAAAAAATACTTATAGATCTTTATATAATTTTATAAAGATCGTTTACTGCAGTAATGTATATTTAAAATTTCTACTTACTTTCCATATTTATGTTGTCTTAATGTGGCAAAACAAATTGTACCAGCTATCATATGAACAAATATAGAAGAAAATAATGCCCACAAGAATATCTGGTACCACATTTCTGAAAGATTATAATGAATGAAAAAAAATATATATATATAATATTTGCCTCAATAAGCATATCTTTAAATTATTTTAATATACATACCAGCAAAAGAAGTTAATGGCATATAAAATATATTTCCAGCATTCATGTTTCTTATAACTTGAGTATGAAGCAAAGAATTTTCTGTATGTTCAATCATGACATACTTTTGGAAGCCTTCGTTGCTTTCTTCTTTGCTCGTTTAGAATAATTTGTATAATCTAAATATGCATTTTGGAACTTATCGTTAATATAAAATACTGTTATATTATATAAAAAAAACGATGAAAATAAAAATACTCTTTTCTTATCAATATGATAAGAAATATAATTGTTGGGGTCGTAAAATACAGATCGATATATCTATTATGTGTTTACTATATAAAATTTTTTTATATTCAGTTTTGTTTTAACTTTATATACCTTTCTGCAACAAAAATCATGTTCATAACCAATAAGCAGTATTTTGTTGCACATAACCCTTTTGTGTGTATGTATGTATGCGTGTGTGTATATATATATTATATATATATATATATATATATATATATCCGCGCGAAAGAAACTTCATTACTGCAATATCTCTTATAGCAATTCTATAAGTATATTATTTTTTATTTATGACGGATCGTAATAGTTTTGTTTTTTATAGGAAAAAAAAAAATTGAATCAGTCTAACTTTTTCCTAAGTTATGATTGGCCTTTAACATGACACTTACGTCATCGATTACAAAAATGTTCAATTTCCATAATAAACGTAAATAATGGCTGCACAAAATGTAATCTAAAAAGGAAAGTATTTTCAATTCTAATAAACTTTATATATTAAAATTAAATTAATGATCATTCTTATAATATTTTACGATTTGTTTAATGTTTTGTTGACACTAGCGCCTCCTTGCGGTAAATAAGGAAACACAGTCAGCTGATTTTGTCTTCCAAGCGTCTAGAACGTATTTATCAATAAAGTTTACGATTGAAGGAGTTTTGGTTTGTAAAATAAAATTGTGCGTTGAAAGGAGTAAATAATACAATGGTGGACATGAAAACTAACGTAAATTTCGCGTGCCAGAGGTGCTTACAACCATTGAGATTAGATCCCAGTTTTAATCATCTAGGAGAACATACTCTGGCCGAACTTTCACGTAGGTAAATTCTATTTTAAACTATTGATTTGTTAAATATCATTTTTCTTTTTTACATATTCGAAAGTAAGACATTAAAATGCTACGTTAATAACAATTATAAAGGGAGCTGTACATTATGCATAAGGATTGTTATAAATTTGTAATTCTCTGATAAATACACACAATAATATGAAAACATGATGAAATATGAGTATATAATTAATATATATATATATATATATATATATATATATATATATATATATGTACACACACATACACACGTGCACAAGCGTACACACACACCAATCATATTTATACAACAAAGATAACAATTTTTATAATAGTTATATACATATATATATATATATATATATATATATATATATATATATATATATATATATATATATATATATTATATGAATCATACAGTTTATAAAAATATATAAATTCATTAGATTTTATTTAATGATAGTACCCCTACAGCAACAAGTTGTTGGAGAATTAGAGCCTCCAAGCGGTAGTTTAGAACATTTAGTTCCACCATTCAGATTAACAGAATCAGGAAATGGAACCAATGGTTTTATGCTGGTTGGTGATTCTGGTGAAACAGAAAGTTTAAGTCATCATTTAAAAGTATGTAAAACTTTTTATAAAGTTATTATTGTCTCCAATGTATTATATAAATAATTATTTATTTTATTTTGCACAAAGGTAAGGGCAACGCTGTTTGATATTTTAAGTAGTAGTAGTTCTGCAGACCATCCACTTTGCGATGAATGTACGGACAGTTTGGTATTGTTAATGGATCAACAATTACGAATGACCGAAGGAGAATGGTCAGACTATAATGAATATTTAAAAAAATTGGAATCAGAACAGCAGCAATTAGGATATGAGGATATAGAGATGGAAAATTTAACTAAGGAATTACAAGATGCAAAATCAGAAGAGGATAGAATGATAAGCGAATTGGAAGCCTTAAGGAAGGAAGAAATAGCTACGAGAAATGCTATTGCGGAACAAGAGAAAGAACGAGTAAGATTGCAGAACGAAGAAGAAAGATATTGGAGAGAATACTCAAGACACAAAAGAGATCTGATGTTAGGAGATGACGAATGTAGAAGGTAATTAATGAGAGATAATGCATGTATTTAAATAATTTATATCAATAGAAATATAATATACATATTAAATAAATATATATATATATATATATATATATATATTTATTAGCTTGGAGTGTCAACTGGCCTATGCAGCTTCTCAACTTGAAAGACTGAAGAAAACAAATGTCTTCAATGCCACATTTCACATCTGGCATTCGGGACATTTTGGAACTATTAATTCATTTCGTTTAGGACGTTTACCTAGTGCACCAGTAGATTGGAGCGAAATAAATGCAGCATGGGGACAAACAACTCTTTTACTAGCATCGCTTGCAAGGAAAATGAATTTAACTTTTAAACGGTTTCGTTTAGTACCGTTTGGTAATCATAGTTATATCGAAGCATTAGATCAACATAGAGAACTTCCTTTGTATGGAAGTGGCGGTTTTAAATTTTTATGGGATACGAAATTTGATGCTGCTATGGTAGCATTTCTCGATTGTTTACAGCAATTTAAAGAACAGGTAGAAAAAGGAGATAGCGGATTCTGTTTGCCATACAGAATGGATCGTGGTAAAATAGAAGATTCTGCCACAGGAAACTCATACTCTATCAAGTAATATAACGTTTATTTTGATATAGTTAGTAAATTATATTAGTATTATTTAAATATTTTGATCGATACATCACAAGTCAATGCGTAACAATAGAACTCTGTGTATAGAACTTTGTCGGCGTAAACTAGTCGAGTCTTTTATTTTTTACATCGCATTTTAACATTTTAACATCAACTATTTATTTACTTTCAGAATTCAATTTAATTCAGAGGAACAATGGACCAAGGCCTTAAAGTTTTTGTTAACAAATTTAAAATGGGGCCTTGCTTGGGTCAGCTCGCAATTTACAAAAGACGAAAATGAGCATTGATTTAACATTAATCTTCGTGATTTCATTGTATTTTGTCTATTCAACTATTTCTTATTCGCTTGTGTACATTCGCCCTATTTGTAAATAAAATTGTTCTATAACTTTTCTTCTTTCTATTATAATTTTTTAACAAATTTAATATTTCATGTAAATATTAATTGAATTTATTTTGTTACCATTTCTGAAGTCAAGATTAATCCCCATGTTTATTGCTTAGAAACCAGGATATACCAAAGAGAAAACTGGAAGGACTTTGTACTTCTTCAGAATTAATGTACTTCTTCGCCTCTTCAACATTCATTTCCACCAGTTCAATAAGTTCACCCTCAGATTCTGCGCCACCTCCTTCAATATCACGAATTTACAAGATACAATCTACGTTCTTCCCTGCTATTATGGTCGATAAAGCGTATAGCATTTATATCGGGCTTACCAGGATATATATGCATTTCATCTGTCACCTCTACATAAAAAAGTGTTTGTTTGGTAGCTCCAGATCCTACACCTCTGCAAGAATCGAAAGATGTAAATAAAATAGAAGCTTAACAATAATCGTACGTGGATATATAATAAATATATATTTTATTAAGAACAACAAATATAACATATGGACGGTGCAAAAAGTGGGGGGGGGGAGGACTTTATACATGTACAATACGAGAATACTTAATATATTTTGAAATAATATCAAGAATAATGTTACGATACGTTTTATAATTGTTGTTATTCCTATATTTTCAATGTTGGCATTGGATTTTGTATGAAATACTTTTGACAACATTGACAACCTCGACAACGCGAATGAACCTTTGTGTCCCTTTTTTATATTTACATTGTAATTCACTATATTATCTTTCCACCTGTAGGTGACGATCTTCGTGAAAGCTGACGCGGGTGCCTCGTATCCGCACTCTTCCCTCAGTTCGTCCCTTGCTATCTCGACGAGAGGTTTGTCCTTGTCAACGATACCAGCACACAATTCCAAGGTCAGACCCAATGACGGTGGATATTGCTCAAGATCGATTTCCTCGACCTTGTCCGGTAGACAAGCGTAATATGCCGCTGGCCGAAATTGTCTGACCAAGATGAGTTTCTTTCGAGTTGTATTAAAAACAACGATTCCCACGCTGTCATGTGACTTAACAACGTCCCAAACTTTTTCATATCCATCTTGCGTATAAAAAATTCTTACTGGCTTAACCCAAGGCGAATCTATCGGATATTTCCCTATTTTAATTTTTCTTATGTCAAGTATTTTCTCCCGTACAATTTCATTTTTTCTACTTTGTTTAACGGCATCCATATCTTTCTCCTGGGACTAGATCTTCAACTGTCACAAGTATTCTGTACTATCGATTCGCGTTGTTGCGCGGCAAACGACGCACGTTCGATAACGCGAAGAGTAAAGTATCGAAAGCGCGCGAAATTTCGAATCGACATAGATGGATATTACACCGTCTATTCAACCCTTCGATTCCGTTCATTCGTATAATGACGAGATGCCAAGTAAATTTTTTCAATAATTTTTTAATTTTATAGAAATTCGCTCGTTTCGTCAGGATTACTGATTTTTCCTAAGATCACGTTTGGCGGATAAGACGACGGCGTCCTTCGATCGCCTCATTTTTTCGGCTTCCTCGATTTATTGAATTTCTTATCCTTCTTCGAAATTTCTGCGATTTTCAATGCATCGAGTATATCTTGGTGCTTAACTTGGGTTTCTATGTGAATGACGTCGGGCTTTTTTCGATACCTATTAACCGCCGCAGGAGGTGAAAATTCGATTTCCATGTCCGACGCGGTAGAGCTCGATGCCACAGATTCGTCGTCTTTGTTCTTAACGATTTTAAATTGCAAGGGTTTCATGGGTTGTTCCAGCTTTGGTTGATCCATCGTCTCTTGCTTGATCGGATACATTGTTACGTAGTACGTTCCATCTTTTCTATGAATGTGTAAAGTCGGTGGTAGTTCAGTTTCCTCTTCGTTCTCTTTCTTCGTTTGTAATTTTTTCACCGACGTAAAGCTTATACTCCTATAAGTTTTGCCTTTTCTAGCACGGAAAGGTAGAGCCCTTGGTTTACCCTTCGATCCAGCCTTTGCCTCTTTAAGCAATTCGCTCAAATACCTTCCTATAGCGCCAGGCTTCCAGCCGATTCGCGGTTTCAAGTTATAAAGCGTGCTGCTGGTGTTCCATAGCCAGCCCATATTGGCCGGTACTCTCATACGAACATCTATACAATTCTTGTGACCATAATGAACACCGGGATAGACATCGCCGATGGAATACACGTAACGCATCACGCGTTTACTGACCTTTATCGGTGTTTTAATAGCGCGATCACCAGAGGGACCTACAGAATCGATCTTAAGCTTATGCTTACCCTTTTCGCTAGCTTTGCTGCTTGTCAAAGATGTTATCACGCCAGTAGTCAGAGGCTTTATTTGCGTCGCTGATTTTTTATGAGAAAAATCATTATTTTCGATGGATTCTACAACGGTCATGCCCTTCTTACGTCTCGATTTACATTTAGGCTCACCGCAAGGACCCAGATCGGTTTCCAAAGGTACGGATGGCGCGGCATCGATTTCCTTCGACTTGTCCATCTTTTCCTCTCTCTTCTCTTCCTTCTTTTTTGGCTTTGCATAAACAAAGGTCGAACCGTTATCAGGTAGCGCGGGTACAGCTTCGCGTACGACCCCCGTACGACCTGGCACGGCTATCGTTAGTGGCGTTGCTGCGGTGTAAGCCGAAGTTGGATGAGGCACGGAAACGTTACTAATGCCCGTATCGAACTTGTGCGTTCCAATGCGTGGATTGCAAGAAGCCGTGCAATGAGGATTCGGTGATGGTAATTGCGAGGTAATAGCCTGCGCTCTCTTCTCTGCCTGCGTTTCATCGGTCTCGTAATCTTTCCCGATATCTCTCCCAAAGAATGGACTCTCCGAAGGGTCCATCAAGCCCAAACCTTCGAGGCCAGGTACCTTCCCTAAAGAGTCTACGAATTCTTGGGCTTCCTTGAATGCGCGCAAGAGACAGTCAATGCCCGTACAAGGTTTCTTGTTGCAATCTGGACCGCCTTTTTTCCATACAGGCTGATCCTGTCCCGCGCAGGTACAACCGGGTTTCGCTCTTTCTAAACTTTTCAATCTGCCCTTACAACCACCCGTCTCCTCGGTTTTTCTGTAAAGACTCGGTGCGCCGGAACACACGCAACCCGGTAGATCATATTCATGTCCTCCACCTTGCAAACGATTACTCTCTTTCGTGATCTTATCGCCGTACCAAGTGAATTCGATGTTACCGTCGACGTCGATCGGTGTACCAGTGTCAGAGTAACGATCGTCTTCAATCCCTCCGGTCATTAATCGGCCGTTATCCTTCCTCATTTTGTTTCCCCGTTTCTGACGATAAATTTTCGTTTTTACATATTACAATGAGCTTTTGAGGATTTCTTAATTTCATGCAACACGGACGCTGACAACCGGAATGGCATATTAATGGGTGGAGCGTTTGCTTTGTCGCCTGACAATGGCAAGTTGGCTCGTTGGGATAAGCTTTGTAAATCAAGTTACGATACTCACGATAGTTCAACTTCTCAGCTGTCGTTAAATCTTTAAAGCCTGGATCGTTTATTGGCAGCCGTGGCGATGGCGAGGCACCTCGTTGCAATGAATTATTCCCTTTTTTAGACAATTTTTTGCTCATCGGATAATTTCAAGATAAAAACCTTAGCCGGAGATATGCTCTTTCGTTTTTAATCGAACAAGAATTTAGGAAGCATATCTAATCCGATGGATTATTTCAGGTTTATTAATATTGCGAGATACGCCATTAATTTTGTGGTCGACAAGACCGACGTCTAATTTCTAAATCGTGTATGTCGGTTTCGGTCATTGGAATCGATCGAAGATATTTGGTTGTCATGGTGATATATTATATTAACCTGTGGATCACATACATATCTATGTGTATTTAAATAACGACTTTGGAAAAATAAATTTAACTTGTTCGTTATTTATTTGATTTAGATTCCATGTAATGTCAAAATTCACATACGTCGCTATTGCAACATATCGATCTTTTCGTATCCATGTATGCATGCACGTATGTACATACGTACATATATGTAATATCGAAGTTATTTATAAGCATAAAAAGAAAAGAAAAGAAAAGAAAAGAAAAGAAAAAACATATTAATAATCAGGATCAATGCATTGATCATCGATTATAATCATAATGAACACGAATGGGACGATTGGATCGTCGTCATTTCGAAGCCTTCTTGTTCTTTTTAGCTTTCTTTTTATTCTTTTGCGAGGCTAATTCCTTGACGTCTGTACTCGCGATAAGATTTTCGCGTATCGATTCTGGCAGAGTATAATCATCCTTGAGCAAATCCTGACGTACGTGAGGCGGTATATTTCGTTCGACGCAAAATTCCTCCATGCCGTTCCTCTTCTTCTTCTTGAAAACAAAAAAGCTCGGTCTAAGCTCGTACTTCGTCGTTATGAATCGTCCGAAACAGGTGATCCTCAATTCCATGTCCAACGTTCCCGAGGGATTTTCTCCCGGATCCAACAGGTGAAAACCACCCTTTACCGAGAACGGCTTCGGCATATTTTCGGGGTCGTTCGTCGACATCGCGATTTGATCGCACAAACAGCCGGACAATTTGACGATGGCCTCGGCCAAAGGATAAGTATCACCGACGCAAAATACGCCTATACCGACGTTAGCACCGCGAAGCTCCTCCACGAGATCCTTCGGTTTTCTTATGAACAAACAACTTCTACCCATGGAAAAACGTACGATCCCGTTTTTATCTGGATTCGCGAGAGGCGATCCCTTGAACGATTCGAAATCGTCGCGTGATATCTCGAACAGGGGGAAATCGAGAAGCTTGACCTTAATTGCGACGGCTCGATCACCTATGTCCTTCAATCTGTTCGCCGTCAATTGCAATTTGTCGACCAACACCTCTGCGAGATATATCTGCTTCTCGTGACCCCCGAAACACGACATTGTCCCGAAAATTTAATTTAATTTTGTCTCCTTGTTAACTTTTTTTTTCCTTTCTTTTCTTCTTTTTTCTCTTTTTTTTTTCTTTTTTAATTTAATTTCTTTTTTTTTACATCGGTCCCAAATATAGTTTTGTCTGGAATGTAGACGAGAGCGTGGAAGATTTAACCAAAAAAAAAAAAAAGGATTAACGTCTCGAAAGGTTAAGCGATCGTGACGTTGACAATAGAATAGTGATTGAATTGAGCGAGAAAATATGCAGCGTACTTATCTATCGTTCGGATGTTAGATACGTTATCTGTAGAAACATTAGATATGTTAAAAATAATAATAATAATAATAATAATAATAATGAAACGATTTATCATATTTTTTTTATCTATGCATATATATATATACATACATATACATAAAAATTATGCATACAGCATTTCTCGAACTTCTCTTTTGGTATCTGCAATTTCGTCGTAGATTATTACGTACAGCTCTTATACGTTTACTCTATACTTAAATCCTATAGCGCGAAACACGATGCAAGACACCGTTACCGGGACCCGTAAGAGAGGCGTTTCATTTCGTCGTATTTTCTTTCCTTTTCTTTTTTTCCAAAAATTAATCATCATCTTACCGTTATATCAATACGAACATAATTTCTATATCAAATTGAAAACTCGATCTAATTGAACGTTACATACAATTAATATAGAATAATAGCAATGGTATATATATGCACGAGATAAAGGAGATAACGTAAACTATTAACGAGCATCGCTATTCGGTTAAATTAATAATTGTATATTATTAATAATCGCAAAGTTCATTTCCATCGTAATTTTGTATCGGGATCTAGAACGGGGGAAAGATAAAGAGAGAGAAAAAATAATTAGAGAACCAATTACGAGCGTACTTAATCATTTCCGACGTGCGCCGTCCAATGACGAAGGCGTATAACGACGACGAAGTTATCTCCTATTGGCTGACGATCGACAACAACGTATATTAATAAATATCGCGTTGAATGCGTTAACAAGCTAATAATTATTTCCGGCTTTCGTTGACCAATTACGGGATCGTATAATAATGACGAAGGTTATTTCCTATTGGTTAACGAATGAGACATTGTATAAATATGGTTTGATATAAAAAGATGGCGTATGCAAATATGTCGGTCAACGAGTAATGAATATTGATCGACCGATCGTACGGTGTAAATAAATGTTCTTACGAAAGAGCAAGGTGTACAAGGTCAATGTCTCGAAGCAAGAAAACAAGGAGGCAAGCGTGTATCGATATTATTATCATAGGTATGTATCTATTCCAAAGTAAGAAGAATAACAAATCGAGATTTAGTTCTCCGTGAATGGCGAGGAAGGAAAACGTACGTAGTTCGTCATTTTAATAAGAACGTTAGCGAATTAAACGTTAAGATCGCTCGTACTTAATGAATAACTCGTTTATTCGAGATAAGTGATACTATAATAAGTAACTATTAATTATAAATTAATAATCGGCCTGCGCGATATATCGGGCACGCATAGGAGATCGACGTTGAATTATATATAGATCGTACGCCGTGATTTTATATTTATTATTAACTTAAAGCCATTATAAATCGTGAGTTATTAATCGTAAGTTAAAGTCGTAACCAACCGAACAATTCGGAGGAGGAGGAGGATGAGGAGGATCTCGCAAGGTTTCTCGTTCGAATTCCAATGCGTTACGTAATTATCGTATTTTAGGTTAATTCACTTTCGTTCGGTCCCGCGACACGAAAGGGAAAAAATAACGATTACCACGTGAGAAAGGGATAAAAGGGATAAAAGGGTAAAGAGAGAAAGAGAGAGAAAGAGGATCCGGGTCCAAAAAACTTATTCTCCGGCACTGTGACTTAACGTTCGAAGGGTTAAATATGCCAAGAAAAGTCACCTTGAAAACGGGGACCGTGCTTCGTCGTCGTCCTCGTCGTCGTCCTCGTCGTCGTCGTCGTCGTCGTCGTCGTTGTCGTCGTCGTCGTCGTCGTCGTCGTTGGGTCCTGAGAGAAAGAGAGAGAGAGAGAAAGAGAGAGCACCTTTTGTCGGGACCATGCTGGGGTCCCGAACACCAAGAGCCGAAGTATGCGCTAATTGGTACGGGGTGCAGCGCGCACGCATGCACACATACACACGTTCCTTGTATCGGACACGGTTAAAAGAAGGTGGACCGAAGTAGGAGAAACGACGAACATACGAGAATAAGAAAGAAAGAAAGAGAGAGAAAGAGAGAGAGAGAGAGAGAGAGAGAGAGAGAGAGAGAGAGAAAGGGTATCGCGAACACCGTTGTGGGTGCTCTCTCGTCGTGAGGGGGGACCCATCGGTGGAAGGTACTCGAAGGATGAGACGAAGTTAAATTCCTTGCTGGGCGACACAGCGGCTCGTTAAAATGCTTCTCTGAGAGTTTTGGAAGCTGGACGCCCTGCGTAATTGGCGATTAGCGATTAAAACGAACGTATTCTTCCACGATCGTTTGCTCTCTCTCTTTCTCTGTATCTCTTTCTTTTTCTCTTTTAATTCTTTTTTCTTCCTCTAGTTTCTTTATTCCAATGATGGATATTAGACCGAAACAACAGTTGCTAAGAAAAAATATGTAATGAGGTTAGATCGTTGCCTAAGAAATTTTGTTTGTGTGTGTATAAGTATATATATCGTATTTTATTTTACTTTTTTTTTTTTTTTATATAATCGTATTTTATTTGACTTTGTAGTTTATAAAACTTTCGAGGATATTATTGTCGTTAAGATTTCTTAAGAAACTGTTTTAATTGAAGTTTCGTTTATCATACATCTGCATTTGATTACCGAGAGAATATTTTACATATATAATTAAGAATCACGAGTATTTACATTCGATCGTACTATACATACATACATATATACGTACGTACGCATATAGATGCGCGATTTATAACGTTGACGATTGTGCTTCTATCTCTCTTCGTTTTTATACGATTTTATTTTTGTTTAACCTTTTTTTTTTCTTTTCTTTAATCTCCTTTTTCCTCGTCCTCTCATGTCTTTTTCTTCTTCTTCTTTTCTTTAAAGGATCGACGAAGGCTTTTAGTCGTGAGAACGGAAGCTGAGAAGATTTTTTTTCCTTCTCTCTCTCTCTCTCTTTCTGTATCGATGTTGCAAGTCGTTACTAGCAAGAGTAGTCGATTAATCCTAAAACATTCGCGATCGTACATAATATAATACTACCAGCGTTCGTACGTAACAAAAAGCTACAAAGGATTGATCGAGCAAAACTTTTTTGATCGTTCGCGAAACGTCTTGTTTGTTTAATACGATTTATTTCCATCGGAAATTGTATTACTCTTCGATCCTCGTAATATTATTATTATTATTATTATTATTTTAGGTTTTACGTAAGGCATCATCATCATAATCATCATCAAGTTAAGCGTATAACGATATTATGATGATAACGTTATGGTTAAGTTATCGTTAATAATTTTATAGAACTACGTTTATCGTTTTCTCCGATACGTCACATGGAGATCTTCCATTCCCACGGTTAAACAAAGTTGAATAACGTAGATAAGGATTTTGTGTTGCGGCGCATTCGTTCGGCATAGTAACATCGGCAAGAGTTCTGCTCGAAGACGCCGTTCTCATTTGCGAATCCTTGAGAGAAGAAGAAAAGAGAGTATAGATGGAGAGAGCGAGAGAGAGAGAGAGAGAGAGAGAGAGAGAGGGAGGATGTGGGAGGGAGATGATCGGTGTTAGCCCGTAACGCAAACGAAGGGGGGCAACAACTCGTCTCGGGATTTTCGATGATCTAGATCTGGGTAGCACCAGGAAGCCAGCAGGACCGAAGGCAAAATTACCGGTGCCCGTGAAGGAAGGAGGCCTCGTTCGCTTGGCTCCGAGAGGTCAGAGGGCGATAGCGGTACCTTCTTCTTCTTCTTCTTCTTCTTCTTCTTCTTCTTCTTCTTCTTCACCGAGGAAGGCCTCATCCTCCTTCGTCCTACCACCTATCAAGCCGATATGTATTGCACGCTCCAGTACAAACGTTCCTTGCCGATGCGCGCGCACAGGCATATAGACAAACACATACACATACACATACATACATATACATATACATACGTATATACGTATACACGAGTAAAGCACAGGTAAAGTAGAGCCTACGAGAATAGAGAACATGGCTACGTATCGAAAGGTTCGAGAGTGTTCTCGTGCGAGGAATACCTAAGGATGGCCGGCGGCGATTACGCGCGGCCAACCGAGTTCTATGACAGTGGAAACGAAAGAGGGATATATATGCGGAGGATGGGAGAGAGAAAGGAGGACGAAGAACAAGAGGGATAAAGAGAGAAAGAAGAGGAAGGATATTAGAAGGTGCTCTCCCGCAGAGCTAGACGAAATTTGTCAAGTAACCGGTGGATCCTAATTTGTTCTCGTGCATGTCTAAAACATGATGGAAGCCATAGGTGGCTAGGTTGATTGTTTCGCTAGACGATGAGTTTATGTCTATCCCTTTAACGTTCCTGTTCTTAATGACGTTATACATAGACGATTGGTAAACGTACACGATTTAAGCGATCTATCCTTTCCTTTTCTTTTTTCCTATCTATTAAGATTTTTGTACTTAACGTCGATTACTGTTATCAATGTCCCGTATATACTCACAGCGACACTCATGAAACTGTTATCGCGAAGAAGGGAAAGCATTTCCTGTAATATAGGATCCATTGGGATGGTTTTGTTTGGTTTGAAAATTCGATTCTCGCGATTAAGATCATTCAGGTAATATAATATAAATTTGATTAGATGCGAACCTGTAAAAAAAAAAAAAAAGAAAAGAAAAGAAAAGAAAAAAAGTAATAATGATTATTGAATTATACGCAAGTAGAAATTCAATTCGTTTACGGCGGTACGACGGGGCTTTGTAAGATATTCACGAATGACGTCAGGCATTACGGCGGACGATGGACGACGATGGACAGTTTAAAAAGTCAAAGGAAATCGCGTGGGTAACGAAATCTATCGTCGTACTTGCGAACGAAGAGCTCTTTTCTTATTAAACATCGAGAGAGAAAGAGAGAGAAACTACAACGATGACGGGTGTGTGTGTAGGTAGAGGTGTACTAATTACAAAGCGACGAAGATGGTTCCGGCAAATAGTATTTGTATTCACCTCTCCGGTGCGGTTAATTGTAGCCGAAGCGGTGTACTTTGATCCGCGTAGGGCCATGGCATCGGACCCACACAGCTGCATCCGTGATTGCGTGGAGGGATAGTATTTTCCTGGGGGGATGAGGGGGATATACGGTTATCAAAGAGCAGAGAGAGAGAGAGAGAGAGAGAGAGAGAGTATGATTTCTCTTTGCCTCGAGACAGAAACCGTAACTGCATATGGGCTTTAATACACGGCAGATGGCTGAGACAAAGTAAATTGTCCCGGCACGTTATTAGTCCAAGATTGATGCGCGTATCGAGTCCGAGTCGTTCGTTCTTCCTTAATAGAATTAAGTAATGGTACGTACGTATGTACATTATTCGTATCCGTTAGGGAATTCTCCGATTCCACGTTGTCCGTCATTCGATATAATTTGAGAAAGAACAATGACCGTATTAACGTTGCCGGTTTTATCATATCTTTACGTATACGTTAAAAAAAAAAAAAAAAAGAAAAAAAAATGAAAAGAAAAAGGAAATAACGAATGTACACGCGCGTTTGATCCTCGTATCTTTACGTGTCTCTCCGAGAGAGAGAGAGAGAGAGAGAGAGAGAGAGAGAGAGAGAGAGAGAGAGAGAGAGAAAGAAAGAGAGTGGGCCGACAAAAGAGGATAATAGTTTCAGGTGCTTATTTGGATGTGACAGAACTTAAAAGATAATTAATGACTCCGTCGTTGTACACCTTCGACGACGACGACAAGGCGACGACGACGACGACGACGACGGCGCGCGGCTTGCAGTTAAACGTTCCTGGGTGATTGCGTTAGAGTTGACATTTATTTTACGATGGTTTTTAACGACGTTTAACCCGAACGTAACAATCGTTTTCGTTGGAATCGTCGAAAGGGAATTACTTGTAAAAAAAAAATAAACCACGTTCCGTGTGTTTCAAGGACTCTCTCCCGCCCTCTCGCCCTCTCGCCGTTCCCTTTTAAGCATCGATAATTTTTCGTGGCACAAGTCAAACCTTTGGTTAAAATATTTTCTCTACCTGTGTTAAGAGAGCGTCTCTCGCGTTGAAACCTTTTAAAATGTTTCAAATTTTTAATTTGTTCTCGCAGTTAAAAAGAATCAGGAGATGGGCTAACGGGAGGAGGGGTGGGTGGGGGGGGGGAGGGGAAGGGAGATAATCGTCGTCGTAGTACGCGAGATCATTTTGCCGCGGTGTACGTACGTACGGTTGTTTTGCAGAAGCGTGTAAAGTGCCGTAGGTAGACGTGAGAATATTTTAGCGAGCAAAGGCACTCGCTGTGAATCCTCCTCTCGAACGTTTTAAGAAGTCGTCGCTCGGTAAATTTCGTCGTTTATTTCAATTGCTTCGGAGAACAGTTCCCTTCGCGGAGCGACGTTCCTCATTTTGTTTCACGTAACGCCTGCTTACTTTTGCTTACTTGGAAAATAACTATCGAGAGAGTGAGAGAGAGAGAGAGAGAGAGAGAGAGAGAGAGAGAGAGAGAGAGAATGAGAGAATGAGAGGGATCAGTGTCGGGAACACAGCGATCGTTATTTAACAGCGGCGACGACAGAAGTGTTGAGCGAGTTGCGAGTATTTCCCCTACGGTAAATCGAAAAGGAGAGGTATAGTCATTAAGAAGAGATCAGCTCTGGGTAATGCGGGATATATGAGCTTCCACGAGGAGTGGATCGTACGCATAATTTTTCTCCCATTAATGCGATATTGGTACGATGACTGTGCTGCTCCTTTGGGCAGCTAATCCAAGATAGGATTACGTACGTACGACAATAGATTTGAAAAGATCATGGACACCGGGGCCCATGCCGTACCGTAGTTATCCTTATGCACCTGGAAAGCGATCTGGGAAGTTTCGTTTGGAGTTAAGAGTTAAGGAAATAAAAACAAAAACGGGGAATGTGAAATTATTCTGCTACCTGAGCTCGATGCGCGATAGTGATAAGGGAAAAAATACGAAAGAAAGATGGAAAAAAAAAAAAAGAAAATAACAAAAAACCTTATGCGCAACAAGTTAAGCAGAGCGGATAGAGAAACACAATAACAAAGCATTAAATAAAATGACGAACTTGGTAGAAGAGGAAGAGAGAGAGAGAGAGAGAGAGAGAGAGAGAGAGAGAGAGAGAGAGAGAGAGAGAGAGAGAGAGAGAGAGAGAGAGAGAGACTGAGGAGAGAGACCACTGTACGAAATCACCGGGAAAGATTTAAACGGGCAACAAGTATATTTAGAATGCAGAAACCGGCTCCACGGTGGAGAGAGGGAGAGGGAGAGAGAGAGAGAGAGAGAGAGAGAGAGAGAGAGAGAGAGAGATATCGAGAGAAGACGCGTTTTGCGCGAAGGCTCGAGGATCGCACATAACTTTCCCCTTGCCCGATCGTCCGATCTTTGTGGGCGCTCTTTCTCTCTCTCTCCTCCTCCTCCTCCTCCTCCTCCTCCTCCTCCTCCTTTCTCCTCCTCTTTCTCTTTCTCTCTCTCGTATAGGATTCTAGAATCGCTGAGACTCGCGTATTATATCTCTCATATACGTATACAGACAAACATATACGTTTATATTCACATAGGTTTAACACGAAGATACGGTGATACGCGTTCGAGCGCTCCCTCGCGTACTCGACTATTAAATCGCGTAAGCTATCGAAGGGAAAGGTCGTTAGCAGAAACCATAAGAGCCACACGGTGCGAGACAACCTGGATGAATCTTCGAGAACCGGGTTAGACGGAGAGACTCGGGCGCTCGCGCGCACGCGCACCGACTTCTTTCTTGCTTTTATCCGTGGTAACAGAATAAGAGAGGAGGAGGAGGAGGAGGAGGAGGAGGAAGAGGAGGAGGAAGAAGAAGAAGAAGAAGAAGAAGAACAAGGTAGTTTGCCGGAGAGAAAACGGCTGAGAGCACCCACTTCCACGGAGTTCTAAAACACTTTAGAGAAGACTGAAAGCAGTCGTAAGGGATACGACGACGGACTATCTTCGAGAAGCAACGCGCTTCGAACCTCCCGAGGAATACCTCTACCTTCTCCTACCTCCGGACGACGCAGAAAATCTTCTTCTCTCCATTAGAGAAACCATAATGTTGGAACACGCTCGAAGACGCGGCCTGAGTTACTTTCGTACTGAAACTTCTCGACTAGTACACCTCGATACTCGACGTTTAAAATGTCTGTTAACCGATATCGCGAACATACTATATAGTACGTTTTATCTATATATGTACGTACGTATGTACATACGTATTACATATCTTTATCGTAATAAGTTAACGTTAAACTACCGATACCTATCGCAATTTTAGTTTTCAAATCATTCGTTATAGAGATATGAAAATGATATTTAAATTTCCTCACGTACTCGATCCTTTCTGGTAGAGTCGGTTGTTAATTCACTTTTAATCGTCTCTCGCGCATATACATCTATAATATAATACCTTTATAGAGATCAGACTTGCCTACCGTTATATAACTCCTATTTATGCACTATAAATAATAATAATAATAATAATAATAATAATAATGATAATGATAATGATAATAATAATCAACGAGTCGCTCGCTCGCTTCTCGCTAAGTTAGCTTATCGACTTACGTAAATAATTAGATGTATTTAAATCATGAAAATGGGTGCGATACGGTCGCGCGTGCATTATGATCATATTTGCATATGATCTTCGCTCTTCCTACGATATACATATATATATATATATTATTAGTCGTGTTGTCGTTCTAATTAAAAAAAAAGACATCCTTATCCTTTTTTCCATAAGTTTCTAATTAATTCTAATTCGAAAAAACGTCCTTTACAGTTTCACAATAACGAACGGTCATCTGTCTGTCCTTCATCGATTATACTTGCTAATTATATATTTAAAAATGTATGAAACGATTAGACTTTGAATTTATTTTCGAGACATTTTTAGATATGTCAATTTAAAAAAGTCGTCCTGTATATATATATATATATATATATATATATATACGTACACGCAGATACACAGGACACAGACAAACACCCATATATATGCATGTACACGGATATCTTCGTTCATTGATCTTGTTTTAAAGTTAAGAAAAAAGGGGAAAAAAAAGAGTATATATATTCGATAACGATAAGTCCTGTAATGGAAGAAAGAGCAGGAGGATTCCGTCAGTAGCGAAGTATAGTGCCGTGTCACGATTACGTTTGCCGTGGCGTCGTAGTAGTAGAGACTCGTCCACGGTTGGAGGACCTTAGGGTGGGGTCAAGCTTAGGTTGCGCAACTCTTGGCTATATTGCGCGGCGGTGCTGCCTTCCACACGATTGCCACTTTAAGTGCGCCATAATGGCAGTGGGCCCGCCAAGAAGAAGGCGATCTTAAGAAACGACTCACGATGCCTCCTCACCGAGGCCCTCGTGTTCCTCCGTCCCTCCGTTCGTTCGTTCGTCCGTTCGTTCGTTCGTTCGTTCGTTCGTTCGTTCGTTCGTTCGTTCGTTTCTTCCATCCGTCCGTCTCGGTTTTACTCGCTACGCTCTCGCTCGCTCGCTCGTTCCTTCGTTCGGCTCGACTTCGGGTCTACGTCGTAGGCCCCCGCGGATGCGGATCGCCGTTGGGCCTTTCACTGGGGCCCTGCGGGCTTACGGGTCGCGACCTCGCCGCGGTCCACTCCCTCTTTTCTCTTCCCCTTTGCCTCTCCTTTCCTCTCCTCTCCTCTCCTATCTTCTTCTTTTTCTTCAAACATTTTTACCTCCCTTCTCTTCGTCTTCGTCTTCGTCTTCGTCTTCTTCTTCTTCTTCTTCTTCTTCTTCTTCTTCTTCTTCTTCTTCTTACTTTTGTGTTTCACCTAACCCGATTCTCTTCTTCGCTCGCTCCCATCTTTATTATACTCCACTATTCCTACCACTCTTCTCCAACTTCTTTTCCTTCTCTTTTCTCACTTTCACATCGAGAAAGATCCTCGTTTATACGCTCGAGCAATCTGAATACCGGGGAAACCTGTAACTGAAAACTCTAGAATTTGTTAATCTCCCGTGGAACCCTTTCTTAGTTCTCGGGTATATTTTTTGTCGAATCGTTAATTAATTCCCAGTTATCAATTAATAATCTTGCTCGTTGTTTGTTCTTTCGTGGATCGTGCGAGATCAAGAAAAAAAAAAAATAAATAAAATAAAGAAGAAGAAGAAGCAAACTTTTGTGGTAGAGAACGACGCCGATATCGAGATTGTGCCGCAGAGACGTCCTTCTTTCTTTTTATTTTTTGTTTTTCTTTTTTTTTTTTTTTGGCGCACGTAAACGACCACGATATCCTTGTTCGTTCGAGGAGAGAGAGTACTGTTCTCGGTAAAGTCGACGGGGCACTGGACATTGAAGGATACGGCTCTGATCGAACGATAATTGGATAGATTACGCGGAACCTCCTCCAACCCCGATAAGCATCGCCTTTTGTGCGCCCCGTTTTATGTGTTACACAACCGACGGGGTCCCACTCTAACACCGTATTCGATTACGATACCTTCACGGATAAAATGAGTATTACCACCGATGTGCCCCGTAGAATGTCTAATTTTCTCAATATTTAATCCGTTAACCGTTAAGGTGCGCGAAAGGAAACGTGAGACAAAAGTGATCGAGGGTACTTATCGAATCTCGAACATTAACATACAAAAATTGTTCGCACAGTTTCACTTTTCGATCGGCGATTTTCCTCTTTTGAATTATTACACGTTGTGTAATTTTAACGCTGGACGCGCCAGTAACTTTTTTATTTTTATTTTCTTTTTTCTTTCTTTTTGT
Organism: Dolichovespula media; assembly: GCA_911387685.1. Taxonomy (NCBI): domain Eukaryota; kingdom Metazoa; phylum Arthropoda; class Insecta; order Hymenoptera; family Vespidae; genus Dolichovespula; species Dolichovespula media. Next base: position 5,889,116 of record OU426865.1, read on the forward strand.
CGCGACAACGAATCAAGCAGACTCGCATCGACATTGACACCGCGTTGATATATCTTTTTTTTTTTTTTTTTTATTCGAAAGAAGAACGACGAACGTAATGACGATCGTTGAAAGAAAAAAGAAAAAAAAAAAAAAGAAAATAAAAAGGATTAATAAATTTGGATTTTTTTTGGACGGTCGATGATGATGATCGATTCTTCTTCTTTTTCTTCTTCATCATCGTCATCAACGATTCGTTCGATCTCAACATCGTGAAGCGATACGGGTAACAAACATTTCTACTAATTACACGTTATAAGAAGGTAGTAACGAATGGTTATCGAGCGGTATATAATAATAAGAATGATGGTGATAATTACATGGTACATATACGACGTTCGATGGGCCATGCGTATTTAATAACCGATCAATCGATCGAAGAGATCTCTCTCTCTCTCTCTCTCTCTCTCTCATCACTCTCTTTCACTACCGGTATAGGGCGGCCTCCTCGCGTTACAATAAACGCCTCGTCAAAAAATAAAAGATGATAGTGATTGATTCACGATAGCGTTTCGACGCGTGGCAATCATGGTGGTCGTCTTCGTCGTACTATCGAACGAAAAAGATTTGCTCGATGCACGTTTTGTTGCCTCTTTCATACTAACTTGCTTTTCTTCGTTAGACTTATACGTCTTGATTTATGTCGAAGACAAAAAAGGTTTTTTTTATTTTTGTATATTATAAATAAGTATATATATATATATATATATATATATATATATATCTGTGTGTGTGTAAAAGTATATATAAAAAGATTGATACACACATATACACGTGTATAACAAAATCGATCTAGTTGAACGTATAAAACTCGGTTGATGGTGTTAAAAGTATCGATGGCGTTCAGGTTTCATTCACGGTGGGCCCTCCTCCCCCCTTATAGAGTAGTACCTGTGGGAAAATGATCCGTCGACGACACCATAAAAAGCGTTAAATTCATGATTAGACATGGATTCGCGCATGCCCCTGTGCTCGTGCCTCGCGCTTCTCTCTCTCTCTCTCTCTCTCTCTCTCACTCTCTCTCTCCGTTTCACTTTTCTTCTCCAACCTCTCATAGTCACTTTTCTTCTAAGACATTACGATTTCTCGCCGTACAACCAACAGGACGTCCTCTCGCCGTCGTCTCTCTTTTCCTATCCCTCTCTCTCTCTCTCTCTCTCTCTCTCTCCCTCCCTCTCTCTCTCTCTCTCTCTCTCTTCTCCCCCTTTTTCTCAAGCGACCTCACACAACATCAATGCGACCAACTGAAATTCCAAGTGGACGATTCCGGTCTCACGGCACGAGCTGCTGGACTTCCGTTAACGCTATATCAAAGAACGATAAAAAAAAAGGGAAAAAGAAGAAGAAGAAGAAGAAGAAGAAGAAGAAAAAAAAAGAAGAAAGAAAGAAAGAAAAAGGAAAGAAACGCGACACGATCTAGAAAACGATTTCCTACTTCGACGTATACAACACCGTGTCGTAAGTCAAAGCGTGACGATTTTCTGAGCCATTGTACCTTTTCGCCTTGACGTTCGCAGAGAGAGAGAGAGAGAGAGAGAGAGAGAGAGAGAGAGAGAGAGAGAGAGAGAGAGATCGGGGAAAAGGGTAATTCGTTGGACACGCTTTGAAATGAATCCGTCGATGATCCGGATTTCGCGAAAGGAAAGAGAGAAGAAAGAAAAAATATAAAAAGCAAGGAATATCGCGCTTGTGGAGGAGGAAGAGGAGAGCGACTATCGTTTTTAAATCAAATAATACGTTATTTAAGAAGGTCTGAAACTAATATATTATCGTTGATTTCCAGGTGGTGCTGGTGGTGGTGGGTCAGCTTCCACGGTTTTTAACTCGAGGAAGAAGAAGAAGAAGAAGAAGAAGAAGAAGAAGAAGAAGAAGAAGAAGAAGAAGAAGAAGAAGAAGAAGAAGAAGAAGAAGAAGAAGAAGAATACGTCGTCGTCGTACCCACCGATCTGTTCAACGATTTCCAAGTTACAAGCTAGAATTCTCTTGGATAGAAAAGAATGTGCCATGAGAGACATGGAAATCGCGTAAGACCGTAGAACCGAGGAGGAGGAGGAGGAGGAGGTATACATATATAATAACGCTACGGGCGTTTAGAATCTATCTCTTCTACGTCCCCATCCCGTTTTTGTATTTGTACTCGTTGCTTCGTTTCGAGATAGAGGAGGAAGGAGAAGAAGAAGAAGAAGAAGAAGAAGAGGCGCCAAGAAGGTAATGTCGTAGAAAGAACGATTATGACACCGACGACGACGACGACGACGACGACGACGACGACGACGATGGTGGCGGCTGTGTGACTCCCTGCTTTTCGTCCCAGAAATTTATTGCTCCGAGTTGTTGCGATGCGCGCAAGTAGCACCTACATGAGAGCAGGTAAGAAACGAGAAAGAGAAGGAGAAACGAGAGAGAGGAAGATAAAGCGACGTGGTAGAAGAAGGTAAAAAAGTATGAAAGACAGAGAAAGAGAGAGAGAGAGAGAGAGAGAGAGAGAGAGAGAGAGAGAGAGAGAGAGAGATAAAGAGTGAGCGAGGAACACGTAGCGTGACCTAACGCGTGACAAATTCGTCGTGTCACGGCGACTCACGTGCTTACGAGAATACTGGACCACCTTGTAAATGATATGTAAGCCGTTGTTATTCGATCGGTACTACACAAAACAACAATGAAATATCTTTTTTGGCTTGATTCAATGTCGATACCACCAGTCTATATTATTATTCCTCGATAGTACCAATCGCGCTTTACACGCGCACACACGTACACAGAGAAAGAAAGAGAGAGAGAGAGAGTGTACGAGGTAACAGTTCTAAGGATAAATCTTATTGTCAGTCCTCGTACCTTGGTACTACCATCTCTCGTGTTCTTCTCGCCCGTATTGAAAAGACTTTCGCACGATCGGAATCTACTACGGTCGGCAAACTTGGCGCAATATCGGAACCAGTTCTACCGTCTAAGCGAGTACTTAAAGTGCGAATATAATCCATTTAGATAGAAGCGTGTCTCTCCCTCTCTCTCTCTCTCTCTCTCTTTTTCTCTCTATCTATCTATCTATCTATCCATCCATCTATCTCTCTGTTTCTTTCTTTCTGTCCATTCATCGTTTTTCTTTTTTCTTTTCTTTGTTTTTTTTGTTTTCTTATTTCTTTTTACGAGTCCTACGCGAGGCTCGTACGTATGGTACCATTATCGCTGGTCTCTTTGCCGCGTGATCCCAACGAGCCCAGACCGTGGTATGGCGTTAAAGGTATTCATGTTTCATCGACTCACGTATGAAATCAAGCGAGGCTCCTGCGGGTCTCGCGAGTAGCGTTGGGATGGTGTGGCGAACATGCCTAAGGGGGTTGAGACTCTACCCAAGGAACGTACAAGATCGATACATCATGGTGACCCAGCGGGTGGAGGATCACAGATAGGATCATCTCTCGGTAACCTTAGAATAGACTAGCACGCATTTTCGTCCGAATCCAACCTTCCCCCCCCCCTCTCTCTCTCTCTCTTTATCCTTGCGTCATTATATTTTTATTGATCTATTTTCTTCTATATTCTTTTTTTCTTTCTTTTTCTCTTCTCTCTTCTCTTCTCTTTCTTTTTTGTCTCTCGTCGATTGTGTTACAGTATCTACAGATGTGATATCATCGACGTAATGCCCAAGAGAATTTCGTCTACTCACTTACGTAAGGTAAAAGTAGATCATTAATCGTACGGTTATTTAACTTCTTTTTTTTTTCTTTTCCCTTCGTTTTGTTTTGCTTTCTTTTTTTTTTTTTTTTTTTTTTTAATTCTAAGAAAAAGAAATAGGAAATTATTTTCGTATGAGAGACGAAGCGCGTTAAAAGTATAAAAGTATTTCGTATTAAACGTTTGAACTGTGAGAAAATAGCGTTTGAAATGATATGTATATATATATATATATATATATATATATATATATATATTTTTCTTTCCATTTTATCGTGGAAAGAAATAAAACGAATTTTGTTCCTCGTTCGTGGATAAAACCACGTACGTCTATTACGTTTTGAATGCACAGTCTCGTTACACCACCCGCGTTAATTTCTTCGTGGAAAACGTGTGGGTATATTTAAACATCCTCTGGGAGACACGTCGCCTCATTGTACGAGAATGCGTTTCTTGGTAACGCCTTTCGAAATTCTCAGTGATATTGTCGTCGTCGGACATGTGTGTACGTACGCGCCGTGGCCATAACCAACGCCTTTACCTTTACGGTTACATTCACTCTTCGACGATCATTTTTGCGAAAATTACTCGGCGTTGTTGTCGTCGTCGTCATGGTTACTCATATTTTCGAACGATCGAATCGTCTCGTACTTGGTTATCGATACGAACGCTATCTTCCGAGTAATTTTCATTCATTCTTGTTTGTTTCGTTAAATTATTCGCAATGTCATAATTATCGTACACGTCGCGAATAAAAAAGTCGGATATATCTCCCATTTATGATCTACGTTTTGCGAATTGCTTGCAAGGTCCTTATCCCTCTCTCTCTCTCACTCTCTCTCTCTCTTTCTCTCTAAAACGTAATTTTAATTCTTACAAAAAATTCGATCAAAAAGATATTTTACTTTTTTATACGGTATCCTCGATGTATCTTATCTCGTGAGAGATCTGTGTTGTATCGGGCCCTTAAAAAAGAAAAAAAACAAGGTAAGAAAGAAAGAAAGAAAGAAAGAAAGAAATTACAGACCTAAATCAATTTCTTCCGTCCGTTCGCGACCAGTTCTCTCTTTCCGTCTTTCCCGGTAGAAAATGGTTGCAACAACCATTGGGAGAACGTTCTCTGTCTGTCTCGAGACGGACAATTACGGATATCGATCGGCGCGGGGTCACGCCTACGATCGCCCTCGTTACAAAATCATCGATCGGAAAGATTAACAAAGAGAGTAGTTCGGACGAACGGTAACGTCTCTCTCTCTCTCTCTCTCTCTCTCTCTCTCTCTCTCTCTCTCTCTCTCTCTCTCTATCTATCTATCTTTCCATCTTCCTTTCGGTTCGCGCGTGGAGTCGCTTTCTTCGTAGATACGTAGAGGTCTCGATGTTGTCGGTTAAGAAAGTTAGATAGAGTACATCGACAAAAAGGTAAAAGAGAAACTCGTAGGGAATGGGGATTATAACGAATCGGTATTGGACAATTGGATTTTCGGTGAAAAGGAACGACGATGATCGATAATTCGAAAGAATCGTTGTTTAATACGCAAATATTTATTCGCCATCAAATTTCTATCGTTCGTTTTGGTTTATAATATTTGCGGTTTGGTGGTTGACCGTAGTTAGTTATCAGATACATACGTACGTTCTTTCGCCGTGGCCGATAAAATTTCCCTTTTAAAATACTACTACCTTTTGTTGTCCTGGTTCGTCCTCATTACGGACGGGGGAAGGCCACCACTCGCGCCGCTCGCATTCTCCGTTCGAACGACGCTGTGTTCGCCCTTTAACCTTTGTACAGCGACGCGATTGGTCTCGAACAATGCGAGAGAGGGTTTGGGTAGACGTGGCTCATTACACGACACCATCGCGTTTTATTCCAAATTCTCCCCGTTAATGAGCGGACGCGGACGTTCCTGCGTTTCCCGGGTCTCGATTAATTAGAGCCTATCTTTCGACTGAGAACTGGACGGACTCCACTCCAAAGTCTATTCTGGTAGAGAAACCCGAAACTGGATAATGAATAAAAGGTCGAAGATACGGAAGGCAGCCTTCTCTACCCCTAAACCCCACCTCCTCTCTCTATCTTTATCTCTCTCTCTCTCTCTCTCTCTCTCTTACCCCCTTTCTCCTCCATTCGAAAGAGACACGAAGATGGTAAAAGAAGAAGAGAGAGAGAGAGAGAGAGGGAGATGCGAGAAAAAGAGTAACGAAAACGGGAGGATCTTGTTTTTTTTTTTTTAATTTTCTTTTTCCTTTTTTTTTTTTTTTGCTTTCCCCTCCATTCTCCCCGCCCCGTTCCGTCCCGCCCAGACCACTCGTTGTCGTGCCCGTTGGTTTGTACGCATAATCGGCACCGAATTCGAGAGAATGCGAGACACGTGTATTAATTTCACGGAACGGCTCGTAAAACTCGTGCCTTTACGATTCTAGCGCAGATACGGCGTTCGTCGGTCGGCAGACTGTGAATATAGGAACGGGGTAGAGACAGGCCCAGGTAGAGGGTACAGGTTGTTGTTGATGTTGTAGGTATAGGTGGTATATATATGTGTGTGTGCGCGCGCGTGCACGAGATGCTTGTAACCAAGGGTATAGGCCAACCGAGATAGGACCACTGATGATGCGCTTTGCCTACGGATCTCTTTCTTTCGACCTCTTTCACGTGTATTCCTTACGATCGTTTAACCCGTTAAATATCGTATATTCTATATTTCTAAATATTTCATATATACATATACATATATATATATATATATATATATATATATATATATATATATATATCAAGCGATTACGAGTATACACGTTTAAACGAACGTTATAGTATATTATTTACAACCGTTGGCAAAAATTGAATGAAATTACTATAGAAACGTGGCAATAATTTTTAAAGGGATCGATATAATCAGGATGAAGAAAGGTTTTCGTAGAATTCGTCTGGTATCGGTACTTTGTCTCTCTCGGTTGTATAAAAACAAAAAAATTATAGTCGCGGACAAAGCATTACTACCTTTTCCTTTTTGGTTTGTTCTTTTTTTTTTTTTTTATGTTAGATAGGAGATTATGTACCGAGATGACGTTCGAATTGGCTTGATTATTTTAATTTCGGCGGTGAGAAAACTATGGTAATAAGTGGAAACAGGAGATTGGTGGAGACAGAGAATGGGATGTGGAACGCGCGACGAGAGACGTTGCGAGATATCCGCAATGTTACAGAAGCGTTTTCTCCTCCCTTTTTTTCTTTGTTTCATTTTTTTTCTCCTCTCTCTTTCTCTCTCTCTCTCTCCTTAATTTGCAGGTATATCCTTGCGAGATGCGAGTAGGACAAAAATTGCGACGAGGGGGATAACTCGTGTTCTTAATTATCCTTGCTCGACATTATAATACGTATATACGTATGTACGTACGTACGTATGTGCATACACTTACGTACACACTTATATATAAAAACAAGGTTCACCAAACTCTCTCTCTCTCTCTCTCTCTCTCTCTCTCTCTCTCTCTCTCTCTCTCTCTCTCTCTCTCTCTCTCACCGAGGTTTGAAATTTTCATTCCGCCTTTCGTGATCTTCAACTCTCGTGTTAATCCCGTATCATCACATGGAAACGCCTTTTATTCGACCGTCGGAGCGAAACGAACTCGTCCGTTTCGTTCGTTAAAAAGGGATCGTTACGTTTTATTAAATCTCGTAGTGGTTTCTCACGGGATATATATATATATATATATATTTTTTATGGACGTTCATACGTCGTACCCACGGAGAACGTCCCCGATGGAGAACAGGACGATCGGTAAAGATAAAAAGGGATTTTATCGTCGTATAAAATTTGCGAAATAACACTTGGCGAATCGGTAGAGAGAGGGAGAGAGAGAGAAAGACCGGGAGTGCACGAACTCGTTGCTCGCATATATAATCGTCGCGTTCTCGTTCGTGTCAATTATATTTCCTACGGGAAACGATGGGAAGGAATTATAATTAATAATTAACCAAGCGAGATATAACAAATTTTCCAACGGGGTTACAATTATTATATCGACTCCATCGGCTTCCCATATTTCCCGTCTCTTTCTCTATCTATCCATTTATCTATCCGTCCATCTCTCTCTCTCTCTCTCTCCCTTTCCATCTTACTCTTACATAGCAGAGTGTGGTGTACGATCTTTGTGTTACGCCGATTTTATGAGCAACTTTCCGTGTCGGTGATCGGTGTTTTGTAAATAAGTGCGCGCTTTGCGAGGCTTTTCGCACGCCGTTCTTTACGACGCCAATTACTTGACGAGAGATCGTTGAGAGAGAGTGAGAGAGAGAGAGAGAGAGAGCGCTTTTACCAAGTGTACCGACCAACCGACCGACCGACCGACCGACCGACCAACCAACCAACCAACCAACCAACCAACCAACCAACCGACCGGCCGACCGATCGGTCGACCGCCAGGCAAGCAGGCAGGCAACCCAGCGAGAGTTCCGTTAGTTCGAGGAGCGATCTTCGACTCTCTCAAGCATCGACTTGCTCTCGAAATCGAATCGACGTGGCGTCGACGAAAAGCACTGCCACGTCTTTCATGGATTCCTTTCGATCTACGGTAGCACGTATCTATCGATCTATCTATCCATCTATCTATCCATCTATCTATGTATGTACGTACATACGTACGTACGTATACGTAGAGGTATACGTTTATATATTTCTAAGATGTGCATCTAAACGAAAATAATCGACAACATTATTACGGAGAATAATATTTCCATTGGCGCGCCTCATCCCTCCCCTAATCCCTCCCCATCTAGCGCGTCTTCCTCTTGCTGGTATTTATTTTCTCGGAAAGTCTCGAATGCCGTGAAGGATTTGGAGTAGTAGTGACGTCAGAAAGTCGCCACCCAGCGATGATCTCTGATCATCGAATGAAAAGAAATCATCATCCAGGAGAGCATCGGTCGGTCGGTCGGTCGGTCGGTCGGTCGGTGATGTTCGTGTCTCACGATTCGTCACCGCGATGCCTCGCGAATCCTTTTGGATCCTTCGATATCGTCTCGATCTAATCGTCGTCTCATTAACGATACCATGGACGCGTTAGTCGTCGTGTGTGTGTGTGTGCGTGCGTGCGCGCGCGCGCGCGCGCGTGTGTGTGTATAATATCGTCGTAGCAGTGGTTCTCTTTTACGTTTCAAGATCTACGATCGATACGATCGATCTTTCAAATCAATCAAAAATATTGTATATATATATATATATATATATATATATATATATATATACATGTATACATATATATAAATCGGATTTAAAAAATTTTTTTCTCTTCGTTCTGATCGTAGATATATATATATATATATATATATATATGTATATATCGATGACGTTATTAAATGTTGGAATATTTAAGTTTAATTTTTAACGAAGATTACGGAAAAGGAATATCAGGGGGAAAAAGAAAAAAGAAATAAAGACGAAGGAAATATTCGAGGATCGATCGTTCCTCCGTGACGCTTTAAAAACTCGAAAAATCCGTGATGCGATTAGGAGGGATAGCAGCGACGTTTTTTAAGAGCGAACGAAAAGGCCCGATAGTCAAAAATTCGTTTGAGACAAGAGCGAGAGCTTCTTATCTCCGCCGATCAGGGTCCGCGCCACGAATTATAAGAGAGAGAGAGAGAGAGAGAGAGGGAGGGAGAGAGGGAGAGGGAGACAGAGAGAGAGAGAGAGAGAGAGAGAGAGAGAGGAACCTGCCGGCTAAGGATGGACCACGTTGGACCACACATCGAACCATCGTGCCTGCAGGTTCAACGCACTCGCTTCGGTGTAATTACCACAAACGAACGCGAAGTCTTCGTCGGGACACACAAGGTATATATAAACTCGCGATGCGAGCATGGACACGTCTCCGTGAAGTCACGTTGGCATCGACGAAGGTAAGAGAGACGCTTGGATCTTGAGAACGGGAAGAGAAAGAGAGAGAGAAAGAGAGAAAGAGAGAGAGAGAGAGAGAAAGAAAGAATGAAAGGGTGAAAGAAGGAGGAGGAGGAGGAGGAGGAGAAGAAGAAGAAGAAGAAGAAGAAGGGATTGAAAATTGGAGAAAAAACTTCTTCGAGATGAAGAAGACGAAGAAGTTTCGAAGGAGATCGTGAGTAGAGCGTATCGATCGATGGGTAATTACGAGTCCTGCGTGAAGTATCCGCGCTTCGAAGGAGCTCGTGCCGACAGGCGTGACCCTCCTCCGTTTTCTCTCTCTCTCTCTCTCTCTCTCTCTTCTTCCTTTCCGCGCTCTTTGTTCTCGCTCGCTTCTATTTTCTCTCCTCTCTCGTAGTCCTCCTCTCGCAATCAGCAGCAGTCCGACAATAACGATACCACCGAGCATCGATCCCTGGCAAATTCCGTACGTTTCGATCGTTCATCGAAATACTATATGAAAAGAGTGAGAGAGAGAGAGAGAGAGAGATAGAGATAGAGATAGATAGAAATATCAATAGGCAAAGAATAGACAAAGAGTGTATCATTGATACGAACCACCAGGTAAATTTCTTTTTTATTTCTACTCCCTCGCATCCATTTCGTATGTAGGATCGATCGATCGATCGATCGGTAAATGGATACCCCGATCGATTCTTCTTCTTCTTCTTCTTTCTCTTATTTCTTTTTCTTGTTTTTTTTTCTTCTCTTCTCTTCTCTTCTTTTTTTTTTTTTTCTCTTCTCGCTTCTCTCCTTTCTCCCAACAATTTTCAAGTGGCAACTTTACGTCCGACCACGACAAAGGAAACTTGCAGTCGTCTACTAATGAGTAGAACTCGAAGAGAACTTGTCTCCGACTCGACGATACTTCGAGAAGCAGTCATCATCATCATCGACCTCCTCTCCTGGCCACCTTTACCGTCGTCGTCGTCGTCGTCGTCGTCCTTCGTTCGCGAGTGTGAACGCGCAGGCACCTACGAGATGATTCATGCTCATGCCTATCCACGTGGAAAACGAGGAGAGACGGTGTAAGAGAGGAAGAGAGAGAGAGAGAGAGAGAGAGAGAGAGAGAGAGAGAGAGTTTCTTCGTCAGTAGCGTAGTCAAGATACCGAGGTGTACGATCGGTTGATGGATAGCGAGAAGAAGAGAAAGAGAGAAGAAAGAGAGTGCGAGAGTGCGAGAGAAGAAAAAAGAGAAAAGGAAACAGAGATGGAAGGGGTAATCGCTACGCAGCATCCAGAGAAAAGATCCTTGGCTAACAGGATTCAAGAAGCAACCGACATCTGGATTCTTAAATACATTATAAATGATACTCTCTGCCTTCTCTTATAACGACAGTATTTGTCGATTATTTTCTTTTCTCTTTTTTTTTTTTTTTCTTTTTTTTTCGATGATAAGTCGCGCTTTTGACCCTGCGTCGTAGTAGTCGCGAATTCTCTCGGAGATTTGTCTACCCCTTTTTTCTCACGGGGAGAGGGGTGGGGGAGAAGACTCGTTAATCCTTTTTCTTTTCTTCTTCTTTATATATATATATATACACACACACACACACACACACACACGCGCGATTTGATCGGGAAAGTTATCGCGCGTGTAAACGAAATTTTATATTAAAATGTCGATTGTACCGGGGATGGAGGGTGGAACGAGGGATGCGATAAAAACGAAAGAAAAAGAATAATCGTTGTAAAAATAATTTGCGCTGTGCGAGACGTGGCATGCAAGTAGAACTTAAAAATTTATTACAAAGGAACGAAGGGGGAGGATGAAGAGGTAGTAATTTTGATCCTTGACTCGTTTGATAATACGATTTATGTTACTGCTTATCTACTAGCGTAATACATTGTCGAAGTTTCGCTAAGTGTAAGCAGGTTTTCCCTTTGGTTATAATCGAGGTACCAACATCGCGTTATCCGCCATAGCAAGTGGGAATGGGGAGGACCATTTCGAAAATTTATCAACGTTTAACAGCTATTTTGTATTTCGCTTTTGCGCGTGGACGCGCGGGGCCTCTCCTCGATCTCTCGCCAAGCCTTAACGCTTTATTCGAGTAGACTAACAGATCGTTACGCGCACGTTTTATTTTACTCTTTTTCATTCTCGCTACCCAGACGGCCCATACCTTTTGTATCTTTTTGGAGTCAGATGTCACGGCTTCCCAGTAGAGATCCCCACGGCTACGCCACTGTCCTTAGCGACCGCACCGCGTACGTACTTTTACACACCGGTTGGTGGTAATACTACTTGGGATATATGTGTGTGTGTGAACGCGCGAGCGTATCCAAGTACGTATCTTACAAAACGTATTTCACAGGCACACAAGAGTTCGTATTCATCGACGATGAAAAATTTTAACTGCTCGTCCTTTACGAGGCTCCGCCGTAATTAATAATAATAACGATGTAAATCAAGGCTCTTGATGGTCAGCGAGGACGTACCTCGACGCGAGATAACGTGGAATCTGGAAATGTATCATAGTCACGAAAATCTTAACGAGTCCTCATGGCTACCATCATCGCCATAGCCACCACCAACACCAACACCGATACCAACACCGAAGCGTTACACCACAAACGTCGCGGACACCAACGACTTATCCGACACGGGTTTTAACTAGCTTTTGAAAAAGGTCCGACTAAAAAAGGCCTTACTACGGTCTCCGCCTCCTCGGTTCCGTTAAGATTAAAAATCTTTTCAAAGCTACGGTCATTAATTAGGACCGAGAGTTTGCACAACGCGTCGGATAAAACGAGTGGTATCGTCTTGTCAAATAGTTGAATCCCTTTCGTTATTTCTCACCTACATCGTATATACATACGTACGTACGTACATATACGACGTCTGTATTTATTTATGTAAACGTTTCTTACAAATCAAGGTTACCATTTTAAGGTTAATTATTCAATGTACGCGAAGCTTTTGATCGTCATTCGACTGTTATCCTCCGTCGAGTGAACGTCGAAAGAAAAATTTAACTTGTTCCATCATTAAGCTTGATGGTATTTGTACGATCCTACGTGGTTAACGCGAATCGTTAACTTAGCCGTAATTCAACGCGCGCGCGCGCGAGAGAGAGAAAGAGAGAGAGAGAGAGACAGGGCGTACGATCGGTCAATAGTAGTTACCCATTGAAATTGGCCTTTTTGCTAAGGACAGAGAGAAGAAAAAAGAATCATTATCGATCTTTAACCCTGTTGTCAATATAGAAAGGAGAGACGAGCTTTTACCGTTTTACCGTTAATCGTATTACCATTTATTGCTATGTATGTGCGTTATTCTTCGCGGGTACCCATGATGGATATATTGATTTATCGAAATCCCAATTACGACGTATTTTCCTTTTTTTTTTTATATACGAAGATAAAACGGTGATGTAAAAACGATTGCGTGCCGCGAGGGGAATAGAAAAGAGAAAAAGGAAGGAAAGAGAGAGAAAGAGAAGAGAGAAGAAAAAAAGGAAGAGTGACGTACTAATCGAGCGGGGTGGGGACGCGGGGACCCTTTTGTGAGGGTCGAAGAAGAAGAAGAAGAAGAAGAAGAGGAACAAATAGAATAAATAATCGTGTAGGCCTGTAATGTAGTCTACGACGCTACGATGGCGCGCGGCCCTTTTGCTACCGAAATTACAGGCCGGTGCTTTTCTCGTCGTCGTCGTCGTCGTCGTCGTCGTTGTTGTTACACTGACGCTTTGTAAGATAATTTACACGGCATGCGTGCGTGCTTGCTTGCGTGCGCTACTCGTTCATGCTTACGACGATTTCATCCGTTTCGAATCGAGTCCGCTCGGTCTTTGGGATCGCGTTAACCAACGACATTCCTCCTCCCGTTCGAGAATCTCTTCGCGATTAGTAGAGAATAAAATGAGAGAGAGAGAGAGAGAGAGAGAGAGAGAGAGAGAGAGAGAGAGAGATCGAAGTGACAAAGATGGGTACGGAGATAGAGATAGCGTTTCTCTGCGAATGTATGTGCGCGCGTGTTGTGTGTGTGTGTGAGTGAGAGAGAGAGAGAGAGAGAGAGATAGATAGATAGGGATAGAGACGGAGGTATTAATGGTTCGCTGACGCAACGGTTCTAGGGACGATTGTTATCGAACGTGTTCGCGAGTCTAAGCGGGTCGAGGATATGGCCGCCGGGATATTATCGATCCTCGATCCTCGATCCTCGATCCTCGATCCTCCTTTTCTTGTTTCAACGTAAGCGAACGAAGATGACGACGACGACTACGACGACTACGACGTTGAGATTCCTTCGTGTCGGGGAAAATACTCTTCAACTGGTTTTCTAAAGATAAATTTCCACCTTACCTACGTCCATCGAGAACTGGAAAAGCGCGCTTGACTTTCCCCAATCAAATACTAATGCGACGATCGGATCGCATTACGAGGTCATAGACGATTTCATATACCTATACATTTATTCATGAGATTAACGACACGCACCGACTCTGGCTTGGCTTCTTTTTTTTTTTTTTTTATTTACTTATTTTTTCGTTTTGAATCGCGACCGGAGAAAAGGATCCGTTCGATCGACATCCCGTTGTCACGAGCCGAAGATTCCATTATATCCATCTTTCGCGCGATTAACAGCGAGGGACACGCGTTCGATGGATTTATTCTTTTAAAGTTGTAAAATGGAAGAAACGATAAAAAACAAAACACGAAAAGAAAGGAAAGAGAAAAGGAACAAAGACATTCTTTTTATATATTCTCAATTTTTATTGTCACAAAAATATAGTTCTTTTAATATTTAGACGAGATAACGGTGAAGTCATTTCTTTCGATCGGACGACGATGTTTAAACGATAGTAATGAAATGATTTAGCGTTCCGAGATCGGTCGTTTAGAAAATTCTTTTCGTCGACGCAAAATCGTCGTCGTAAACGATATTTATGATTATTATTATTATTATTATTATTATTATTATTATTATTATTATTATTATTATTATGGCGTTTTACGAATCACACGCTAATACGATACGTAAGAGAACGAACGGGGGAAAAAAATAAATAAAACGACGACGTCGCATTCTCTCGCCGTGAATGCCATTATCTCGTTTCTCGTTGCATAAAATAGGGTTGTATCATTCGTTTAAGAAAAACCACCGACAAGAAAATGAGCACTCCGAATGTAACGATTATTCGATCGATCGATCCTCCTCGTAGTTTCTCTTATTTGATATATATATATATATACACATATATATAACTGATTTTCCAAGGATCCGTCGATCGAACGGCCACAACCACATCCGGACTTATCGTCTTTTTTTATTCTCTATTGGAATCTCTTCTATTTTTCCTTCTCCACTTCTTCTTATCAAGAATAATAATAACAATAACGATAACAATAACGACAACGACGAGAAGAAAGGTCTTCCTTATTCAACGAGAGCCCTTTTTTTTCTGCCCCCTCGATCGAGGATGTTTCTAGAAAATACTGTTACAACAACAATAACAACGAAGCAACCATGTAAAAACGATACAACGTACGATCGTACGATCGCGTTCCTTAATCATTCGTAAGAGTCTTACCTTATCGACAACATCGTTTCCCGAAAGAGATCACGTTAAAGTGGAATAGTAAAAATAAAAGGATGGGATATCTGTTATAGGAGAGAAGCTTTTATATCGCGATTATTTTTTGGCGAATGTCGGTAAGGATAAGAGAGTAATATCTCTCTCTCTCTCTCTCTCTCTCTCTCTCTTTGTATTGGACGATGACGTATATATCGTGTGCGTCAGGACAGTCAGGGGCGGCCTCGTCTCGTCAAGGGCCCACCGTGTCGGGCGATCGAGGAGGTAACGACCCGCAGGGTCAAACTCGATCGGCGGTGAAAGGGGCGTAGGATAAGGACGAGGAAGAGGGGGGGGGAGGAGAAGAAGAAGAAGAGGAGGAAGAAGAAGAAGAAGAAGAAGAAGAAGCTGTGCAAGCTGAGAAAAGGTCCACGCGAACGTACGAACGAACGAACGTACGTACGTATCGACGGTGAAGAAAAAAGTTGCGAAGGGAAACGCGTCTTGTACGATCCTCGGGATAGTAAGGGACCGCGAGTTAGAGTTGCACAGCGGGTGCAACGGTGGTAGTGGACGTTTGCAAGAAGGTGATGGAGAGAAGGACCATAGGAGGAGCTTGGTTAAGGAGGAGAGGAAAAGAAAGAGATCTTGCTTCGAGATGCGATCGCTCGCGAACGGATCGTCTCCTTCTCGCTGCCTCTGGATCGTTTCTGCAGATGGTGTATGTACGTACGTATGTATGTACGTATGTATCTATGCATATATGTATGTATGTGTGTTTATGTATGTACGTACGTACGTACGTACGTACGTACGTATATCGCAGTGGTTCTTAACCTTTCAGTCCCGTATTTTTCTTTTCTTTTCTTTTCTTTATCTTTCTTTTTCTTTTTCCTTTTTGTTTTTTTTTTTTTATTATTTCTTCCTTTCTTTTTTTTTTTTTCCCTTTTGGTTCCCAACACGTGTACTTGTATGCATGTATGACGTATATACGCGCCTATTTCAAAGTCATCGGGTTAAACGAATTCGAGTTCCTTATTAAATAAGTTTATCCTTTGAATGTGGGTTCCGCAGGGCTTATACATCTAATGACGTGTGGTTTAGATCAATCAATTTTCATCTATTCGTAATATCGACGAGATTTCTTCGACGCGATTTGACAATGGGATCGCGATTTAGGTTTATCTTTTTTATTTTATTATTCTTATTATTATTATTATTATTATTATTATTATTATTATTATTATTATTATGGTGTACATACGTCGATTATCGTGAAAGTCTCTTCTGGTTGGGATACGACGAAGAGAAGAGAGAGAGAGAGAGGGAGAGAGAGGGGGGAGGAGGAGAGAGGGAGGGGAGGTAGAGAAGAGATTCCGCGTGTAGCTCTTGCGCGTCTCGAGAGATGTCGGAGGATGGGGGAGGATGGGGGAGGATGGGGGAGGAAGGAGGAGGAAAAGAGGAAGAAGAAGAAGAAGTAGAAGAAGAAGAAGAAGAAGAAGAAGAAGAGGGGAAGGGAAGAGTCAGTCGACGAAGCTAGTCGGTACGGACACAGAGCCTCGAAGGAAAGAAAGAGAGATCTCGGGAGCCGAAGGAGAGATGCCAGAGCTCGCTCCTCTCCTCCAAGGAGAGAAGTGGATGCTGGAGAGGCTCGATGGACCACCTACCGTTCTCTGATCCGATCTCCGTGACGCTCGTCCGTCCGTCCGTCCGTCCGTCCGTTCGTTCGTTCGTTCGTTCGTTCGTTCGTTCGCTCGCTCGTTTCTTTCTTCCTTCGTACGTCCGTTCGTTCGTTCGTTCGTTCGTTCGTTCGTTCTCTCTTTCGTTTTTTTTTTTTATTTTTTTTCTCTACTCTCTACTCTCTCTCTCTCTCTCTCCCCTCTCCCCCTCCTCTTTCCCCATCTCTTTCAGAATTTCGTCTCGATCCTGCTGTTTCCCCATCAATAATGCTTATAATATCTAATTAATCACGAATTATCTAGATCCTCGCCTAAAACGGAGAAAAAGCTGTGCCACCAACCTTAACGATACTCTCGAGCATGCTTTCGCGTAGGTGGTCCATTTAAAAGAGAGAGAGAGAAAGCGAAATAGTTCACAAGACGATTTTGTAACGTTGAACTCGATTGGTTCTGTCGGTCGTTATCGATTTGGTGGATAAAGAATGATAGTTATATTTCAAATTTGTTGGAGGAAATAATTGATGTATAAGACGTTACATTGAAATTTCGTAGATGATGGGATAATAGGAATATAAATTATTTTTCTATCCATCTATCTATCTATCTATCTATCTATCTATCTATCTATATATATATATATGTAATGATAGGAAGATTATTATTATACCTAGTTTGTTTAGTATGTTTGCCGTCACGTAGAACTGGTAACAATAAGCAGCGAGTTTTGACGCGACGCGCGTATTATTCGAATGTCTCTTCTATTTGCGAATGAAGGAGAGAGAGAGAGAGAGAGAGAGAGAGAGAGAGAGAGAGAGAGAGAGAGAGAGAGAGAGAGAGAGAGAGAGAGGAGGCACGTAGGAGGTCGCCTACGCGATATATGATCCTTATTAGACGTCGAGAAACACAAGTAAATCGGCGGGACGCCGAGGCGGAAGGCTTAATGAGTCTTATGCGGAAATAAGAGGGAAGAATTACGTTGTATAGAGGTAACGACGATAGAGTTAAGCATATCGATAAGTAACAAATTTCGACGTTGAACGTCATCGTTCACAGTTAGGAACGATTTTACGTATCGGGGGATTTCGTACGAAGACGTATAAAAATATTTATGTAATTCGCTTTTGTCCGTTCATGTATTTTCATTTCTCTTTCTTTTCTTTCTTTCTTTCTTTTCACGAAGGTCATTGCTTTTTATTAGCTCGTTTTTACCGTAATCGAGGTTGGACTTTTTTAGGTACGAGTTTAAAGGCAGAGCAGCGAGCGAGTACTTTGGAAAGTTTTTTAAATGGACTATACGGTAGAGCGAGGTATGCATTATGCATCGGTAAGCTAAAGGCATCCACCTGATTTGAGATATCTCTTGACATTCCTTTTGATCGAGGAGAGATTAGAAGATAAAAAAAAGAAAAAGAAAGTATTAAACGACAAAGCACGGGGTTTCGTTCTCTCAAAGATGATCCCTCTTGATTCTCGCTTTAGTTTAAGTCTTTCGCCTCGATGATGTTTCGAAATAAGAACGAACGAGAGATAAGAGAGTGATATCGTCCGAAAGGTATAGAAGAGGAATAGGGTAAAAGGATACGACGCGTTTCGACGGCGTGTCTCGTTTCGTTTCGAAAGAAAAAAAAAAAAAAACAAAAAGAAATGCCTACTTCTTTCGCGTTATTTTGCAATTTTTTTTCCCCGCGTTTTTATTTTTTATTTTCGCAATACATACTTACAAAAAGCTTTCGAGTTGGAAAGAAAGCAGGTGCGAACGGGGCGAGAGAAAGATTTGACGATGATACATACCTATATATGATATATACCTGTATGTATGTATGTATGTATGTATGTATGTATGTATGTATGTATGTATGTATGTACGTACGTAGGAATTTGACATTACGATTCGATGCGCTCGTATTGAACGCCATCGTCTTCCCTCCAGACACACATACACACGCACATCACACACAAACATACGCACACACGAGAGCGATGGACGACCGTTATGAGCGTATCATTTATTCGATTAACTCGCTCCTTTTTACGGCGACGTTCCTCCGACTTTTTTTACATTCTTTCCAATAACCAGAGGACAATAACAGGACGCGCGGCAATGCTCGACTTACAATGGCCATAAAAGTCGTATCTGGAGTTCGATCGAGGGATCGATTCGACACAATTCGATTCGTGCTCGAAAAGTAAGATTTTTGTTCCTTTTTCTCTTTTCCCTTTTCTTTTTTTTTTCTTTTTTCTTTTTTCTTATCTCAAACGTACGTCATTGAAACTTTCCTATCCGGTGAACGTGTAACGCGTATGTGTGTTATCTTTTCCTCTTTTCGTTTTTGCTATTTCTCCACCTTCGCGCTCTTCCCTCCTTTCATTTCTTCGTGTATCAGTCTCTTAAACCCGTCGAGACAGCCAACGTAGCTTTTCTAATCCGAAACTAATCTAATTCGAACGATTTCGTCGTCGTCGTCGTCATCGTTGTCGTTCATTCCCATGATCCGATCGATCGTAACGAAATAACATTCGATCTTTCTTGTTCGTATAGTAAATCGAGTAGGTTGACCGGCCAAATAGGAAAACTAGACTTCGATATATTCGTCAAATAAAATCAGCGATTCCTCGGAGACGACGACGTCGCGACAGCGAGAGAGAACGAAGGAGATAGCGTAAATTCAACTTCCGCGAACCGTAAAGATGAGCCGCTAAAGTAACCATAGCCGTTTGATTTTCAATTGGACGAAGAATAACGATTTTAAAGATAATAGGCCCACACATCGTCAACGAATACCAAACGATAATGTAATCACCATGTTACGCCATACGCGGAGAGAGAGAGAGAGAGAGAGAGAGAGAGAGAGAGAATAAGAGAATATGTGATGATGGAAGGAGAGTAGGTGAAGGAGGAAAGAAAGAAAAACAGGTGGTAGATATATAGATACATACATACATACATACATACATATATATATATATATATATATATATATATATATTTATTTGTAAATGGGGAATAATATAGCTCTCGTATGAGAATATACCGATATGGTGTTTGCACTATATATATATATATATATATATATATATATATATATATATATATATATATATATATATATTTATTATATCCTATAAATGAGAAGTACCCGGCCTAACACCTCTAGCTCGTTATAAAAGTTGTTGTAAGTCATAAAGGTTTGCCCTTGCACCCAACGTGTCCGCCATTATTATTTAATGGGTCCCATTATTGTAATTGATAAGTAGTTGGCTCGGTGTGTACGAGGCGAGAGCAGAGCGATGAGAAAAAGAAGAGGGGTTGTTGGAAGGAGTAGCAGGTAGTAGATCGGGGATAGAGAAACGGGTGGTCGTGGAAACGGTGAGGAGGGTTACGGAGGAGGGGGAGGGTAAGAAGCTCGTACCCAACGCGTTTTATTACGTCGACTGTTATGCGCGGAGTCGGTCGGCCTCTTTTCTTGCGTCCACCTTAATGAACGAAACTACTTAAAGTCGACTTGATAAGAAGTCGAATTATCTCGCCGACTAGATCGACCACGCGGCTTTACTTTCTCTCTCTCTCTCTCTCTCTCTCTCTGTTAGTTTCTCTTTCTCACTCGCACGTCGTCGTTGACGTTGTCGTCGTCGTCGTAGTAGTCGTAGTCGTCTTATTCTTTCTTCGTTGAACCTGCTCTCGAGTTACGGTCCATTCCACACGTTATAAATACATGATCGTTATATTAAGAGCCCCAGCGTTATTCGTAATTTATCATCGCTTCCATTATCCTTCGCGCGCTTTCGCGGACTTATGTAACTAGTATTGGAGTAAGT
>OU426865.1:5912276-5914776 GCA_911387685.1 Dolichovespula media
GTCGAGCAACATCTTTTCTCTCCTTCTTCCTCCTTCCTTCCTTCCTTCCTTTCCCTCTCTTTCTCTTTCTCTTTCTTTCTTATCCTCCTTCTCCTTGTAGTATCGAATCATCCTGGTAGGTAGGATAAGGCTACGCAGATATACACCTTGCATCGGTATCGTCGGCTTCATCGGACCCGAGGGATCGTGACTTTCGATTCGTGGTGTAAATCGAGCGATGTAATAAACTCTCTGATTGCGAAATATATCGCGTTGCCCGCGTGGAATGCACAGGATACGACGACGACGAGGACGACGAGGACGACGATATATTTCAAGGAACGCGAGTATAATATCCGTGGATTTCTTTTTCTTTCTCTTCTTTTATTCTCATCCCTTTTGTTTCTTACCTTCTTCTTCTTTAGAATTTTTGTCAAGAATTTATGAGTATCGTCCTTCCCCTGGTAGTTTCTTTTTTCTTTCCTTCTTCTTTTTTTCATCTTGATTAGAATCTCCATTTAAAAATATTTTATCGCGGCCTTAGAACGGGGAGAGAGAGAGAGAGGGAGAGAGAGAGAGGGAGAGAGATTCATTCGTCACGATAACGCGCAAACATTCGTTAATGTTAATTGCATTTTTCTATACGTTAGATCGTTTTATTGTCCCAACGATCGACCTCCCGAGGAACGTTAATTGTTCATGGGAAAATTTCCCCGCTCCCCGTTCGTCCGTTTAGCGATCACGGTAATAAGATAGACAGACACCGATCAAAAGATACATTGCACCGGCGGTAGGCAGGCAGACAGGCAGGCAGGCAGGCAGGCAGGCAGGCAGGCAGGAAGGGACGGTGGATAGTCGCGTTGTAATCTAAGCGATTACATCTCTGTCCGTTTCGGTCAAGGAAAGATAGAAATCTCGTTGTCTTTATTTTCCCTGATCGATACGATCTTGACGAATGTAATTAAAACAAAGGATCTCAGATTTTTACGTAGGTTCGATGGACGTGTAAAAGGTACGTGGAATTATATCGATCATTAATAATCATTATTTCGAACGTTACGTTACGTTACCTTAAGTTAAGTTAAGTTAAGTTAAGTTACGTTACGTTAAGCTTACCAAGCGAGTTGGGGGTCCACGTCGTTTCTTGATATTCATACGTCACAATTCCGCGGGACCACGAATAAATATAATTAACGATCTTTCGGTCAAGCGGGCAAACACCATTAACGCGGCTCGCGTATTGGTGGTGGTCGTCGTGCTGGTGCTGGTGCTGGTTATTTATTTATTTCTTTTTTTCTTTCTTTCCTTCCTTCTCGCATTAACATCAACCGGCATTAATAAGATCGTATAACTCCCCTCCCGTCGAGTCCAAAAAGGGAAGCCGACGTTTATTGGCAGATGAAATCAATGATGTGCCGACTAATTATTTTGTACATGGTTTCTCTTAGAGAAGTGCTTATAGAGATAGGAATTCCCGCTTGAACGCGTTCGTCGTTAAATTTTAACCTACCGAAACGTATGGGATATCTTCTTTGGCCATTTTTTTTTTCTCTTCTTTCGATAACGTCCAACGCATCTTGTGTTCGTTTTTTCTTTTTTTTTTCTTTTTTTTTTTTTTTTTAGCAGTCGCCGATCGACGACGGCCGAGCGAAATTATGATATAAGCCGTGAAATAATTTCAATTTTATTTGGCTCTTGGCAAGAGCTCTCTCTTTCTCTATCTTCCCGCCTCCCGCCCCCCCCCCCCCCCGCAATCGTGTGGCAAATCTAACGACGACGTCGACTGATCGACGAACGGAGTCTTCGTATCTAACGTATCTACAAATCTATTTATTATATATTTATATATATATATATATATATATATATATATATGTATGTATGTATGTATGTATGTAGCTACGTTCGCGTGTGTATGCGCATTGTAGATGTTAACGTACGTACAGCCGAGGTTAAGATAATTAATAACTCGATATCCCAAGATCGACGTTGATTCTCTCTCTCTATCTCTCGAAGCAACTGCTTCTCCGTGGCCTTTGATCGAACTCCGTTCGGTTCTCGCGATATTATCGTCATTATTGGATCCATCGATCGTGAGTATCATTGGACCTCCTCCATTGGCGCATTGATCGCAAAGTAAAATGCACTCTCGTACTCTCGTACTTGTTGTGTCGATGTTAAGTGACACGCGAGCCTTCGGGCGTCCTCCAAGTGAAAGTCTTGTTTGATATCTTTTTTATATGGGTCTCTCGTAGGTTTTTGTAAGATATATCTATATATCCGTTCATATATATAGATATATATATATATATATATAAAGATATAGATATATCGGATGTAAAGCAAGTTTGAAAGCGCGTAAGTATTATGATAGAAAAATAATTTAGTGTCGGCATAGGTAAAACATTCCAAAGTTTTGCGATATATATATATATATATATATCGGACACCATTAGTGGTAGCTCGGGTCGTTTTGATCTCTCGTGCTCGGGAATCGGTCGCACGCAATTAAAGCGCATAT
>OU426865.1:5919776-5924776 GCA_911387685.1 Dolichovespula media
CGATAGGCGAAGAGTTCATTTTTCTTTCTGATAATACGAGTCCCTTTCTATATATATATATATATATATATATATATATATATATATATATATATATCGCGTGGAATACACACATACACGCATACGTAAAAGAAGTTACTTTCTCGTTCATTTATTTATCGCGTCTGGCTCGTGTCGACTACGGCGACTCGATCGAGGAAAAATTCAAAGACGACCTCGTACTATCCCGATAACGTGTTACTGAATATCTTCTCTCATCGTATATAGGTGACACCTGTATCGACGATCATCGACTCTGAGAGAAACGAGAACAGAAAGAAAGAACAGAGAGAGAGAGAGAGAGAGAGAGAGAGAGAGAGAGAGAGAGATACAAAACACGTTTCCTCTCGAAACGACTGCAAATAAACGCAGTGAGGTTACTTTTGCGCTCGCGCGTACCCAGCAAGAAATTTCTCTCTCTCTCTCTCTCTCTCTCTCTCTCTCCCTCCGTGTATCGAGTCCCTTACCGCGAATACGCGTGCGTTAGTTTGCGAACTCGGCAGGCAATGCATACCCTCTCCCCCCTCGTGCACAGGTACGTACGTAGATATAGAGATGTGACTCCGCGGGGTTCGCTGAAAAAGATAAATTGTGTATATATATATATATATATATCTTTGTGTGTGTGTGTGTGTGTGTATGTGTTGTAGAGATATGGACGCTCTAACACGGAGCTATAAGAGAGTCTAACATAACATGTATTTATCCTCGCGTGTACCCGGTATGTATGGTAGCTCTCGGTACGAATAGGTGTGGTAGTAGGGATAACCCGATAATCGACATATCCAGGAGTGTGGAGGGCCCCGTTGTTGAACCCATTAAGGCCCAATAACTACGCGTAATAACTCCGTTCAATGGCGGCCTATGATTCGCGGCCAACAACGAGCGTTAAAGTATTTCAAGAATCGACGATGGCTAAGAGACGGAGAACGCGAATTAGAAAGGAGAAGGAAGAAACGAGGAAGAAGCGAGAATGCACCGAAGATTGAGAGAGAAAGAGAGAGAAGAGCCCCGTTTTCTATTTCTCATTTTCTCATTTAATTCACTGGGTAATTGGGAATTCGATCGTGTTAGCGCCAGTTTTACGGCGCGATTTTAATGGCGGCTAAAGGTACCGGCCTTATTCGCCGATAATGTTTCTCGTAAAAGCTTGCGATCTCGCGAATGTGCGATTTCTATGCGCGATAAAAAAAGAAGTTCTTTTCTTTTTTCTTTCTCTTTAGGTCTGTCTTTTTCTCTCTCTTTTTCTTTCTCTCTTCTCTTCCCACGAATTTTGAGAACGTTTAACGGATCGGACATTGTACTAACGGTTCCGGTGACTTTTCTCATAATTGTCGGTTCGTTGAGTAGCGTGACTAAGAGGGCCCTAAAGGGTGGCTTCTCTCTCTCTCTCTCTCTCTCTCTCTCTCTCTCTCTCTCTTTCTCTTTCTCTCTTTCACCGTGTCCCCGAATTCCACAGAATTTCGATGTTACGGTGGTCGTGGCCGTCGATCTTCCGACTCGACTCGACTCGACTGGATTCGTCCCATCTCTGTCTCTCTCTCTCTCTCTCTCTCTTTTTCTTTTCTTTTTCTTTTTCTTTTTTTCCTCGGATATACTCCCTCTTCGTTTTCTACCTAGAGGCTCGAGAATCCCGGACGGGCCACCCTGAAATTATTGCGGTGTCCCTCAATTAGGGAGCGTGACCGGCCGTCTCTTGAGATCTTTTCACTCCCCTTCGACTCGAACAGCTTCGGTCGTTCGTCACTCGGTGACCTTTTTACCTTTCTCTCTTTCTCTCTCTTTCTTTCTCTCTCTCTCTCTCTCTCTCTCTTTCCTTAACTTGCTCGCTGTTGCTGAGACAATTATTGAAGGAATGAAATCAAAGGTGAGAAAGGTATAAACGTAGATCGCGTTCGTTCTCAATAATTACTTCCCCATCGGTATATAATTTCGTACGATCTTTTTGTCATAATTATTTTAATTTCAATGACGGTTGGACAATTAAAAATATATATATATATATATATATATATATATATAATTTTATTATAATTATTCAATGTGTAGATATGTTCTAAACATTATTGACGTCTTTTGTCGATCTTTCTCTTCTTTTTTTTTTTTTGTTTTTTTATTTTCAGTAGACCTTCGTATTTACAAGAATATAAATGTATATGTATATATATTCTATGGTACGAAGATTCTCGGTTGGAAAGTAAAAAGATACAAAGGGGTGCTGCTGGAGAATTAAGAGATAGACGCCTACGTTCGAACGAGCCTTCCTGTCCCCCGACTACACGGGACATTGTATTCCATGTAGGATCCAACGCGGAAGCTACACACTGTATATACACATATATATATATATGTGTGTATATATATATATGAGTATAGGGTGAGTCACTTTTTATAATATTTAAGTTAGTTACCGAGTTACCGCAAAATTTCACACGACTTAGCCACTATTTATGGATAGAAAGAAAGAGAGAGGCAGGAAGAGAAAGAGAGAGAGAGAGAGAGAGAGAAAGAGAAGGAGAGAGAGAGAAAGAGAGAGTGTACGCTTATAAGCTATAACGAGGACATCTTTAACATCCTTATCCACCCTGATCCTGTACCGTTATTACTCTTCCTGCAAACGCGGAACATGTTTTGCTTTTCTTCTTTTCCAACGGAGTGAGAACGGACGAGTTCGTTCGGGTCCGACGACAACGACTATACACCAGTTAATTCTCACATACGTGTTAGAGTATGTACATATACATACATATATACACATATATACGCGTGTGTATGTACATAACTAAAGCGAATATGTAGAGAGCTCGTTGGAACGACACCGATACCGAGAAGAAGAAGAGGCATATATATATATATATATATATATATATATATATATATGTATATAGGCGAGGTTTTGCTTTCCTATGGGAGGAGCTGGTTCTCACGTGTTAATTATCCTGCCCGGCCTTATCACGAGCACCAGCAGCCTTCGTTATCAGCTTCGCGATCGGCGAACCTCGCGACGTTATTCAGCTTTACTTCGCTGCTTCTTCTTAATTTTTTTTTTCTTTTTCTTACCTCCCTTCTTCCTCTTCATCGTATATTTCATCCCTCTCTCTCTCTCTCTCTCTCTCTCTCTCTCTCTCTCTCTCTCTCTCTCTTTTTCTCGTTCTCCGCACGAACGACTCAACAATAAAGCCGTTGCTCTAAAGTAGACGCTTCGGGATCGCCAGAGGAGTTTTCCCGTACTTTTTAATTCCATTCCTTGGTTAATGCTATGGTTACACTCGCGATCCATATACATATATATATATATATATATATATATATATATATATATATATATCTTGCCAACTCACGTGTACGGTTTTAATATTTCCGCGTTAACGTTTCACCCATCGCCACACCAACACCGATAAACTAACGATCTCTTCGTACTGATATTTTACATGGAGCGCGTAGCCTTCATAAAATCGTCCGCCTTTGATAATTTCGACGTATACATTAATGATATTATCATTCTCTGCGTTAATTCGTGATCGCGCCTATCGATTAATATTTAATTGGCCAATTATATATACACACATATATATATATATATATATATATATATATATATATATATATGTGTATACATAAGACACCGAATAATTTCAATTAATTTTTACGATCACTTTTACGTTTTATAATTGTTTGATTTTCACACGTGGAGATCGTCTTTCGCGTTATACATATAATATTCTCTGATTATTAATTTTCTTCCTTTCTTTTTCTCGCTCCGTCCCCTTCTTTCTATTATTTTTCTTTCTTTTTTTTTTGTCTTCCATACTTAATCCATTGCCTCGAATGGCGTTCAGGCATTGATGTCTCTATTTCCGTTTCGGATTCGTCGGTCGTATCGTCCTAGCTCGATCGAACAACCCTGCGCGAGTGCGTTAATTCTGAAGGAGTGGATAGGTAGGTAGGTAGGTAGGTAGAGAAGGTAGAGAAGGATTTATGAAAGAAGTGAGGGAACGATGTAAATCGGTGGACTACGGTGGTGTTCAATTAAGCCGCAATTTATTAGGCAATTACGACGTAAGGGCCCGACAGGCTAAGTAAGTTCCGCGGAATGCCCTCTTATACATCTCTCGGCTTCGAGGAAACAGCACGGGGCATCCGTGTTTTAGAATCAGAATCGCGAACGTCGCACAGAGAGAGAGGAAAATCTTCAAAGAAAATGGAAACGTCTCTTCGAATGAAAAAAAAAAAAAAAAGAAAAGAGAAAAAATTCTTACTTACGTGAAAGGAGAAACGAATCTTCGTCATTCGTTAGCAAAACGATATCTGTGAGACGAAGAAACGAAAGAGGAAGATAAAAAAAAGAAAAGATGAAGAAAAAGGAAAGACACGAATGATTATAAAAATGTTGTTTCCGATAATGCGAATTATTTATTATTATTATTATTATTATTATTATTATTATTATTATTATTATTATTATTATTATTATTATTATTATCGAAATGATCGTGGCCCGCGAACGATCCCTACGATAATACTACCGATTGGTTTATAACGACATCCTCTCTCTCTCTCTCTCTTTTTCTCGGCGGTATAGAACGAGGATGATGTTCGCGAGTTATCTTCTCGGAACACCGTGTAACGCCTATGATCTCTACGTTCGACATTTGTGTGTGTGTGTGTGTGTGAGTAAGTTGGATGGTTATACGCGGCAATAGTACATACGTGGTAGTAACGTAGTCCTAATACGAGTTAATTGGATACCGAGTTAATCATAGTTCCTGCCTCGAAGCATTCCGTTGGTCCGCCCAATTATCGCATCGGCTTCGGAGAGAGCGCGCGCGCGTATTAATTAAGTTATTTTTAACACTTTGCCGACGTCTCGTCGCTATACGCCGTGTTCGAACGTCTTTTCCCCGTTGGGTTTCAGAGAGAGAGAGAGAGAGAGAGAGAGAGAGAGAGAGAGAGAGAGAGAA
>OU426865.1:5929776-5952276 GCA_911387685.1 Dolichovespula media
TCAAGGCTGCCTGCCTGCCTTCCTTCCTTCCTTCCTTCCTTCCTTCCTACCTACCTACCTACCTACCTACCTACCTACCCGTGGACCGACCCCCCTCCCTTCCTCCTCAGCCTTTGTGGTTCTGCCCTGCTCTGCCCTGTTGCACTCTACCTGGCCTTTCCTCCTGAACGCTTATATGAAATTCTCGGTAATACGTATCCATTTGAAGATGATAAGCATTGAGATATAATATTCGGGGTGGTAATTTCGTCTCGATCTTACGAATTGTATCGATCGATCGATCGATCTAATCCAAGCAAACGTAGCTACTAAGCGCATTCAAATAACCATTGAAATTTTTAATGGTTTGTATGGTAAATAGAAGAGATTGCGTTGTGCGTGCGTTCGTGCGTGCGTGCGTGCGTGCGTGCGTGCGTGTATGAGTGTCCGTGTATGGCTGAGACTCGTCTCTGACAGGATACATGTGAAAATTGAAGATTACTCCATTAGAGAACGTTAATCGAGCAGAAATCGGTCGCAATTTGCAGGTGCGTTTATTGCTTGCTTGCTTGCTTGCTTGCTTAAACGTCAGCTACCTTACAAATTACTATATACGTTTACCACGATCGAGGTAAGTGAAAAGAATGACGATAGAGAGAGAGAGAGAGAGAGAGAGAGAGAGAGAGAGTAAACCTTCTCCGGGGAATTTAAATTCGACGACATTATTCCTTCGTCTACTCAAAGGAAGCAACAGCGTTTGTTCCGAAGTCCACTTCCACTTTCGTTTACTTGTTTCCACTTTGTCTTCCTTCTCTTACCTGCAACACATCCTCCTTCCATATTCTTCCTTTTCCTTTTTTTCCCTTCTTCTTCTTCTTCTTCATCTTTTTTTTCCTACTTCTTATTTCACGACTTCGCTTCAAAGCGATCTCTCCCTTTCTCTCTCTCTCTCTCTCTCTCTCTCTCTCTCTCTCTCTCTCTCTCTCTCTCGCTCTCTTTACCGTCCTACTTCGTAGCACCACCGTTCGTCTTCTTTCATCGGGACAATCTCGAATCGTCAGAAGAAGGTCTTCTTACTCCTCCGTGTCCCCTCCCCGCAATCCCCGTAGCACGTCGTTACCACGTTTCTTTCTCTCTCTCTCTCTCTCTCTCTCTCTCTCTCTCTCTCTCTCTATCGTTTTCGTTTGCGGAAAGACCGTGATATCACGGAGTCGTTTCACGCAAATTCAAGGGGAACGCCTTTGGTAACCGTAGAGAAAGAGAAAGAGAAAGAGAAAGAGAGAGAGAGAGAGAGAGAGAGAGAGAGAGAGAGAGATTGAGATTGAGATTGAGATTGAGAGAGAGAGAGAGAGAGAGAGAGAGAGCCGAACTCGTTCGAAACTTTTAAGGACCGTGACGCATCGTTCGACTGGCCGGTGAAAGAAGACGAAGTGGAAGAAGACAAAGACGAAGAAGAAGAAGAAGAGGAAGAGGAAGAGGAAGAGGAAGAAGTAGAGGAAAAAGAAGTAGAAAGTGCATCGCAGGCACAGAGGTATCGTCGTCGTCGTCGTCGTCGTCGTCGTCGTCGTCGTCGTCGTCCTCGTCGTCGTCCTTCTCCTCTTTGCGATCCTTCGACTTGACGAAAGAATCGAGAACGAGTAGGTAGAGAGGCGTTCGATTTGTTTTTTCTTTCTTTTTTTTTTTTTATTTTTTGTTCTTTCTTCACGCAATTCTACGCCGTTCCACCCTCTCTCATCTCCCTTGTTCCTTAGATGCCGTCGATCGCAAACGTAAGAAAATTCGGGAAAAAACTCGAATCATTTTCCACGCAGGTTTTCTCCTCCTCAACTCCTATATTTCAACGACTATATTTCTTTCGAGATATCGAAACGACCCGTCGACTTTTCCGCGTATAACGAGGGGAGAACTCGATGCTGACAAAAGATATCGATCCGATGATTTCCACGAGAACGGTCGGAAAGAAGAAGAATGGTTTACTCGGAGGATCTATAAATCTAAATTCTACAATTCTTATTCGTACGCTTCGTGCACCACTTATTTCCCCCCATTTTCTATGGGAATAACGAAGAATCTCAACGTCGACCGGAACGTAGTAATATCCTCGATTTTCGTTCGTATTATACGTACCTTAAAACGGTGGAGAACGAAAAAGAAAAAGACGAAAGGAAAATTACAACGAAGATCAAAAAGAGAGAGAAAAAAAAATATATATAAAAATGAAACGAACCAAACGACAACGACAAACGAAAAAAGGAAGAATTGTAAAAAGCAAGAACGATAGAACGACGAAGAGTTTCGAGTTGGTTGGCATGTCGCGATCGGCTTACAGCGAAGGCTCGAGAGAGTTAGTCGTTAGCACAGGGTGGTCCACGGCGTTCGGAGACAGAAGAGAGTTCGTAATCTCTGTTCCGGTTCGAGACGAACGGGATGAACGTGTACGCCTGTACGCGTCTACCTATGTATGTATATATACATATGTGCAAGGAAAAGGAATAAAGAAAGGAAGAAAGAAATAAGAAAAAAGAAAAAAAAAGAAACAAGTCAAGAAAGAAAGAAGTCAAGAAAGAAATAAAGAAAGAAGGAAAAAGATCGAATGTAAACTCGTTGATCGATAACTTCGATATTTCTCGTCGTGATGTTGGAATTTCTTGCTTCCTACCTTCGTACGTACGTACGTACGTACATACGTACGTTTATAAAAATCCACTTTTATAAATCCAATGGATATAGAATTCTTTTTTCCTCCTTTTTCTCCTTCTTCCTTTTCTTTTCTTCTTCTTCTTCTTCTTCTTTTCATCGATTTACGTGAAAGACGAGTTATAGAGTCAACTCGTTTTCCTATCGTCTCGCGAAGATCGAAAGATTGCCGCGTACCGACGTGTCGTTTATTAACCTCCATAACAATCTTATCCTTCTCATTAAACAATCGTTCATGTCTCAAATCGATTTTCTTTGGCTTTATACGTTTATCTCTATCGATTGCTCCCTCGAACGACGATGACGACGACGACGACGACGACAATAACAATAACAACAATAACAACAACAACAACAACAACAACAATCGAGAAGATTCCTGATGGCTCGGATCGAAGAGTAAGGTAGGGAGGGGAAGAGGAGGAGGAGGAGGAGGAGGAGGAGGAGGAGGAGGTCGACCAGGCAGTCGCCGGTCGCGTTGTAATCGCGGAATAATTGAATCTGCCGCTCGACTACTCGCCATTCCCATCTCTCTCTCTCTCTCTCTCTCTCTCTCTCTCTCTCTCTCTTTCTAGCGCGTACAAACACGCAGCAAGCTGTACTACACTCACAATTTTCCTCTCTTTCTTTCTTTCTTTCTTTCTACCTCTCTTTTCTTTTTCTCATCCATTTCGATCCGACTCTCCCCGTTCTCTCTCTCTCTCTCTCTCTCTCTCTCTCTCTCTCTTACTTGCTCGCTCGTTCGCTCGCTCTCGCTCAATCGGCCCTTTATTTATAAGCGCCTGCAGCTACCGGCATAAATGCGCCGGGGACTGCATTCATAAAACCCGCTCTCCAAGAGCTCGCGCTCTCTGGACTCTTTTCCTAAGCTTTAACCATCGGCCGGCACCAGTATATCGTATCGTATCGTTCGTTCGTTCGTTCGTTCGTTCGTTCATTCCTCTCTTAGGCTTCTCTTCTTACGAGAAGTCGTCCCTGTTGTTACTTCTGATCGCTGCGGGCACACTGCCACTATACCGCTGCTTCTGGTACCAACCTCTCGGTGCCGTTCCTCCTGCCGTTGCCGTTCCTGCCGCTCCTGCCGCTCCTGCTGCTGCTGCTGCTGCTGGTGCTGCTGCTGGTGCTGCTGGTGCTGCTGGTGCTGCTGGTGCTGCTGCAACCGTCGACCCCGTTTACATTAGCTCCGAGAGCTTCGCCGCAGGCCAAAACGCTACCACGCTTACTCGCTACGAAACGATCTCCTTTTTGCACGACTCTCGGCTTCCTCTCTTAAATTTCTTTATTTTCCTACCAAGCAAACGACTTTTCTATTCTATTCTATTCTATTCTATTCTATTCTTTTCTTTTCTTTTCTTTTCTTTTCTTTTATCTTCTTTTCTGTTCTTTTTTTTCTATTTTTTTTTTCTTTTTTTTCTTTTATGAAACTTATCCGGTATCTTCGAACGTAAAGTAAAGAAGGACAAACGCTAAACTCACGAAAAGGATCTTCGATCATCGTCGAAGATCGGACTCGTAGATTAAGAAATTTGTAAGAAATTTTATTGATTGGAATGACATTTTTAACTTCCATCGAATAATAATAATACGTTTATTCGTTCGTTCATTGTTCCTCTTAATATTAGATTTCTCGATTAACGATCGTATTGGTGTATATATATATATATATATATTCATGCTCAAGTTATTTACACGCGTAGAATAGAAAGTTTCAATGGACAGTGGTGTTCGTTCTTACGTTCGTTCGTTCGTTCGTTCGTTCGTTCGGCCGGTCGCTGCCGTCCCAGTTGTCCACTTTACTTTTCACATAGTCGCGAAAGCGTTATGCAAGGATTTTTTGAATGACCTTCGTACCTCGACATTCCTTCTGCCACGATAATTACGATCGATCGACAATGAAAATTGTTCTTCCAACGATTGTCTTTAGAAATAATTTCTTTCCTTCTATCTTCCGTTTTTATTTTATTTTATTTCATTTCATTACGAGCCTCGAACAGTGCGCTCGTGAAATTACGAAATGTCACGGCGTTATGTCGGATATTGGATTTTGTTCTCTTAGCTTATATCGATGATCGGGGATGATAGATATTTAGGCGAAGTGCTCGATGATAAATCAGGGTAACGTTTGTCGAGTTTAATCAAAGTCGAAAGGAAGATTGTCGTTTTAAATATCTAATGAATTGAGGAAGACTTATAGAAAGGGACAGGGATAGTGAGACAGAAAGAGAGAGAGAGAGAGAGAGAGAGAGAGAGAGAGAGAGAGAGAGAGAGAAAAGGGACGCGTAATGAATAATGAATTCTTAACGAGTTGTCTCGATTGATCAAAGAAGATGAGATAGTCAGTCGCATCGTGGTATCCTTAGGACACTGATCACCTACTCAATTTTATTGGTACTAACAATGGCACATTGAAACCCTAAGAAACACCATTGTATCGGTCTCATTGTGTGGCGCAATAAAAGAGGATTGGACGGCGAAAGGGTTAGAAGAGAGTACAACGGCGTAGAGAGAGAGAGAGAGAGAGAGAGAGAGAGAGAGAGAGAGAGAGAGAGAGAGAGAGAGAGAGAGAGAGAGAGAGAGAGGAGCGACTGTTCGTAGGCCGATACGATAGAAGAAGGTAGGTAGGTTGAGACTTTGAATGCATTCGAGTAGTAAGTTTAAAGCACGGCGTAAAGAGGATAGAGAGGATAGAAGAGGAGGAGAGAGGAGGGTATATATCCTTGAATCTCTCGGAAGGCTATTTCCTGGCCTTGATGTCCATCGAACGTAAAGACTCTCCCATATAGGGAAGGGAATCTCGATCGACGCTAACGCATTTTTTCAAGCCGATGCACCCGCGGCCCTCTGCTCCGTTGCTACTGCTGCTGCCACTGGTGCACGGCTTGCAACCGATATATACCGATTCCGAAAGTTGCATAACCTTATCTCATGGTCGGCGTAACAATAACAACAACAACAAC
Source organism: Dolichovespula media (assembly GCA_911387685.1). Classification (NCBI taxonomy): domain Eukaryota; kingdom Metazoa; phylum Arthropoda; class Insecta; order Hymenoptera; family Vespidae; genus Dolichovespula; species Dolichovespula media. Next base: position 5,935,410 of record OU426865.1, read on the forward strand.
AACAACCGGATCGCGTCTAGAATTTGCCTGTTTATTACGATCGTTCTTCTCCATTCCTACGATTTAAATATCTCGCGTCTCGGATAAATAAAAATGAAAAGAAATGGTAGCTTATCGATCTTAGGAGATCGTTCATTTCGGAGTTCGTCCGATGAACGTGGACGATCATTCGTTTTTTTTCTTTTTTTTTTTCTTTTTTCAAATTCATTTTCTTTTTCTTTTTTATTTCTTGCAACGAACCGAAGCCACGTTTCGACGACTCGAAACAATATAGTCGCGTCCTCTCGAGTTTTCTCCGGCTCCAAGACTTTCCAGTTTGTCGATCGATCGATTGTGCGATCGTTCGTTCGAACGAACGAGATAGCCTTGTGACTATTTCTCAGTGGCCCTATAATACCGTCTACGAACGCTACGCGCTCTCTTTCGAAATCACGAATACGCTGATACACGCGTGGACGCGTACGTATATGATACCGCGCATAATCGTATAATTTCACTTTATTGTCCATCAAAATCCCAGGAAAAATACTCGTGTAACGACGTTGAAGCAAATCTTTCCATTGAATGGATTCCCTTTATTTTTTCAAAACGTATTCTTTATTTTTTGTTCCCCTAAGCTGACACTCGGGCGATAAGGATCGTCGATTTTTTTTTTTTTTTTCTTTATCCCTTTAAATGCCTACGGGGATTCGACGCTTAAAAGAATTCGAGCCGAGAAAGTCATCTCGCGAGATATAATACCCAACCTGTCTTTTTTTTTTCTTCATCTTCTCTCTCTCTCTCTCTCTCTCTCTCTCTCTCCCCCCTTCTTTCCTTCTTTCTCGTGGTTGTTGCTTTCTCTTATTTCTTTTTTTCCCTTTTCGTTGCTCCTTTTTTTATCGCACCACCGCGAAAGAAAATCTCACGGGGAGAAGAAACGAGAGGTGAGAGGGCGAGGGAAAGGGAAGAGAAGGACGAAGGGCAAAGAGAAGGAAATACGAATAGTAAGGAAAGAAGAAGAGCGCGAACGCACTCTTCGCACGCACCGGACTCCGATCTTCTCGCTTCTCTTTTACGAGTCGGCTTATCCGAAGAAGAAGAAGAAGGAGAGGAAGAGAAAAGAGGAAGAGAAGAAGGTGAAAAGGGAAGAAGAAAGAGAGAGAGAGAGAGAGAGAGAGAGAGAGAGAGAGAGAGGAGGCAATAGCAGAGCAACAGAGCAGCACCAACAGCACCAACAGCAACAGCAACAGCAACAGCAATAGCAGCAGCAGCAGCAACTCGCTTGAATGGACCGTAAGACCCTCGAGGGTTTCTCTAGACGCTCCTTTTAGCCGCCTCTGATCCGTGACGAAATATTAATTGACACAAAAAGTAGTAGCCGGTTGGAGCGAGCCGTGCGGCGGCACCTTACGAAACTGCTTTTAACTACGCGCCATTTGTATGGTCGTACCTCTCCTACTCTTTCCTCTCTTTCTCTTATTCTTTCTTTTATCCCTTTCTCTCTCTCTCTCTCTTTCTTTATTTTTATCTTTATCCTTATCTTTATATATATATATATATATATATATATATATATATATATATATATATTTATTTTCTCTTTCTCTCTTGTTCTCTGATTTTCTTGTACGTTTCGATATTTCTTGATAAAGGAAGAGAAAGAGGATGGAGGAAGGAGATGATCAAAAACGTATATTAATTTGTCGTATTAGTCCTCTACTTACGCGCGGATAGCGGACGCGGGCATTGTCATTAGAGAGAGAACCGGTGCCGTTATTAAATAATCATTTGTCGGGAGTTATAATTGATACTGCTGCTCTAATACCTGCCCCAAACCCCTTTTAACTTGGAATTGAGAGAGAGAGAGAGAGAGAGAGAGAGAGAAAAGAAAAGAAAAATGAACGAAGAAAAGTTATTGGTGGAACAGCGGCGAAGAAGCAGAAGGTGGATGAGGAGGAGGAGGAGGAAGAGAAGGGAATATCGAAGAGAAAATTGGCCGCTTTGCTTCGATCTCTCTCTCTCTCTCTCTCTCTCTCTCTCTCTCTCTCTCTCTCTCTCTCTCTAATTGTATCAATTTCTATCGATGACGTGGTACTGTTATTTAACGTTGCCCTTTTATTTCAAATTATCTTTTAAAAAGCTAAAGACGTATCTTTTATTTTTCGTCTTCCTTTCCCTTCCTTTCTTTTCTTTCATTCATTCTTTCTTTTTTCCTTTTTCTTTTTCTTTTTCCTTGACGAACAAATTTAACGAGCTTTCTCTCTTTCCTAACGAGTCACCTCGTCGAATTAATAAGAACGTACGTATGGATATTTATTATACAATAAACGTACTCGCAGACATCGCGAATATCCTAACTAAGCTCGGGAAGGGAATAAAGAGAAGAAAAAAGAAGAGTAGAAAAGAAGAAAGAAGGAAAGAGAAAAAGGAAAAATATATTAAAAAACGAAGGACTCTCTCGCGTTAGTTTATTAACTTTCTATTCTCTATCGTATAAAAACCGAGCCTATTCATAAGATTGGAAGATATATCAATTACGTATTTACGAGTACGATCCTTGGATTCTTATATTCACCGTGTAATCGGTAGTGATTCATATAACGCGTCTGACTCTCTGATATTATCCATTAACGCGGAGAGAAACTTAGATCGTCGGCATTAGATTTTCCGATCTATACTAAGAACGCTACCTTTAACGCATGGACGGTCATTTATTACGAACGCGATCCATCGTGCGGAAGGTTTTATAAATTAATGTCGTTTCTTTCAAATAAGCTTCTCTCTCTCTCTCTCTCTCTCTCTTTCTTTCTTATATCACTTTTTTCTCTCTTTTTCTTTTATTCTTTTTATTTTTTACTCTCTACGACGACCGAATTACGAAGGAGGTCTTGGCAATAATCGTAAAGAACGCAATAATGTTTTATAAATAATTTCTATATTGGCGATATATTAGCTTTTTCTTTCTTTCTTTCTTTCTTTCTTTCTTTCTTTCTTTTTTTCCATCCAACGAAGGATATTCAATAAGAAATTTAATGGCACTTTAAAGAAAGAAAAAGAGAACAAAAAAAAAATTATATATATTTATATACATAATTTTTGTTCAGCGCGTATAACGATCGCATACGCGAGAAGAAAAAAAAGAAAATAAAAGAGAGAAAAATTTCTTCATGGATTGAAACGTAAATATTCTACGAAGGAGGACACTGAAATATATTTTAACGATTCATCATCATTTCATTTCTTCTTTTATTTTATTTCATTTTATTTTATTTTTCCCCTCGTCGTCGTCGTCGTCGTCGTCGTCGTCGTCGTCGTCGTCGTCGTCGTCGTCGTCGTCTTCAACGGATAGACGTTCCCTTAGTTTATCCAAAAAATTCATCGAAGCATGGCGAATCGAAAGACTAAGATCGTTTCTCCGTTCCTAATCCGTAGCCTTAATCCGGTTATTCGAACGCATTAAAGGGGTATACTACCTTTTTCCCCCCACCCCCTTCTCATATCGTATCGGGCCTCCTACGAGTGTCAAGGTGTGTGACAGGTGAAGGAACGGGCGATCGCGTGAAAGGCCGCGTGTCAAGACTTTCGCCGATGAAACGCCGTAGAAACTGTTATGGTGTTTTCGTTTCGGCTGGAACAACAACAACTAGAAACGAATGAACGAATGTATGTACGAATAGACGAACGAACGAACGAATAGACGAAAGAAAGACCTCGTTGGATATATCTCGTTCTAACGGGAAGAGAGAGAGAGAGAGAGAGAGAGAGAGAGAGAGAGAGAGAGAGAGAGAGAGAGAGAGAGAGGAAAGGTTTCTATGGTCGGGTCTCCAACTGGTGGTTAAGGGACACGACCTAAATAATACTACTCGTCGTCACTCGTACGCATATATCTATGGGTTAACTATGTGAAACGGTGTAAAGAAAAAAAGAAAAAAAAAAAAATAAAGAAGAAGAAAGAAAAAATCTTTAAGTATACAAATAGAATATGATATATCTATATGGTGTATCTATATCGTGAATGTGTGTATTTGTGTGCGCACGCGTGAAAGTAGTTTCGTTGGGGAATCCTAAGGACTTCTCCGCGGGCTTCTCGAATACGAAATTACCGTCTGACAAGCTAATTTTAAGATACGATAACTTAACCCGGATGGATACTTATCGCCGTCTATGAGAGCTGGAGAACGACAATGACGACGGATCGGTAAATCATGTTAGATAATTTGTCAGCGATCGCCGACTCACGATTTCTAATCTCTCTTTCTCTCTCTCCCTCTTCCTCTCCCCCTCCCCCTCCCCGTATCTTTGGAATTCGTCGAATCTACGATTATTTCGTTATTTCGGTGGTGATTTCAAACCTATATATATATATATATATATATATATATATATATATATATATATATATATATATAGGGACAGGAACAAATGAGACTAATACTAAATTCGAATAGCATATGTATAATATCAATTAGTACAATTTTTACCGTAAAAAAAATGAGTTTAAATCCTCGAAAGAAAGGGAGGGGGTGGGGGAGTGGACTCGAGGAAATTGTTAGGAGGAAGAACGTTTTTGATTTCGTTTCTTTTTTTTTTTTGTTTTGTTTTTTTGTAATTAATTCTAATGAAAAGGAAATATATGTATAATATATAGAGATAGAGAGAAGAGAAAGAGATTTGAGGAATGGCGAAGTAAAGGGAAGGATATACGGACGATCTTTTGTGACACGGGACAATGTATCACCATCCCACACGTATTTACTTACACACACATACACTGTAATTCTCTTCTAAGCAATTACGCAAGAGTTCTTTTGCCATTTGCATTATAGAAACCTACCTATCGCCATGGCTGAGTCTCTCTCTTTCTCTCTCTTTCTCCCGGTCTCTATCTCTTCGCTGGTCGTTTATTGAAAATCGCGTCCGGAGAAGCAGGCAAAAGTCCGATTAGAATCTTGACATTGATCACAGATAACGCTTCGACATAGGTCTCTATCATCGATCATTAGTCTCGTGCTCTCTACGTCCACCTAGATAGAATTCTGTGTCGGTCTGAAGAAACATTCCGAGCAGTTAAAACCGGCATCGCCGGGATCTACAAGGTCTCTCTTCTCTTCTCTCTCTCTCTCTCTCTCTCTCTCTCTCTCCCTCTCTCTCTCTCTCCCTCTCCTCCTGCCATTTCGTTTCACCTTCTGCCGTCGACGTTCTTTCTTTATCTCTTCCTCTTTCTCTCTCTTCTCTCTTCAAGAACGTAACAATATCGAGAGAGGGATGAAAGGAAAGAACGATCCTTTGTCCCGCGAACATGATCCATTTACTTGAACGAAAAAAAAAAAAAATAAATAAATACATTAATTAAAAACAAAAATAAAAATAAAAATAAAAAATAAAAAAAAAAAAACGAGGAACTTTTAATCGGATAGAGGTACGTTAGGTGTCTTCGTTAATGTGTGGTGATTGCGTAAAGATCGAAATAAATATTGTTTGGAAGCGCGTGAGTGCGAATTAGACGGGTTGGTAAGTAGTAGGTAGATGGATGGATGGATGGATAGATAGATGGATAGATAGATAGGTAGGTAGGTAGGTAGGTAGGTAGGTAGGTAGGTACATACATATAATGTTAGTGAGAAATTAATTATGATTCACTGTCGATTGTGATGATTAACCGGAAGATATTCCGGTTTGTTGTAGCGTAGCAATTACTCGTACGATTCTGTCCTGCATTCGTTCGAATGGAATCCTCTCATCGCTCATCGAACGACAATCCAGATGCACCTCACGTGGCAACGTTTTGCCCGGGTACCACCGTAAGACTTCGATCAGAGCGATTCATTCAATGGCAGAATCCGGGAGGAGAATCCTAAGGAAGGAAAGGGAAAGAGAGAGAGAGAGAGAGAGAGAGAGAGAGAGAGAGAAAGATTGATAAAGAAGAAAAAGAAGAAAAGATGGGAGTGGAGAACGACGATGGTTGGTCCTGACGACCAACAACGTCGTCGAGCCATGCAAACGTGTCCATACAACATCAGCAGGCAACGTCCATGAAACGTCCATGGACAATGTGACGTTTCCCTCTCCTTTCTTTTCTCCTCCTCCTCCTTCTCCTCTTCCTCCTCCTTCTCTTCATTCCCCACCTCTTTCTTATCTTCTTCCTTCTCCTATTTCTCCTTTCTCTTTTTTATTTATTATCGTTATTATTAACCCTTGACCCACGAGAGAGACATGCCTGCCGCAAAGAGTACGTTACGTCTGGAAAGGACGTATAAACCCCTTCTTGTAGTCGGTTCCCCCCTTTCACACACACACACCCCCCTCACACCCCACTCCACCCCTCTTATTCTCTCCCGGTTTTCTTCCTTTCTTCATTTCACCGAACCGCTAGGATTATGGTCGAAACGTCATTTCAGAATGTCCGTGTGTCCTCAACCTCCTCTCCCTCCCTCCCTCCCACCCACCCATCCCTCACAATGTTAGAATACCTTAGAAACGTCTCAATTGGCCGATCACTTTTCCCTTTCCAACGACGCAATGAATTTGAATAATTTATCATTCGAAAAGATCGAAAGAATGGAAAGGAAGGAAGAAGCAAGGTTTCGTCCTTGAATAGTTTCTCGATCTCGCATTGTAGGTACATTTTTATCCGATAATCCTGAGAATATATACGACAGAGAGAGAGAGAGAGAGAGAGAGAGAGAGAGAGAGAGAGAGAGAAGAAATAACGATAATCGATCGATCGGCCAATATGGATATTTTATCATTACCGTCATTTCTTTTAATGCGAAGTTATATGACTCTCCGTTTCAATCTTTTGTTTATCTTTATCTTGCCGTCGATCGTTTCGACTAACGTTGCAAATTTTTACGTATATTTATACATGTGCATATATATATATATATGCACTTACTTGCATAGATGCTTACCTATCTATCTGTCTACGTATTTACAACGATAACCTCTAGCGCGAGGGGATAAAGAAAAGTCGATGGAGAAGTGCAATATCTCGGCACGCGGGAGGCACTTTCGAAAGATCATACGTGGAAATTAACTACGGCAGCTAGCTTGTGCGTTCGCGGTTCAGACGGACGGACGGACGGACGGACGGAGAAAGAGAGAGAGAGAGAGAGAGAGAGAGAGAGGGAGGGAGAGGGAGGGAGAAGGAGAAAGAGAGAGAGAAAGGGAGGCTAAAAGGGAGGAGAAAATGAGAGGAACGGAGAGGACAGGAGCCGGTTGGCAAGAAATTCCTGCAATTTAATGGGATTCTTTGATTGGTACTTGATGCCAGTCGCCATCGGTCCGAACCGTAATGCCACTCACGTATCTCCGAGGCATTCGTAAGAATCGCGCGGTTTTCTGTCTTCCGACGGATTTAGGCGTCAGCCACGGTGGGCATCGCGGATTTGGATTTTATAAACGATACTTATAAACGTTTTTAATTTGAATTTTATTTCTACCTTCTCTCTCTCTCTCTCTCTCTCTCTATTTGTCTGTCTGTCTGTCTGTCTTTTCTATTTCTTTCTCTTTTTCTTCCTGTCCGTTGCCGATCGAAAGAGAATAATCGAGAAACTGAGGATCCATTAATATTACCGAATTAATATTTTCGACATCCGATCGTATCTCTCTCTCTCTCTGTCTCACTCTCTCTCTCTCTCTCTCTCTCTCTGTCTCTGTCTCACTCTCCGTCTCTGTCTCTTTCTTTCTGCTTTCAATCCGGTTGCGGAAAGAAATTTTCAGACTAATTAGAAGCACCGGTCTATTCGACTAATGACGATTTATTAAAACGTAAGTGGGACGTAAACGTCGTCGTCGGATTGGAAGGCTCCATCGGCGCGTAACATCGATTTAACGAGCGCGTCGCTTAATAACACAATTCGTACATGCCAGGTAGTAGGAGTATAGTAATATATATATATATATATATATATATATATCGGGAGATAATCAAATCGCGTGTCGGCGCCTATGCCCGGAGGGATATACGGCCGATTGCCTTTTAGTTGGTTATATGATTGCGTCCGTCTCTAACTATACCCACATAACGACGCTTCCGCGTGTGAAAATCCAAACGTAGTGTTGGAGATTACGCGCGCGTTACGCCAATCCACGTTCTTTATTCCGTCGACGAGCAGAAATTCGTACGTTCCGATCAAAATATCTTCGAATCGATCGATTTGATCGATCTCATCGATTTCATCGATCGATTTATTTCTCCCGTCCTGTCGTTGTTCTCTACTCGTCACACGTTTCTTCCTTTCTCTTCCTCTAAAACGCACTGACTTTTTTCTTTTACGTTAGGCTCGTTTCAAGTACGACGCCTACGTGCAAAAGGAAAGAAAGAGAGAAAGAGACAAAGAGAGAGAGAGAGAGAGAGAGAGAGAGAGAGAGAGAGAGAGAGAGATCTCTGTTATTCTTTAATCTCGAAACGAGCCTTCGTCGGCATATCTTTAACGACAAAACGAGCCAAGGATTCGTGAAGTTATTAAATTGAAATCAATCGTATACGGTTTGTTGCGCTCGGTAACAGTGTAGAAAGAGATTCGTCTATTGCCTTCCTTTGACTTTTCGTTTGGTTATAGGACGGAGGCGTCGAGCCAAAAAAACAAAAAACAAAAAAAAAAAAAATAAAGGAAACGGAGCGAAGTAAGTTCGAACGGTCGATTTCCTGAACGGATAACGATCGGGGTGAGACGCGAGAGTCCAAGAGAGAAAGAGAGAAGGAGACTAAAAGAGGAGGTCCATTTTCCATAATTGACAGGTGACTCCCTTTCAACATGTTGAACCAAGCTGTTCGAACGGCCTTAAACCTGGAAACCGTAGATTGGCCCTAATAACTGTGGGAGTCTCAAATTGGCCTTTTTGTTTCTTCTTCTTCTTTTTTTTTTGTTTTTTTGTTTAACATCTCTCTTTCTCTCTTCGTTCTCGGCCGGAGCTCGGAATCCGAGTCCGAGTCCGAGTCCGAGGCTCGTTCAACTCGGTCCGTCCCTTTTTGTGTCCTCCGTGTCGTTCTCTACCTTTCTCTCGACGACACTCGGACACTCAAACGGATTTCAGTAAGTCCACCGTCCTGCGTGCAGGTAGGAGCGACACCTGTTGATTCTTGCCTCTACATCCGAAAAATCTTTTCTCTCTCTCTCTCTCTCTCTCTCTCTCTCTCTCTCTTCTTCTCGTTCTTCTTCTCTTCACCTCCTTCCACATCCTCGGCCCATTCCCGGTTAGACGTGGCGCAAGTAAGACGAGGGACAGCGAGGAAGAAGGAAGACAGACGGACGGACGGACGGACGGACGGACGGACGGATACGACAAGAGGAGGACTCCGAGAGGACTTTGCCTCGTTAAAAAGCCACCTTGGTCGATCCCAATATATCACCACGGTGGCATCTACACGTCCAAGCTTTACTACGGAACGGGTCCTTCAGAAAATCGGTATCCTCGAGAGGCTAATGGGCTTTTAACTAACGATCGTTCGTTGCCTCGAGAAGAAGAAAGAGAGACAGAGAAAGAGAAAGAGAAAGAGAAAGAGTATGAGAAAGTGTATGAGAGAGAGAGAGAGAGTATGAGAAAGAGAAAGAGAGTGGTTCATGCCGATCGACCGATCGATCGATGCCCAGTCAAATAAATTAATGAACCTTCGCTTGTGGTCGATGGGGGAGACGGTCTGGGGATGAGGTTGACCGGGAGTGAGGGTGAGCCTTAAACTTTGGTGTACGGGATATTGCGGGAGGGATGGAGGTGGGTGCGAAGGGAAGGGAGAGTCAGTCGACAGGAGGTGGGGAGGGTGGGGGGTGGGGAACAGATCGAAGTAAAATTCCCGTCGTCGCTCGTCGGAAACGAGCCTTTTATCAAGATTTTTCGACCGTTCATTTTTCGTCCCTCCTGCTCTTACCTTCTTATCCTTCTCTCTCTCTCTCTCTCTTTCTTTAATCTTCTTCTCATTCTTTTTCTTCTTCTTCTTCTTCTTCTTCTTCTTCTCTTCGGAGAATCACGGAGTGCACAAGGTTTACGCCGATTTCATGGAAATTGGCCCAATCGATAGAGACATTTTCGAATGAAATTTCGTTCCTTTGTACGGTACATACGTATAATATCGCGAAAGTACGATTGCTCGTTAACGTTTATAGTCATTTCTCGTTCGAGTTCATTTATTTTTACGTGTTTTTCTTTTTCTTTCCTTTTTCTTTTCTTTTCCACGTTTATTCACGCACATACTTGGTACATTCTCAAAGTTCGAACGAAGGTTCTCTTACGATAATGTCTTTCGAGGGTGTTACGAGGAGAGTATCGATTTAATTTCGTAATTATTCATTGTATCGACAGAGATAAGAATTTATTTTCTTTTTCTATGAACGCGTAACAAGATCGATTCAGTTTGATAAACGTTGTTCGCGTCTATCGAGTTTCTAACGATCATCTTCGTCTTTGTGCGTGTGTGTATATGTGTGTGTGTGTGTGTGTGTGAAAGAGAGAGAGAGGGGGGGAGAAGCAAGGGGTGCTTACGTGCTCGTTCCCCTCGTGGGGTTCACGAAAGATTAGATAAAAACTCTTCACTCGAATTTTTACTTTGATCTTCGCTCGATTATTTGATTTAACGAGTATAATGTGCGTATGGACATGCAAAGAGAGAGAGAGCGAGTGAGTGAGTGAGCGAGTGAGTGAGTGAGTGAGAGAGAGAGAGAGAGAGAGAGAGAGAGAGAAGCACACGCTCACACAGATAGAAGGATTCACTCACACGGAACCTTTTATTCTTATCTCGAGGTTTCTTTTTTAACATTAATTAACTCGACCGGGACCTTATCGCGGCGAGTTCCTCTGACCCAAGCCGAATCCGATGGACGTAGCTGTTTCGAAAGTTACAGACGTAAGTGTTATATGTACGTATATATGTATGTATACATGTATATATAATTATATACACGTGCGTATGTACGTACGCATGCAGTGATTCGTGATCGAGTTGAGAAGAAGTGTGAGAAGGACGGAAGAGGTACTCGTCTCGGCGATGCACGGTGACTTGTCAGTGCAGAAAATTGAAGGATAGGTACCTACGCTTCCCCTACCGTCCCCCCTCCCCCGTCACCAATTCCCCGCCACCCTGCTTTACGTCTTTCAATTCGTCGATGCATGCTCGTGTCTTCGAGAACGATGCCTATCAACATACGTGATTCGATTATTACGCTGAAATATCTGTCTCCGCCCATCGATCGGTAAAAAATTAGGTGAGCTGGTTCCTCTCTGGCGATGAAGAATAAAAAAGAGGAGAGAGAGAGAGAGAGAGAGAGAGAGAGAGAGAGAGAGAGAAAGGAGTCCGTGAGTGAGAAAAAGTAAGCGAGTGGAGAAAAGGACGATGACCGTAAAATGATTTCAAGCTTATTAAATACTTTACTCGATCTTTGTCTCTTTAATTTTATAATCGATCGTTTAACTCCGAAAATTAGCGATATGATTTATGCGACAACGATGACGATCGAGAAAATAACGATATCGCGTTATTTGAATTTATCAATATACTTGCCTCTGGGGATAAGGATAAATAAATGAACGTGAAGAAGAAGTTAACGCGAGCATGTATGCCCCGTGGGTTCACGTGTTCTTCTTCCTGTACTATCCTTTATCCTCCTTTCCTGCGTATGTAATACATTATATATACATGTATACACACACACACACACACACACACACACACACACACACACACATGTGTATAGTATGTATACATTTGAGCTTTCACCCGGAACGGAAATATCCGTGCGTAATAGCGAAATGAGAGTCGCATGGATTTTCTTTCCTGGCTTTTCTTTGGCTCGAACCGAGGCATTTATCGAAGTCATTTGCTATGGGGGAATAGCGATGCGTAAATCGAACGTGGGACTTTGTTTTTATGGCATACCCACGTATCTATATATACATACATACATACATATATATCTACCTACGTGGAAAAGGTGCGTCGAAAAAGGAAAAAAGGAAAGAAAGGAAAGAAAGAAACAAAAAAGACAAGTCGAAGTCGAGGGGCTGGATAAAAGTGGGATGTAAATTTTTGAATTAAACAAATTTACCGTGTCGAAAGATGATTAATTTTTTTTCTCCTCGTTCCATGATCGAACCAATCTGTGGTCGACTTTATTTCGTCTTCTATTCGACCGAAAACCGGCGGACCGTTCGATCGTTACGGTTAACTCGCGAATGGAAAGAAAAGGGCCGGGTCGAATAAGTCGAACGTCTAAAATACGACAAAAAAAAAAAAAAAAGAGGGACGGAGATAAAAAGGGCGATGAACGAAAGAACGAGAGAGAGAGAGAGAGAGAGAGAGAGAGAGAGAGAGAGAGAGAGAGAGAGAGAGAGAGAGAGATGAAAAAGCCTTATTGAGAAGAGCGTAAATATAATACGTACGTACGTAAGTAAGGATCAAGGGAAGATTCGCTGCTCGTGATTGTACGATACGTCAAACCTTTGATACTTCCTTGACAGAAATTCCATGGAACGAGCGATAACGAGTCGCCGCGGTATTAAACGTCGCGTGACCCTTCAAACGAGAGATGCTTTGACCTGTGTTCGTGCGTTTACTCAATGACGATGCAAATCCTCCGGGGAATTCGATAAAAGTCTGGTCGCTCGAGGAGCTTTTAGTCGTTTCTGAAAAAGAAAAAGGAAAATAAGATAAAATAAAATAAAATGAAATAAAATAAAAAAAAAAAAAAAAGGCAACGTAAAAAGAGGCGGGGGAAAAAGACGAAGACGAGGACGAGGACGAAGAAAAGACCGTCTGAGAATTATCGGAGGAGACGAAGGGAGGGGGGGGGGAGGGGATGATAAATTCGTCTTTGAAAAAAGAAAAGGAGAGGAAAGATAAAAAAGAGAAAAAAAATATTCTCCCATTCTTTGAGAAGATTTCCTTCGTGCGTAATATTACGCGACGCTTTAAAACGCCGATGAGACGACGTTTCAATGAATAAATTAAAGAGCCGAAGAGCGTTATGACGCGCGCGTTAATCGACGTTTGACCTCAAAATTCATCGGAGAGGAAAATAGAGAGAGAGAGAGAGAGAGAGAGAGAGAGAGAGAGAGAGAGAGAGAGAGAGAGAGAGAGAGAGAAAAGAAAGGAAAACGTCGAAAGGAATAAAATAAAACGGGATGAAAGGGTGGAATAATTGGGAGGAGAAAAATGAGTGCGAAAGAGAGAAAGGAGTAAAAGTGTCTCGGGCGAGTCATCGACCATAAACCTATATATATATATATATATATATATATATATATATATATATATATATATAGGTATATATATATATATATCGCAATGCAATCATAGTAGTCGACGGGTGAGTTTCGGAAATGTTTGAAGACGTACTGTGCCACCAAAGTAACGGGCTAAGCGTGTTTTCAGAACAATTAGCAAGGCGTCGAAAGGACACGCAACAGGTATTCGCGAATAACGGAACCAGGGAAACCAAGGGGAGAGCTGTGGTGTCCTGTGCGTGCGTGCGTGCGTGCGTTTGAGCGCTCGTGACATGCCTGCAAATCCATCTTTTCTTCTTTCCGTCAAAGAAGGAGGAAGAAGCGTTCGAACGCGTTTGTCGGTGTTTATACGGATTCCTCCAATCGAGAGGAAAAATAAAAAGAAGAGGAGGGATCGAACAAAAGGCCGATCCGTATCGGTATCTCGAGGATTAGAGAGAGAGAGAGAGAGAGAGAACACGGCCGACGATTGAAAGAAACGTTTAGAACTTTGATCCGAACGGAAGAATGTAGGCCGTTTCGTAACGACGATCGATCGATCGATCGATCGCTTCTTCTTGCATTTACGGATGATCAAGCTCGCTCGATCGTGATAATTAATCGAACGATATTATTGATCCTTTTGTTTTCCTCCCCTTTTGTTGCTCTCGTTTTTCTCGCGATTTTCGATCGAAGGGAATGGACGAGGAATGTATACGATTTGATTTACGAGAAATGGATAACCGATAACGAGGGTTGTTTAAATATAAAAAAAGAGAGAGAGAGAGAGAGAGAAGAAATCCTAGAAAAATGTAATTCATCGAAGTTAATAAAATCGATACTGATAAATCCCGCTATGCCGTTATAACCGCGATATACCGTTTCCTATTTATGTCGTATCCGACATTTATAACTCGATTGATATATAAAAGGAAAATGAAATAAAAGGAAAATCGAACGCTCGTACGTATTCGATTATCTCTAGAGGTTAGATTGGAATTTAACGATCCTCGGAAACGGGTAGGTAGGTAAGAAAGTAAGTAAGTAAGTAAGTAAGTAAGTAAGAACTTAGTTACTTCACTTACGTATGTATCTAAGACGACGGTCGTTCGAATTAACGAATAAGATTTCTGTCAGCCTCGAAAAGGTATACTTCTTCGATAGAGAAAAAGAAAGACAGAGAGAGAGAGAGAGAGAGAGAGAGAGAGAGAGAGAAAGAGAAAGAGATAGATAGATGGAGACGGGCAGAGTGTTCTCTGTAAGGTTCAGATCCTCGAGACGCACGGCGAGACGTTCTGCTGCAGCAGCAGCAGCAGCAGCAGCAACAGCAGCAGCAGCCGCGGCCGATGGGAGCCGGCAGGAACGGCAGCGGCAACACAGGTGGAATCCGGTATCTATAGCTCTCTCTCTCTCTCTCTCTCTCTCTCTCGCTCTCGTCGACAGTCGAGTACCAGAAGAAAGGTAATCGAAGAACCCCGTTAACATACGTTCCTATGTTTTGCATCATATCGCGTATACCGCGGTCGTTTTACTGGCTAAGCAAAAAGGAGATGGAGACGAATGGTTAAGCGAACGTACGTTCGAGAATAAAAGGAGAAGTTATTTTCCTTTATGGCCAGTTATCGTTCAAATAAAGTTCAAAGCGCTAATATATCTCTATGTGCATTTAAGAAAACATTTTTCTACGTGGGGATGGTTACGCGCTTGTGCGTACGCGTGCGCGTGTGTGCGCGCGCGCGTGTGTGTGTGTGTGTGTTAGAGAGAGAGAGAAGGAAAGTAACGAGAGAGGATAAACATTAGAAATTCTTTATTGACAGCTCTCTATTTATGATAAAATTCTAATAATAGTCGTTCCTTTGTCTAATTTAATACGAATTCAAAGAGTGGGTATCGCGTCTCGATCGGATCGCGCACCGGTCGGTCGAGACTTTCGATGCGAATGGACGAAAAATAACGAGGAGCTAAAGGGAGTACGGGGAAGAGAGAGAGAGAGAGAGAGAGGGAAGAGAGAAGGGAGAGGGGAGGGAGTGCGGGACAGCGTGGCACAGGGTATCAGGCAGCGGCACAGGTGGAATCTGGTATCTGGCTGTTGAGAATATACGCTCTGTGTGAGACAGCCGGGAGAATGAGAAGCTCATGGAGGACGACGGAGGAGAAGGAGGAAGAAGAAGAAGTGAACAAAGAAGGAGAAGATGAAGAAGAAGAAGAAGAAGAAGAAGAAGAAGAAGAAGGAAGAGAAAGATAAGAGGACGCTACGGTAGGAAAGAAAGAGGAAAGGGAGATGCACCTAAACACCCTTGCGTGTTGTACGATCGCGCGTTTTCTCAATCCTCCTGGCGAACGCGCGTGTGCGTTTCGCCTTCGGCTTTGCCCCGTGAGGTCCACCACGGAATATAATCCCTCCCCTACCTCTCTCCCTTCCTCGAGCGCCTGTAATAATGTGCTCACATATTGGAGTACCTAAGGAGCCGGGCTAAGACGACGACTTGGGGAAGCGCTGAAGAAGGGAGAAAGGGAAAAACGGGAAGGGAGGAGGAGGAGGAGGAGGAGGAGGAGGAGGTGGTGGTGGTGGAGGTGGATGAGGAGGAAGAAGAAGTCGAAGGAGTAAAAGAGGGTGGGAGATGGACACGACGGGCATTGCCGGTGGAGCGAGCAACAACGTTTCTGTTCCATGATCACGCGAGTACGGGTGTATGAGTAAAACGTGTGCTCACATGCCCGTGGCGGTAATAAGAGAAAATAAGTAAAACCCTAAGGTACAAACCGGAGGGGGCATAGGGCCGGCCGGCCGGCAGGCCGGCAGGCAGGCAGGCAGGCAGGCAGGCAGGCAGGCAGGCAGGCTCGTCGAGGAGATATCCGAGGAGAGAGAGAGAGAAGGGGTCTTCTTCTCGTGCAACGAACAAGAAGAAGAAGAAGAAGAAGAAGAAGAAGAAGGAAAAGGAGAGAGAAGGAGGAGGTGAACCTGTTCCCGAGGGAGTTCCTTGACCCTCGGAGAGGGGGGAGAGGAACCCGACGATTTCTCTCTCCTTCTCTCTCTATCTCTATCTCGCTTTCTTTCCCGCACTTTATTTTTCTCTTTTTCTTTCTCTCTCTCGCTCGCGCGTGAGCCTTCGAGAGAAAGACGCGGGAAGCCAACGGAGTAGCCACCATGATGCCCGCCGGCTAACTCTCCGGGCCCCGAACGACGAGCCAGCGGCGTCGTCTTCGTCGTAGTCGTCGTCTTCGTCGTCGTAGTCGTGGTGGGAAGGGCCAGACAAGAGTGCCGGAGGGTGACGGAGAGGGAAAGAGGCTCCTTTACCGCGCAGCATCCCACTACTGCCCGTCCGTGGACCATGCTGCTGCGCTATACTCTTTGCGCTACCACCGCTTGCTTACGTCGCTCTCTGCTAACCGACGAGCTGCGAGAGAGACAAAGAGAGAGAGAGAGAGAGAGAGAGAGAGAGAGAGAGAGGAATACAGCCACCGCACCGTACCGTCCCTCTAAAGTTTCTTCGACCGAGACTGACCTCGCTTCGCGCTACGATCGTTTATTCTTCTCCTTCTCCTTCTACTTCTTCTCCTTTTCCTTCTTCTTCTTCTTCTTCTTCTTCTTCTCGAGAGTATGTTTTACGTATGTATGTACGACGTACGTACCTATGCACGTACGAAACGTACGTACGTACATGCATATAAGTATGCGTACGTAGCCGAA
>OU426865.1:5959776-5962276 GCA_911387685.1 Dolichovespula media
TATTGATCACATATATTACAGCAAATCAGCGCGTTAAACTACTTTAAAGTGGAGCGATTAGATAAATACGGGGACGATTAGGGAGTATGAATCATTGGCCGCGTACGATTTATTGAATTACCTTTTCTTCTTAAGCATTAAAACACTTTCGGCAGCGGAGATAACACGCCTTCGAAAAATGGCCGAGTACGAGCCATGCCGTTATGTGTCAGCTGCTACGACGCTCTTTGCCAACTCGGTCCCCCTCCTCCGGTCAATGATTTTTCTTTATCTCTTTTTTTTTTCCCTCTCCTTCTTTCGAATCAATGAACGACGCGTTTTAATTCAATGATTCCATCCCCGTCCTCGAAAAATTCTTCTTTTGCTTTGATTACGTAATATATATATATATATATGTATATATATATGTATATGTATATATATATATATATATATATAACACGAGAAATCCTTTCGTAACCCATTCGATCCCATCGAAATTGTTCTATATATATTTCGTCTCTTGGCATAACGAATGCATCTTGGAAACGTAAAAGCGTCGTGAGTTTCTTCTCTTATATATACTTACGTAGTGTGTGTATGTATGCATGCATGAATGTATTTATGCATACATACAATGTATAGGTATGCGTGTGCATGTATACAGTAACGTTATCTATATACACCTTTTACAACCTTTTCTGCGATAGAAACGATGCGCTTGCGTAATAACCGTTCACCTGCCAAATGTCGGTAAAAGTCTAACGTTCAAACCTCCCTCGAACCCCTCTACCCTCACCCTCAACTCGCCCGTTTGATAATCATTGTCTGCAACGTAGGACCGTTGAAAATTTCATTCGCTATGTTTAATCGACTATCGGTTTTCGTTTAATCGATTTATTCCTTCCTTCATACCCCTTTTCCTAACATTATATATATATATACATACATACATACATACATACATACATATATATTCGCAAGGAATCGTGAGATACAACAGTCGACTTATTAAGTGTAACGATTGACATTTAACGATTAACGATTCGTAAAAGACAACTCGTTTTCGAGTGGATCCATTGCCGTGAAGGAGTAGATCATTTTTTTTTCTTTTTTATGTAATCATTAAATTATACAACACCGCGAATAGAAACTTTACTCTCTGATAAAACTAACGAGTTTTCTGCGGGGAAAAAAATGTGTGTGCAAAAAAATCTCTCTCTCATTCTTTCTCACTCTCTCTCTCTCTCTCTCTCTCTCTCTCTCTCTCTCTCTCTCTCTCTATTCGTTTACAAAAGCGTGCTAGATAACGAAAAAAGAATGAATGAATAAATAAATAAATAAATAAATAAATAAATAAATAAGTAAGTAAGTAAGTAAATAAACGTGTTTAACGTTACGTCTAATCTGGAAGTTTAAAATTCGACACGTTACCTACTTCTCCTCCTCCATTTTTTCTTTTTTTCTTTTTTCTTCGCGAAGCAATAAAAAAGTAGCCATTAAGATTTAACAACCAAGAGATTGCCCATCTGTCGACATTTTTATTATATCGTTACCAAACTATAATATAATACGATGAATTTTATTGATCCTGTAAACACCGTGTATCTGCCTCTACGTCAGATCAACGTACGTCCTTTTATTTTTTTTCTCTTCATCTCTCTCTCTCTCTCTCTCTCTCTCTCTCTCTCTCTCTTTCTATTTTCTTAAACCGTAGAAGCCTTTCTCTTCGATCCCGTGATAAAGGTTAATATGATGGATTCACGGAGAAAGTTACCGTCGAGTTTTGTCGCTCGCTTGGACTAACATCGTCGTAAGGATGCGGTTCTGGTATACGTAGCTAATGTCGCGTCGTACGAATGCACTGTCTCACGGCGTTTCATGTTTCTTCATATTTCTCTCCTTCTCTCTCTCTCTCTCTCTCTCTCTCTCTCTCTCTCCTTCTCTATCTATCTATCTCTCGACGGTTGCACAAGGATAGGAGGACAGCACTTACATCCTTCTGCTTGTTCTCTCTCCATCAGTACGTTCATACACACATAGGTACGTAGGTAAGTACTTAGGTACCGGCCAGCGAGCACGCTTCTCTTTTTCGTTGTCTAGTCGAGTATAGTTATTCATCTTCCGACTATGTTAGGAGAAGAAGGAAGGCCTACGTTGATAATTTGTAAGACGTAAATTCTTCTTCTTCTTCTTCTTCCTCCTCCTCATCCTCATCCTCCTCTCTTTCTCTCTCCCCTCATTCCCCGTTCTTCTCTTTATCTATATCCGTATCCCATATCTATATCTATATCTATATTTCTTTTTTCTTTTTTCTTTTTCTTTTTATTTTCCTCGTTTCCACTCAGTTGAAATCTTCTATTAGATCCCGTTGCTTAAGACTCCTTTGGTGGTAGACGAAATCGACGCTTTCAATGGCGTCCGTACAGCGGTCCATCGCAAGAACGCATCCGGTCGGTCTCCCGTTCGTCGTTTCTCGCGAGAACAATAATAGATGCTTAGAAGAAAAGAAAATCTGTTT
>OU426865.1:5964776-6032276 GCA_911387685.1 Dolichovespula media
AAAAATCTTGGCGAGGAGACGTCGTCGTCGTCATCGTCGTCGTATCGTCGTATACCGCGCGATTAATCACCAGACCGGATGATTAATACGACAATCTCGATCAGAATCGGTAGAGGTATGTGTAACTCGACTCGGTCGACCTTAATTTTCGGTATATCACGGACGTAGACCCCCGTCTCTACGTAGGTAATTAATTAAAAGACATTAAACTCGCCCCACCCTCTATCCATCTGAGAAATCACTCGGGACCATCTACGAATTGGTTACGCTTCCGTTACGGTCATTCTCCATTTCCAGGGATTATAATTTAATAATAAATAGATTGAGTTGATAACCCAAAAAATAAAGAAATCAATAATAATATCAAAAGAAACGAGTCAGCGTTAGTAGAATCTCGTTGCGATCTGTAGAAATTAATTATACGCGCTGCGTCGTGATTTCTTTTTCTTTTTCTTTCTTTTCACGTTTTTCCAAATCAACCGTTCGTCGAAGTTTTTAACAAAAAAAAAATAAATAAATAAATAAATAAATAAAAAAAAGAAGAAGGGGAAACGATTGTGTTTGGATAATATTACGCGAATGGACCAAACTTTGACCAACGCAAGATTGTCGAGCTAAGTCGAAAATATTTCTCTTAGTTGATTGCATCATTATCGAAGTGTCTCTCGAGATACCTTTCAATATCCCCGCCCGAGAACGGTGTCCCATATTATCTGAAACTTGCGGCACGGTTATACAATCATGATCGTGCATAAAGACGGAGGGGGAGGGGGGTAAAAAAGTATAGAGGGGAGAAAAAGGAAGAAAAAGACAAGAACGGAAAAGAAGAAAAAAGGAAAAAGAAAAACAAGATAGCAAGAGTTCGTATAATCTCCGTATGCAAGCGTATCATAAGATACGCTTGGATCTATGGGGGGAGAAAAAAAAAAAGAGGAACAAAAAAGTAAAATTTAAATAGGTGTTGTAGCGTGATGGTGTAAACTGAGTAGGAATAAAGTTAATTCGATAAATCCTCGTTCTTGTAGCCTCGTTGACCTCGGTTTCGAGGCGCCATCGTGATTGCAGAAAACGATATACCGATCGTTTCTATACGATAGGGTAAGGATCGTTAAAAGGAAGAAAGAAGAATGAATGAATGAATGAATGAATGAATGAATGAATGAATAAATAAATAAATGAACGAACGAACGAACGAACGAACGAACGAACGAACGAATTGAAGAAAGGATAAAGAACGTCGTGCGGTAATTTTCACGATGGACGACGAGTACGATTTAAGTGATAAAAAAAAAAAAAAAGAGAAAGAAAAAGAAAAAAACCCCATGCGCTGACTCGACCGAACTATATCTTTCCATAATTATTATACTTCTATAAGCTTGTTACTTTTGTTTCATTTCTTCTATCTCTTTTCTTTCTTTTTCTTTTCGTTTTTTTTTTTTTTTGTTTCGTTTTTTATATAAGATTGCACGTAAGAGGCTATTTCATCCGTCCAATCAATTTTCATCTCGCTCTTTCTACTTTTAACGCTACGATCAATTATCAGATGGGTATCGTATAGCCTAAGGTTGTTAGCCTCGAAGACGAGAACGAACGAACGAACGAACGAACGAACGAAAGAAAGAACGGATAACGCGGAAAGTGTAGAAAATGGGGAATTTATCGTTAGCTGCGTGAAGAAGAAGAAAAGGAGCGGAAGAAGAGAAAAAGATGACGAAAAAGTAAAAACAAAAAATGTAAAGGAAAAAGAAAAAGGATGAAATAATCTCGGTAAGAGGAGAAAGATGAGAGGAGGTTGAACGAGGTAAGATAGGAAGGTGGTGGAAGTTACAGAAGTACATACTACCAAAGTAAAATATCGGCTCGAGAAGAAATGGTATCTCGAGGAGTGAGAAGCAGGAAAGAGAAAAGAGAGAGAGAGAAAGAGAGTACAGCAGCCGAAGCAAAAGCAAAGCTGGGCGGGTTAAAGCGAAGCGTTTAACCGACGGTCACGCGAACTACCTATAAAAATCAGCCCTGAGGCTCGACTCGGTGGATGCTCTCGCGAGATAGACAGATAATGCGGTCTCGCGGTGTTTCCTTGTCTCTCTCTTACTCTCACAAGTGTGTTGTGGTGGTACCCTATGGTCCGTAACGCACAGGTGCGAGTCTGCGAGTAGTCCTTCGCCCCTTTACCCTTCTTCTTCTTCTTCTTCTTCTTCTCCTCCATCTTCCAACTGCCACTGTTGGGTGAAGAGAGAGAAAGATAGAGAACACGAAGAGATTTTACGAGTTCGTGGAAGGTGATTGCTTTCGTGGATCCTAGGAGAGTCCTTCTTTTTGGGCGAATAATCGGGCCTATCGATGAGCCCAGTCTTGCTCGTTAATTATTACTTGATTGCTACCCGATCGATATTCCTTTTCTTTTTCTTCTTCTTCTTCTTCTATCTTCTTTCTCTTCGACTTCATCTTTTTTTCTTTTCTTTTTTCTTCTTCTCTTTCCTTTTTCTCACGGATCGATCGCTCTCGTTCGTGGTGAAGGAGATAAGAGGAGAACGGATGAATCGCGTTCTTGGCCAAAGTTTTTTTTTTCGCCGGCGACGACACGTAAGCGAGATTAAAAAGGAAAGGGCATGAACGAAAAAATAAAATAAAATAAGATAGAATAAAATAAAACAAAAAAAAAAAAAAAAACATTGAGTTTTCGCACTTCGGTCCATTAGCTGTAAATTAAGCGAGCACGTTTCTTCTGCTCCTGTCCTCGCAGTCTCTGCCTTCTTTTCACTTCTCGTACGAAAGAAAAACAGAGAAGGATAGATAGATAGATAGAGAGAGAATGAGAGAGAGAGAGAGAGAGAGAGAGAGAGAGACCGACGACGTGAGCAACTCCTTCGAGCGTAATAAAAGAGAGCCCGAGAAGTGGCAAGAGACCGACCGGTGACTTCACGGTCGTCGGCAGGTGTGACCGGTAAAACTTTTCGCGTCCATCGATTAGCACTCGTTCCACTTCGAAACGTTCCTCTCCTTTTTCTCTCTCTCTCCCCCTCTCTCTCTCTCTCTCTCTCTCTCTCTCTCTCTCTTTCTCTCTCTCGGTTAGGTTGAAGCGACGAGAGAGTCGCGTATGCAACAAAGAATGGTGCTGCGATAGGTTCATATATACGCGATACGAAGGTATCTTCATCTCTCTCTCTCTCTCTCTCTCTCTCTCTCTCTCTCTCTCTCTCTCTCTCTCTCGTTGCTGCTGCTCCGAAATTCCATCTTAAATTCTACCGTGTAAAAAAAGTTATTTTTCTTACGGGGGGAGAAAATTCGCATTTAGAAAGCGAACGAATGAAAAAGAAGAAGAAGACGAAGAAGAGGAGGAGGAGGAGGAGGAGGAGGAGGAGGAGGAGGAGGAGGAGGAGGAGGAGGAGGAGGAGGAGGAGGAGGAGGGAGAAGAGAAAAGGAAAAAAGAAAATAAAGGGGGAAGAACTTCGTTCTCGCGTCGTCCTCTTTCTTCCCGTTTCGTCGTTTTTCTTTTTTCCTTTCTTTTCACTTTTTTTCTTTTTTCTTTCTTTTCCTTGCTTATCTTAATTTCATAATTTCATATACACGCTCTCCCTAGCTTGTCCAAAGAAAAGGAAGACGCGTCGATTTATTATCTCGTTTGATTGCTGTTATCGATCTTTTTGTTTCGTTTGTTTTGTTTTTCGTTTTTGAAGACGGCACGAGCAACTTTTTACTTGACAATCTTCGATGAACTTGATCGACGGACATGGGACCTAGTCGTCTCTCTCTCTCTCTCTCTCTCTCTCTCTCGATTCTCGATTATGATTAAGCGTACGCCTTTTAAACGTTCCCTACGAACCATTAACGAGTCCGTTTTTCTTCCTTTTAATTTATTGCCGTGCTCCTGTCAGGGACGATATAGGAGGACTTACCGGGATAATCGTTCACTGCCCACTCTGTCACGCGTACTTATTCTGAAACATGCAATCGAGAATAATCGTTGTTCCGTAATCTATAGTCAAGTGATTAGAGGCCTCTTCTTATATACATAGCTACTTTCTTTCAGCCCGGAGCACCTCGAGCCGTGTGTCGGGTTCGTCTCCGTGAATCTTTTTTCTTTTCTTCTGTTTTTTGTTTTTTGTTTTTTGCTTTTTCATTTTTTTACTTCATTCTTTCATTCTTTCACTCTTTCATTCTTTCTTTTCGTCTTTCGTTTCTTCTTCCTTTTTTTTCTTTTTTTCGTGCCTCCGGGTTTCGATCGGAATTATCGATTTTAATTTCGTACCTCGTAGGATCTATTAACACGCTAAAGAATCTTGGTGAATTAATCTAAAAATATAGTGAGCGAGAGAGAGAGAGAGAGAGAGAGAGAGAGAGAGAGAGAGAGATGAAGAGAATAATAAAAAAAGGACGATCGTCGATAAGCCAAAATCGTTCCATCGAATATATATTAGATATCTCTTCGTGTTATAAAAAAATAAATCATTGGAAATATCTAACTCGGTCGATCTCTCTAACTACGGCCATATTGACCGGAGAGAAAAATTCTAATTGGTTCGGGCTAACTATAATATAAGAGAGGATTTCGATGAAAAGACGACGACGACGACGACGACGACGACGACGACGAGGAGGAGGAGGAGGAGGAGGAGGAGGAGGAGGAGGAGAAGGAAGGCGTCGAATGGGAAAGAGGTTATGGCGAGGACTCGTTATTGAGATTTCATCGAAGATTTCTCGTATGCTTATTAGTCAATGGGCCGAAGCTAATACCTGCGTCCTATGAACACCTTCTGCGTAAGATGGAAAGGGAAAGAGAGATAGATAGATAGACAGAAGAAGAGAGTGAGAGAGAGAGAGAGAGAATGAGAGGTATAGCCTCCAAAACACTCCTCGACTCACACCTGTTCCTCTTGTTTCGTGCCTTCGATCCCCCACGCGGTCAGGTAGACTGGTAGACGAGAGATCAGGTTAAAGAAACTGGATGATCTTCTTGCTGCCGCCGCCACCTCCACCTCCACCTCCACGTCCACCTTCACCGTAGTCACAGCCGTTGTTGCTGTTGCTGCTGCTGCTGCTGCAGGCATCGATCGAGTTTCGGTTTCGTCGATTCATCTCTACCTTCCTCGTAGCACTAACAAAAGATCTCTCTCTCTCTCTCTCTCTCTCTCTCTCTCTTTCTTGTTCGATATCTCACCATCCTCTTCTTCCTTCTCCTTTTTCTCTTTCTCTTCTCCTACCTCTACTTCATCTCTTCCTCTTATACATACTTAACCGTACCTTTCGAGGCAACCCGGCGACAAGTTTCCCATGCATCTTCCCACGGGCAACTCGATACACCCACGCGCATCGATTACCTCTCAAATCGTTCGAAAAATCGACGAAATCGAAGTTCCTTCATCGATATTTTATCGGCCTCCCTTTATTAAGAAAATAAAGGATTTACTTACGACTATCGGAACAAGGACGTACCACCAACTTTTATCTTCACATTTATCGGCGAATTCGTGGATATGTCTGCTCCTTTTTTCTTATTTTTTTTTTCTTTTTCTTTTTTTTTTATATACATACATACATACATACATACATATATATATATATATATATATATATATATATATATTTATTTATTTATTTATATGTTAATTAAGGACCCACGAAGAATTCTTTGATATAATTAAAAAAGATCCGTAGGAGGTACGAGGAAAAATATTACGGGAGGATAATAGCGAGGTGACCATTCGAAATCGCGAGGCTTGATTTAAAACTTTTCTGGTCTCGATTCGAACTAAGGGTGTATAAGTTTGTGTGCGTATGAGCCCGCATATATGCGTGTCTGCGAAAAAGAGATAGGAAGGAGAGAAAGAAAGAAAGAAAGAAAGAAAGAGAGAGAGAGAGAGAGAGAGAGAGAGAGAGAGAAGGAATAACATCCCACGCGGAGTTTTTAATTATTTGGGTAATTTGTGGACGATCCAGGGTTCTTTTAGAGATACGGACGGACAGCCTTGCCGATGGGGCCGAGTGGGTAGCAAATAATATTAAGTATAGGCTTCTCTAACAACCGACGAGAGAGAAAGAGAAAGAGAGAGAGAGAGAAAGAGAAAGAGAGAGTTGGCTCGAAGATTGTGCCCTGTGTTTCACTCACTCACACACACACACACACACACACACACACACACAGAGGGCACACATGGAAATACCGTGCATTTACGGATCTGTATATGTTCGCGAGAATGACCGTGCTCCGCAACACACGCGAACACGGCGCGCAAATCTTCTACGGCATAAAATTAAATGGTATTCGGCAGGTCTATTCCACTCGAGGCCCAGGTAGCGGCCACCGGTAATTACTACCTACGACTTAGGCTCAAAGATGAAACGAAAGGTCCGAACGATTTTTGAAAGCAAAATCTCGCGTCAGTTGTGCTCTCCTCCTTTTCCTCCTTCTTCTTATCTGTTTTTTTTTTTTTTTTATTATTATATTTTTCGTCTTTTTCTCTTAATTTTGTTGTTGTTGTCGGCTTCTTCATCGTCATCTTCTTCTTCTTTATTCTTCTTCCTCGTAACATTCCGTTGTTTTCTCGAGTTTCTCCTTTTTCATCGTCTTACGTTAAAAACCCCCGGAGAATTTTCACATAGGGAAAAGTTTCGCGAGTTCACAAATTCAAATCCACCCTCCTCCCATTCCTGGTAATCTACTTTAAATTGAGGTGTCAGCTCGCTCGTGCATCATTAACGCTATCCTTGTGTTGGACACGTCGTTGTAACCGACGTGGTCATCGTTAAGATTACAGCTCGGCTTAGTTAGAGACTGATTATAACGATGGTTTAATAGCAGGTTGTTATTTAATCGTGTAATTACATATCCAAGGGTCGAGACAAAATGCAGAAGGAGGAAAAGGTGTAAGACCTTTCATGTTCCTTATCTCTCCTTTTCTCTCTTTTTTCCCTTCTTTTCCATAATTTTTTTTCCCCCTCCTTCATTAGAATTCTTTCCCTCCTAATAAATAAATGTGTTACATCGAACGATCAGATTTATACTTGGAGAGGATATTTAATCTCCATAGTTACTTTTACGATTAGAAATCACCGATCGGCGTTATCTCGTTAATCTCCTAAAAATGAGAAACAAAAAAAAATAAAATACAATAAAATAAAATAAAAAAATAAAAGAACAGAAACAGAAAACGAAATTACAAAGTCCTTGACTGTCAAAGTGTATTCGAGCAATAAAAGATGCCGGCTCTTTCACGGTTTGCTTTTACGAGCTGTTCCATAATTCACCATCCCATTTCTTTCTTCGTTTCTTTTTTCCTCTCTTTCTTACTTTCTTTTTGTTCCTTTTCTTTTTTTTGTTTTTTTAAGGATAACTTTAACACTTCTTTTACTTTTTGCATTATTGCGTTATTATTCCGAACGTTATAATACGTGCAAGCGGGCTTATAAATTATGGGACACTCCGTGTAATTATATGTAACTGATAATTACGTATTTGCATAATTATGTTTTTGCGTTTGTATATTTTGTGCGTGTGTGTGCATATACTTACATATTCGACACACACACACACACACACACACATATATATATATATATATATTTCTCTCTTTCTCTCTCTCCTCTATTAAGTACACGTTTAACGGTGCTAATTAGATCGACGATAACAATCGTTCCAGCATGACGACATTTAACTATCGAAGTACACCCTTTCAACGCGCGAATCTCGCGACTATACCATTTCAAGCCTTTTTAACAACGTTCAAGCGAGGCGTATAATTTTACGGGGAGCTTTATGGCGACATGCTGCGTTTAATGTCGACTTTTTTTTCCCTTCGTTATCGAATCGAACGTGAATAAGGAAGAAGAAGAAGAAGAAGAAGAAGAAGAAGAAGAAGAAGAAGAAAGAGAAGTTTATTGTCGTTCATTCGTATTCTTTCTTCCTTCCTTCCTTTCTTTCTTTCTTTCTTTCGGGTTCCCATCTCTGCACGTTTTAAAAAGCGGATAGAAAATCGAAGGAAACGGGAACAGAGAGAGAGAGAGAGAGAGAGAGAAGTTGGCGGACACGGTAGAATTGTTTCTAAGTATGAACCAAGGCAAACGAATTATTCGTATTAACTCCCGACAGAAGCGCCCGGCGTATATAAAAGTGGCCTGTGCAACGAGGTATGGCTCGCTGCGTCTTGGCTATGCGGAAAGGAAAGCCACCGTGCATCGTCTTCTCTTGCGAACCGACGACGAAAGACGATGCGCTTTTGTGCGCGCTCGCGCGAGCAAACAAGCAAGCAAGCAAGTACACGCGCGCGCGCGCACACGCATTTGCGCGTTTGTACAGAGAATGCAGGTAAAAGAGTCAACGGAGGTTAACATGTTAGATCGTAAAATCTTGAAATAGAGATATTACGTTGGAGGATTTTTTGTATGCGCGCGCGCGTGTATGTGTTTGTGTTTGTGTTTGTTGTGTGCGTCGGTTAGTTTTTTTTTTTTCCTTCGTCTTCTCTCGTTTTTCGGAGATCATCGAGATTTGTTCCTTCGAACGGTAATATTTCCTTTTCGAAATGATTTCATTTTCGTCTTAGCTATTCAAACGTTTTTCTGCTTCCGTTCTTTGATTTGAATTTCTATTGTCTTAGCGATCGCAAGACTGTGTGTACGTGTGTACGTGTGTGTGTGTGTGTGTGTGTGTGTGTGTGTGTGTGTGTTGCACTTGAGTCTGTGTATGTATCATTGAGAGACGAAGCAGACAAGACGATTGTTCCAAAGTGGAAGGAAGGTGCGGCACGTCGAATAGAAAGAGCTCGCTAATACGAGGTGTCCAACATTTATTAAAGCTCTGAGTCTCGGCATTCGAGAGACTTCAATTATCGTTGGGTGGCGGTCGAGGGTACCAGAGCCATGTGGGAAAGTTACTAGATACTAATACTTTGCCAGATACCCACGTATTTCTCGCATATATATATATATATATATATATATATATATATATATATATATATATACAAACGTATTTTACGTCTAACGATTTCCTTGATTTCTCATCGGACAACGTATTCGTACTTTTCCTTGAACTAGACTTATGATCTATTACCATGACGTATACGCATAATAATTTTATGTACGAGCGTATTGGTTGTAATAGTAGTGGTAATAGTAACAGCAGCAGTATCAGTAATAGTAATAATGATAATAATAGTAGTGGTAGTGATGGTGGTGGTGGCGGTGGTGGTGGTGGTGGTGGTGGTGGTGGTGGTAGTAACGGTGGTGGATAAAAGATAAACGTGGCATGCAGAAGAAGAGAGAATTTAGAAGTCAATCAGCGTAAATCATATTTAGACAAATTACTTAAAGGCCAAGAACTTGAGGAACCACACAACCGGGGGCTTTTGGGTTGTTGCAACGCAACCGTCTGTATAAGTTATTACGTTGGATATACAATAAAACTTTCATTGCGTCGTAAAATCGTCGTAGAAAAAAAAGAAAGGATAGGTTGTTGGTCGGGAGGAGAATGTACATACACGGTCACGGGCACGTACCCGTCGACAGTAAGTGTTATCCTTTGCCTTTGTCTCCTCTAAAGGATTCATTTCCCATCAATTTTCGTACCATTGATCCGTACGTTGGGGAACCACGATGATAAAATAAGGATAAACCACGTCGATTATATCGTTCGTTTTATATAAAAGAGAAAGAGAGAGAGAGAGAGAGAGAGAGAGAGAAAATGAATGATACGTATTTCTATGAGTATTAGATACAAGTATATTTCACGTGGTTAGAAAGCAATCGATAAATCGTGCGATTTCGTGCGCGAGCGAAAAATTTGCGGAGGCGAACGTCGGGTATTTTGTTTCTTTCTTAACTTTTTTTTTTTTTTTTTTTTTGTAAGATTCGAGTCGGAGCGAGTCGAGGAGTACCGTTTCTACGTAGAAAGAAAGGATGAAAGTGGAAACAAAGGGGGGTGTATGTACTTACGACGTAGGTATATGTAAGATATGTATCTGTGTCTCTCTCTCTCTCTCTCTCTCTCTCTCTGTGTGTTATGTGCGCGTGTGTTTCTCCGATCGATGCACTTTCAGTACGCGTTGGTGGTGGGTATAAAAGAGCTTTATCGTTCGGATTAATCCGTTCTTACGCGTGTAAAGACGAAGGAAGAAGGTACACGACGACCATTGTCTTGGCGCGTGAGAAAGACACGAAATCAGGATCGTCCTCTAAAAAATTCCGATCTCGTATATTTTCGACGAGGGATGGCCTCGAATCGAAGATTTGCGCATGGGACCGACCATTCCCTTAGATCGTTCACTGAACTTTCCGAGAAAAGAGAAAAAAATAAGAAGAAGAAAGAACGAAATTATTAAAAAATCAAGATGATACGAAGAAAGAGTTCGAATAGGGCTTGGTTGCTAGGATGGTTTCTTTGTTAGAAGGAAATATTCATTCGAAAATTAGAAAGAGGGTATTGTGTACCGTGATGCAAAAGTAATATGTACACTTACCAATGAACGATTTTACAAAGGAATGTTGAAAGAAAATCGTTAGAAAGTACTTTGATCGTTTGATTCTCCATGATATGAAAGAATATATATATATATATATATATATATATATATATATATATATATATATATATATACGTTGATCGAGAAACTTTGATTGCTCGTCCGTGAAATAATTTCAAGGAAATTATGGAAGTACGAATCCGTGATATAAAGGTAGTCTCCACCGGGATAATATCGTTCGAATTTCTACATCTTTCTAATATTAATTTGAAGTGTGGATTCGAGCTAGTCACGAAATTCCACAAAGCACTTCCGCTCGAGACGATTCTCTCTCTCTCTCTCTCTCTTTCCCTTCAATTTCACGCGTTCTCGCGAGCTGACCTGTGCAAACGCGGCGGCCTGGCGTTCGAGCAAACTCCCCATCATCTTCGTCTTCCGCTGTCGAGTGTGCGTTTACTCGCTCTTTTCGGAGGCAGAAAGAGGCCTCCGAATAGCCGTGACTCTTCAACTAATAAAACGTCGTGAGTAAGAGAGAGAGAGAGAGAGAGAGGGAGAGAAAGAGAGGGGGAGAGAGAGAGAAAAAGACGCGTTACGTCGTCGTTCGCTTTCCAAACAAGCGAATCCCATTCTCCTCCAGCTCGTCCTTTCTCATTCTCTCTTTCTTTCTCTTTCTCTTTCTCTTTCTCTTTTCGCTTGGCTCGAAGGATGAGAGGAGCTCGAAGTGAATTTACTGCAGGCCGTCTCTTCTCGTAAACGCGGGAAAGAAGGAGGCACGACGAGGGCGACTCGTATCGTACCTATGTATGTACTTATGTACGCAACCAAGTACGTAAGAAGACCAATAACAAGGCTTAACAAAGAGACCTATACACACAAAGATTAT
Organism: Dolichovespula media; assembly: GCA_911387685.1. NCBI lineage: Eukaryota > Metazoa > Arthropoda > Insecta > Hymenoptera > Vespidae > Dolichovespula > Dolichovespula media. Next base: position 5,976,114 of record OU426865.1, read on the forward strand.
AATACGTGGGCGAGGATGATTAATTCGAAGAAAATTATTTCTTTTCATCGATATAATGGAGAAAGGGATAACTTTAATTTTATCGTCAGATATATTTATGTATATGCCCCCATAGGATTTTTTTACAAAGGGGGTCACAAAGGTAGGAAAGGAGATATTATTTTATATTAACAACGATCAACTTCTTTTTCCCGTGATTATATTATTAAATACGCGATCGAGATACGAAGGACGCATTAATTATTATACAAAATTACAATATAATTGGTTAGTTAAAAATTTAGAACGATCGAATCATTTCTTGTTATACCTCTGTCGTCTCACAATTAAAATGAAACATTTAATTCTCACGATATATATGTATATATATATATATATATTTTATCTGATCGCTTTCATGGTACATTTCAGGGATTGTATCTCGTTGCTATCGGAAAGGAAAAGAGAAAGAAAGAGAAAAAGATAAGAAAAGAAAAGAAGGGAATAAAATGGAGGAGAAAAAATGATTAAGACAAAAGAAGATGGATGATCCTTGAAGAAGATCCTTTCGTATTATGTTATGGCGAGAGAGAGAGAGAGAGAGAGAGAGAGAGAGAGGTTGTGCATAGGAGTCGATAAGGTCTCGATTGCATCGCGAATCCTTGATAAATACGAACGACTACGATTGTGTGTATACCATTCGATGCACTCGTCGTGGATGAGCGAGTGAGAAGTACATATAAATACATGTATATGTGTGTGTGTGTGTGTGTGTGTGTGTGTGTATAAAAAGAATCGTGGCGAAGGATAGATATAGCCGGGAGCTATCTATCGCTACTTTACTAAGTAAGTCGCGAAAATGTCACTAACGCCGAACAAGAGTCGACTTATATAATGGACGTATATAAGAAGGAGGAAGAGAGCGTTATGGAAAGCAAAGGCCAGCAGACGATCCTTTCTGCGCTTTCTACCTTCGATCTTACTCTTACGGTAATTACGTAGACCTCTTCTTCGTGCAGTTCGTCCATGAACGCAACACACGCTCACGTTGTTTCGAACGTTCGCGTACGTACGTTCTTTAACTCTTTACTATACGTTTCCCTGTATTATGTATCGATACACGTTCACGTATATCTATCGTTACATATATACGTATATACACAGAGAAATGTAATAAGCATACAAGCAAAATGCACGCATAGCATAACAGCGCGTTGGAGTACTTGTACGAATCGACCGACGTTAGGAAGGGGTTATCGGTATGCGTCGTTGTGTATGTTTGTGTGTGTGTGTGTGTGTGTGTGTGTGTGTGTGTGTGTGTGTGTGTGTGCACGCGCACGAAAATATTACGATCGCCTTTCGAAATCCTTATTCGATTTCCTTTTCTTTTTTTTGTTTTTCTTTATCTTCACTCGCACGAGTTCTATTAGGGCAGATCGTTCGAAAGAACGTCTTCGCGCGATTAATAGCGTATTCGTTAACGTTGCTCGTCGAGGGTATCTTTTCTAAACTTTTAATTTTTTACATATATATATATATATATATATATATATATATATATCTTTTATATTATATTGTTGCGAAAGCGTAAACGAGGAAATTTTAGATATCGTTTTACGATGAAACGATTTCGACGAGATGACGAATATCGAACGTTCCTTTCTTTCTTATCTGTTTTTATTTTTTTTTTTTATTTTTTAATTGGGCTCGACATTGTTCTTTGTTAATTTAGACGACAACCGGGAGCGGATTCTTCGAGGTGCAGATCCTCTCGTTGACGAACAACAGGGGCACCCTGGTGGACGGCAGGTGTTGCGGCGGGGGTGGAGGAGATGGAAAAGGCGGCTTACCACCGTGCACGACCTCCTGTTCGACGGCCTTTTGGTTATGCCTTAAGGAATATCAGTCGAATGTCACCGCCATTGGCTCTTGCAGCTTTGGCAACGTATCTAGTCACGCCCTCGGTCAGAACACCTTCACCCTAACCGAACCTGTCACCTTGCAACTGCACTTCACCTTCCGATGGACCGTAAGTGTTTTTTCTTTTCTTTTTTATTTCATTCTTCACGTGAACATACCCTATATAAAAGAGCAAAAGAAAAGAAAATGTTCCAACGTTATAGATCGCATCTTGCGCACAATGCACGCTCGTTGACGATTATAAAAATGAAATTGACGTCGTAAAGGAGTAGGCTGTTAAACTCAACAACAACGATAAAAAAAAAAAAGAAAGGAAAAAAAAAGATATAAAGAATTTATAATACACGGGAAGAGTTTTTCAATCGTCGAGTTTAAAGCCATATTAAATATATTTCAAAGGGCCAACGATATTGGCAGCTCTTTGGTTTGGAATCGTTTTCATTTCTCTTGGCTTTTTTTTTTTTTTGTTTTTTTATTACATTGTTTCCTTTTTCCTCTTTTCAACGCACACCGAACTATAAACGAGATGAATGGCGAATTCAATTTTGTCGGATTTAAATGTCGACGTTCTCTCGCAATCTCTGTCACAATTATTTCACCTTTACGGTACCCGTAAGCCTGGCAAATCCCTCGCCATTTATCTCGTTTCGACCGATATTATTCTTTCGGAAGCAATTACCATTTGGTAAGAGATTATAAACCAGGAAAGAAAGGAAAAAGATTCCAACGGTGGCGATGGCGACGTGCGACGTGACGTACGGCATTTGGCGCGCTCTTAAAAAATTCACAAGGAGTTAAGTACTCGTAAGAAATTAAAGAGTGGTTGGTGAAAGATAGAAAGGTAGGGGATTCATTAGCCGTGATTAATTTCGTTTCTGGTGTCATCGTTCCCCGTTTGATCCTTCTGTCAAAGAAGCCGAGGATATCAAAGAGTTTACGGAGATTTTGCTCGACGGATGAAGACATAACGAGAGAGAGAGAGACAGAGAGAGAGAGATAGTCGGACCCCGTCATACTTGCCTTATTCTTCACGAATTCAAAACCGCCGGATGAGAGAATCATTTATCATTAAAGTCGTTATAGAACAGCGTATCCTTCTCTCTCTCTCTCTCTCTCTCTCTCTCTCTCTCTGTCATTCTTTTTCATTCACTTTTTAGAGTCGACCGCGTCTCTACGCGTTTATTCTTTCGCTGGATCCTCGAGCGGGATTACGCGTTTGTATATTATTCACGAAATCGTTGAAAAGTCGACGAAAGATTATGATGAAAAAGAATAGGGAAGAAGAAAAATAGAAATAAAGAAAAACGAAGTGTCGTTGGCTCCGATAAAGAAAAAAAAAAAAAAAAAAAAAAAAAACCGAAGAAGAACGCGTTCATTATTTTCGTACGAACGTTCCAACTACGCAACTCCTTCGCTACGAGCTGAAGCAAATTCGTCTACTCTCTCGATTCCTTTGTCGATTCAAAGTCGTGTACCAAACGACGTGAGAGGGAGAGGAGGAGAGGAGGAGAGGAGGTTATCGAATCCAAAGGGATTTCCGGTCTGTTGCCTTTCCATCCGTGAATTGTACGAGAACTCTCTCTCTCTCTCTCTCTCTCTCTCTCTCTCTCTCTCTCTCTCTCTCTCCTTCTTTCATTCTTCTTTTTTTCTCGCCGAGATTCCAGTTCGGTTCCAGTCGCTTGGCAACACCTCCTCACCTCTCGCTTTTCTTCTTATTCTTTCACGTCTTTCTTCTTCTTCTTCTTCTTCTTCCTCCTCCTCCTCCTCCTCCTCCTCCTCCTCCTCCTCCTCTTTCTCTTCTTCGTCTTCGTCTTCTTCTTCTTCTTCTTCTTCTTCTTCGCACTGACCTCTTCAAAACGATTGTTCACCCTCGTTCGTAGATCGTATCTCTCATATTTCGAAGCACACGAACCCCGAGAGACCGATTACGAGACGCGAAAAGGATCGAGAAGTCGAGCGAGAACACTCGATCCTTTTTATAATAGACGTGATAAGCGAACGCCTTAAAAAAAAAAAAAAAAACAAAAAAAAGAAAGAGACAGGACTAGGAGGAGGGTGCTTTGCGAATGGGAATTACCATGGCGAATTCTTACGGCACTGTAGTATCTCGATAGGATTCTTCGAGGAACAATTAAAAAGAGAAAAGAAAAGGAAAGGAAAGGAAATTAAAGAAAAAAGAAAAATCTTTATTTTATATTAAATAAAGCCTCGAAAGATATTCAATAGAAATCGTTCTTCGATTTAGCGTTCGTCTGTTGCGAGAGAGAAAGAGTTATTATTAATGTTCCTGTTATTTATTTTTTTCTTTCTTTCTTTTTTTAACACGAGTTTCCTCTTCCTGGAACAATTTGTTGACTAATTAGCGAGTAAACCCACGGTTTCGTGCGCCTTACGGTTTTTCGGTTCAGGTTCGAGAGACGAAACGCTCGTGAGCTTTCAAGAAGAAAACATCTCTTCTCGGCTCGGCGAACAAGCATGACGACGTGATTCCTTCTTAAGAGGTATACACACGACCAAGTTTTCGAGGACCCTCGTCCTCTGACGGGGTCCTAACGGACCGAACGATCATATATTCATCTTCATGCGTGTATAAATATATATACATATACATATGTATGTATGTATGTATGTATGTATGTATGTATACACACACACATATATTTACGCATGTGTATACATACGCGAATGCATTAAACGTTAAAACACACTCGCGCTAGTCCGAACCACTCTTCGTCCTTTCGATTGTTTGAAGAGCCACTGGCTCGTGTTTGTATATTTCATAACCCGCTCGCGAGGTTCTAAGAGGGGCCTCATACGGCCCGTTTTCCGCGGCCCATGACAAAGGGTGCCTGCCTAGACTCTCATGCTTCTATGTATATGCATCTTTCTCTCTTTCTCTCCTTCTCTCTTTCTCATTTTTCTTTCCAACCTCCTTTTTTTTTCTTCTCTCGGTACTTCGGTCTCTCGACAATTCACGGGAGCATAAACAGAGAGAACCCTTTAAATTGCTTCCTTTCCGTCGAGAAATTTCTCTTCTCTATCCGAGTGTTAGCCGGGAATAGAGAGAGAGAGAGAAAGAGAGAGAGAGAGAGAGAGAGAGAGAGAGAGAGAGAACGTTCAGAGAACGTTTACGTTTCGACTTTAATTCGATTATGAAACTGGCCGTGGTTGGAATATTAAAAAAAAGAAAAGAGAGAGAGAGAGAGAGAGAAAAGAACAAGAAGGAAAAGAAAAAAAAAAAAAGATCGGTGTACGTGAAAATCTCACGTGGGATACCGTGCGTTTAATGCGTTTAATGCGTTTAATGCGTGCGTGCGCGTGCGAACACGCATACGTGTTCGTTCGGGCTTAACCTTTGTCACGTTTTATGTTATATAATGATTATATAAATAGCCTTTCGTAATTCGAGTAAGTATTAAGCAATTAATACTTCGATACGGCTTGGGTATCCTTGAATTGTTAGTACGGTATTCGTACGAATTTCTCAGGGATTATATACTTCTCTCTCTCTCTCTCTCTTTCTACATCTTCGCGAAAAACGTAGATGTTTGTCTTTCGAGAGAAATTAAACTTGAATACGCGTGGAAACGATAAAAGCTTAGAAGATATACGCTTCGTCATCTATCTTCCGTATGCTTGGTAATAACTATGAAACCATTTTCAGGAAAGTGGCCAGCACGAAAAACGGTAAAGTCTGACTTTCATCGCTTGCGGATAATTCCGTCATTACCGTCTCTGATGATTGAATACGGTATATATAATCTCTCATTCTCTTCTTCTTCTTCTTCTTCCTCCTCCTCCTCTTCTTCTTCCTCTTATTCTTCTTCTACCGACCAAATGGATTTTACGAATCTTCTTAAAGGCATTATCTTTGAGAGAGTGCCACCTGCATTATGTCTCTCGAGTGTAGCAAAGCTTCCGTTGTTTCCTTCTCTCTCTCTCTCTCTCTCAGCCTCTCTCTCTCTCTCTCTCTCTCTCTCTCTGTCTGTCTTCCTTTTTTATGCATAGTTAAGTACATACGGACGTCGAGCGTCTAAACAATGGAAGAGATTCCGTCGGCGACTCATCGATCGTCGAAGAAAATTGACGGGAAATATATAAACGAGGATCGACATTGTCATCATGGATCGAGGAGACTCGTTCTTTCGAGATCGAAAATGTTCAAGGAGAAACGTTTAATCGGTCTCGTGTCTGACCATTAACGCCGTTCACCACTGCACGGCCAATTTCGCACGCGAGATACATCGGCTCCTTGTCGTTTATTGCCGCACGCAATGATCGCGATCTCGCCTGTATATGAGAAAAAAAGAAACACACACACACAGAGAGAGAGAGAGAGAGAGAGAGAGAGAGAAGAGAGGAGATCATTGCCTTAACGGCTATTTCAATCTCGTCTCGAAATTACCGTCTCACGTAATGCGAAAGAATAGCTATATACGTATCTATAGATCCATAGATCCATATATGTGTGTGTGTATTTATATGTGTACATATATACATATATAGACGGGATATACCTACATATATATACAAATACGTTTATCGACCGTTAAGCAGCCGCGGCCGTAGCAGTAAGATCCATCGTCCATCCTGGGAGAGACAGAGACAGACAGAGAGAGAGAGAGAGAGAGAGAGAGAGAGAAAGAATTTCGGTAAAGCGCCGTCGTCTAAGCCGTTCCTCCTTACTTTGGCCATTTGCATTTGCCTCCTCTTCGAACTTTCACCGATTTCAACTTCGATAGTAGAAATATACGAGCGTACGGAGGAAGGAACGAGCATCTCTTTTCACGGTTTCTGTTCCTAATGGCACAGGAAACGATCTGCGAGAGCGCCTAACCGAGACTTTGCACAATCCCAGGCACGTTAGTGGCTTCCCTCTCGTCTCCTATGTTTGTATGCGTCTAGATCGTACGTATATGCTATGGGTGTCGATGCATCTCTCTCTCTCTCTCTCTCTCTCTCTCTCTCTCTCTCTCTCTCTCTCTTTCTCTCCCTCTCCCTCTCTCTCTCTCTCTCTTTCTCTTTCTTTTTAGTACGCGCGTGTACCTTCTTCAAGGAGCACAGCATGTACATGCTTCTCATATCTCCTTTCTCCCGTGCGCATCTCCTCCTCCTCCACCTCCTCCTCAACCTCCTCTCCTCCTCCACCTCCTCCTCTCTACGGGTAGGTAACGTCAGGCATCTCTTTCCGTCTTCTTCTATGGCGCTCCTTCTTCGACGTGCTCCTTCTGTCCCTCCTTTACCGTCCCATCTTTGTCTTTGCTCCTCCGCGTCTCTCGATGATTTACTCTTTCTCTCTCTCTCTCTCTCTCTCTCTCTCTCTTCTTTCTCTTCTTTCTCTTCTTCTTCTTCTTCTTCTTCTCCCTGGCGACGTCGCTTCTTCGTTCGTTCGAACATTGCCAATGCGGTCCGTGAACTCTCTCTCCGTTCTATGTGCACACGTAGAAACGATGGAAACGTGTGGGTGCCACGTACGTTTCTCTCGTTATATTATCACTACGTGAGCCCGATGCGGGCGCTTTTATCAATGGCCGAGACGTCACGCTCGTTTGACGTATCTCTGTAACTTGTTGGTATATGCCAACATACCGTATACCTACTTCTATATATATATATATATATATATATATACACACACACATATATTTGTGTATGTGTGTGTTTGTATGTGCACGTGTACCTACCGTGATGCCTGTGAAATTTAGGACTGGTTATTTCGATGAATTATTGGACGATCGTATTTGAAAATTTATTGGACTGATCAGTCTTTAATCGAATAGTTCGTCGAATATTTCATAGGGAATGGATTTTTTTCTTCTTCTTCTTCTTCTTCTTTTTTTTTCTTGTTTTGTTTCTGCTTGTTTGGTAGAAATAGTTAAAACATAAAATAATATCCGTCAATTATTTCCCTTCGAGCATTGGTTTATCGACGCTCCTTCAAAGATCGAGTAGAAAATGCTAGCTCTAAACGCGTATGCACTTTTTCTCTCTCTCTCTCTCTCTCTCTCCATGTAAGTTCTTTTTATGATCATCGATTTGAAGATGCATTAACGTACGATATACCTGATCGGATTACTAAATTGACGAACGAACGTGATTGTCATGCATGGGGAGATCCAATCGTTCGACACAGTATGCGTTTGCTTGAATGTAATGCTTCGGGGGTTTAACGGCTATCGATGGCTTCATGGAAGAACCATAATACCATGGGAAAACTCTCCTCGACGTATCTACGTTTCTTTTTTTCTGTTTTTTCCGTTGTTTTCTTTCTTTTTTTTTTTTTTTTTTTGAAAAATCTCTTGAAAAATCTATCGCTTCGTACGTGTAACACGCATCGTTTATTCCCAAGTATGAAAGTGTGAATTTAATTTGAGTATAAATTCTTCCAAGGGTCATTAAAAACTGGTTCGATCGGTTACTCGATTCTTTATCATACCGAGATGAACAAATATAGATATTATATTAACGGATAGAGAAAGAAAAAAAAAAAAAAAAGAGAGAGAAGAACAAAATTACGCGTATAAATAATATATTTATATTTCGTATTTGATCTGATCATTAACGACCGATCGGTACGATGGTTTTTTTCTTTTCCTTTCTTTTTTTCACTCATATTTTTCGAGATAGATATCGTACCGAAGATGCGAGCGAATATTTCTGCGACTCGCTGCTAGCAGCTTTATATACTAGGCTTTTAATAATAGGAAGAAATGATTTTAAGTTATTACGAGTGGCAAACGAAACGGCGGTCTCGCGTTATTAAATTGAGATGGAAAACGGAACGGTACAGCTCTCTGTTAATCTTCTCTCTACCGTCGGACCCGTGATTAATTCCGATAATAACGCTTTTGATAATAGTCACGGAGAATGATAAACGGTAGACATCTAAATGATCTTCATCGCGAAGTATCGGATATAAAAAAAGCGAGAGAGCGAGAGAGAGAGAGAGAGAGAGAGAGAGAGAGAGAGAGAGAAGAGAGTTCTCCGCCTAGAAGCATGTCTCAGGCCCGGCAGGGAGTCAGAATGAGTCAGGGATCCCAACAGGTGTAGAGGTTGTATGTCTTGGGGAACGAATTCCCTCTTCTGCATACTTTTCAGGGCCGTGCCAAGCTCCATCGTCTCTCTTAGGATCTTAAATGGCAACGAGAAAGAGAATCGAGAAAATGTGAATGAAAACGTAAAACAAAAAGAACATGTACGCGAGAGGAGACAACGTTTCCTCTTCTTCTTCTTCTTCTTCTTCTTCTTCTTCTTTTTTTTTTGGATTTCCTCTTTTCTTTTTATCACTTTAACGGATAACGCTTACTTTTTACTCGATCCTTCGATTAAGTCATTCGTCAAATCGACAGTTAGGGGAAAAGGGAGAAGGGATATTTAATCGGTCATTTCTTACCGTCGAGTTTCCTAAAAAAGCTTACATGCGTGAACACTTTGAGGACGGGCCCCTAAGACGAGGTAGAGGAGACGTCGTCGCCATAAAAGTTACGAGCGGGGTCGTAACAAAGTTCCAAAGTCGTTTAACGTCTCTGTTTCCAAAGGGAGAACTGGATTCGCGAGGGAAAAGGAACAATCTCGCCGACGTATGTATATACGTAAGTACGTACGCGTATACGTACATGGATATGTATGTGATAAATAAAGTTTTCTCGGGAAAGACGAACCACGACGAAATTTTTCTCTTACTCCTCGTTCTCCGTCATCCGGGGCCATCTATTCGCGATGACTGACGCAAGTACAGGAGAACGAACGAGTCCAATCTGATCTATGGGAAACGGCGACAGCGATATTTAACCTGCTCGTAAACCGAATTTCATTATTTTTTATTTTCTTTTATTTTTTTTTTGTTTTTTTAACGCCCAAATACGTAAAGCTCGCGATCATATTTGAGTTACGTTGTCGTTAACGACCGGCTAATCTTCCTTTTTAACGTTTCCCTTTTAATCCGTGCTATCACACTCACTTTCCGGAGTGGGCGTATGTCGCGCGTACAGGTGTAGGATGGCGTACTTAAACGAGGGAAAGAAAGAAAAAAAAAAGAAAAGAAAGAAAAGAAAGGGAAAGGAGAGAGGAGGAGAACGAAAGAAAAATAGAGGGGATGGAAATGCGAAGAGCAAAAGGGAATGGAGAGGAAGGAAGGGAAAAAGAAAAAGAAAAAGAAAAAGAATTTAAGTTGGTAAGGTTTGGGTAATACTTTAGCTCTCGTGGTAGGGAGAAATCGTCGTCGTCGTCGTCGTCGTAGTCGTCGTAGTCGTCGTTCTGCTGGGTTAGAATGGTGGAGGAAGGCCGGTGAGGCCCTCGTTGAGATCCGTTTGGTCCGATCGTGTGTGAACCCGCTGCGCGCAGCGCATACCAAACTCCCCTATCCTCCTCTCTCACTCTTCTTCTCGATCCACGTTTTCTCGAAACTCATACACTCCCTATACACGGGCTTAACACACGCACGCGTGTAAATCGGGGCCCGGATAGTGTCCCGGGCATTTAATACGAGGAATGCCACGTTGAGTCCGTTGGCTCTCGTTTTATGCAGGTAACTGCGACCAACACTAACATCCTCGGACTGAGAAAGAGAAGGAGAGAGAGAGAGAGAGAGAGAGGATAGCGATTCTTTTATTCTTCTTCTTCTTCTTCTTCTTCTTCTTCTTCTTCTTCTTCTTCTTCTTCTTCTTCTCCTCCTCCTCCTCCTCCTCCTCCTCCTCTTTTCTCTTCGTTCGGACCAAGGAGAAGAGCCGCGACATCGTACGAAAGACGTTCTCGACTTGGCCTTGTACACCCTCTCGTGAATAGTGGATATCTCTTCTCGAACTCGGTCTCTCCTCCCATTGCTCGACATCTTTTCCTCTCTCTCTCTCTCTCTCTCTCTCTCTCTCTCTCTCTCCTCGATTTCTCGCGCCGTCCTTCTTCAACCAACCCATTACGGGCTTTCTGAGGTTCTGGGTACGCCGCGAGATTTATTAGCTACCTGGCTAATTGGGAAGCGAGGACGAGAAGCGGATTCCAGAACGAAGATTTCCGCCGTGCACCTTCCAAAGATTGGAACAGGAAAGAGAAAGAAAGAAATAAAGAGACAGAGAGAAAGAGAGAAATGTGCTGGAGCTCGCCCCTTTACTACCGTGGTGTCAGAGGTTCCACGGAATTTTCAGGAGAACGAATCCAAAAGAAGTGGGAGGAGGAGCGCGCTCGCGTCCGTACTTCTTTTTCGAGGGTTTACCATCACCTCTATATCGTTTGATAATTTATCGTACACGATTCGTATTACGCTCGAGACTCGGTTTAACGACTCGAATTAACTAAAGGATAGGGGAGAGGGTGGGGGGGGAAATTAAAAAAAAAAAGAAATAACAAGGAGAGAAGGCAGCGTCCAAACTCGTCCTTCTTATCCAAATTTTATTATCCAAGAAATATGGCGACTCTCGATTATCTCGATTGTTACCTTCGAAAGTATTTCCGTCTTGTTTGCCGAGGAATTCTTTCGAGTCGGATATACATTTATATATATATATATATATATAAAAGAATTCTTCGTTATCGATACCGAACGAAACAACTCAAGTACGTTCAAATGCGATATGATAGAAATTTTAATACGGCTCGAGCCGGTCGGTGAAATTTAAAGGAGGAACAAAAAGAAAAATAACATTGAATTAAATTAAATTAAATTAAATTTAAATTAAATTAAATCGAATCGAATCGAATCGAATCGAATCGAATTGAAATAAAAATTCTAAGATGAAAATAAATTCGTTTGAAGGAAGATTATGAAAGTGGAATAAGTAGCAGTGGTACATACTGGTGGTGGTGGTAGTAGTGTAGTAGTGTAGTAGTAGTAGTAGTAGTAGTAGTAGTAGTAGTAGTAGTAGTAGTAGTAGTAGTAGTAGTAGTAGTAGTAGTAGTAGTCGATCGGGGGACTACGCCTGACGAATCGAAATAGGTGCGTGGGAACGTAGCTTTTAAGTAGGAGAAACGTAATTGCTAAGAGTTTGGTTTGGTCGACGACGACGACGAAGACGAAGACGACGACGACGACAACGACGACGACAACGACGACGACGAATAAGGAATCGAAAGAAAACGACTACTCTCATTCAAGGTTTCCAGCTTGGATCCACTTGGATGAGAGTAGACTAGCTGCGTGCGAGAGCGTACCCGCTGACTGACTCGGTCGCTACTTTGTACGCGTCCTCACGTACGGCTCGTTCGATCTTTTCCGCGAAACCTAAGACACGTCGGGACTGACATAGAAAGAGACAGAGAGACAGAAAGATAGAGAGAGAGAGAGAGAGAGAGACAAGAAGAAGAAGAAGAAGAAGACGAGGCCTATTCGGCGTACGTAAGTAACCTGCGCTCGTCCGTGCACGCACGACGATCACAGTCGTCGTCGTCGTCGTCGTCGTCGTTGTTGTTGTGTCGTCGTCGTCGTCGTCGTCGTTGTCGTTGTCGTCGTCGTCGTCGTCGTCGTCGTCGTCGTCGTCGACGTCGAAGAAGAAGTAGAAGAAGAGAGAACGACTGCTAGGTCGAGACACATAGGTATATGTAGGTGTATATATAATAGATACGTAGGTGCTAGTGAATGTAGATGTAGTTAGATAGAGTAAGAAAGAGAAAAGAGAGAGAGAGAGAGAGAGAGAGAGATGGATAGGTAGGAGAGGGAGAGGTAAGCAAAGGGAGAGAGAGAGAGAGAGAGAGAGAGAGAGAGAAAGAGAGAGAGGGAAAAGTATAGTAAGCATACTCGCTACGTGCTTCGCGTATCTCCTGCTTCCGTCGAGCATTTTAGACTGCAAATCGACCTTTCCACGGTGCTCCGTTAGCTGCTCCTCGCACCGGATACACCGAACGCGATGGAAAGCTAGACTCCTCGCAAAAAATCAAAAGCTAGATATATATATATATATCTCACCCTGACCCTGTCATTACACCGTCGTCCTCGGTAATTGACACTGTTACGCGATATCGAGGGACACCGAAGAACAGCTGACGCCGACGGTTTCATGCGTGCCAATGAAAGTTCTCACAGATAGATAATACGATACCTCGTTTAATGCCCTTAATGATCGATCGAAATGCTTAATACATCATTTGTACGATTCCATAGAAAAATTTCGATTTGAATTCTACATGCGCCACGCGATATAAAAAGGTTGGAGTAAGAAACGGTCACTTTCAACTACCCCCTCCTTGATCTTCGAGCATCAATTTTCAATTTCTATTCCATCTATCTTTATATCTCCTTCCTTACCTCGTACTCGAACGTTACGGACTCCTATACGGTGAAAGGGAAAATTTCGCGAGCTAGCAACGGCCGCGTAAGTCGTGAAAGCAATTTCCAAGCGAGAACACCCACGCAAATTCCTAGATCCACGATGATTGTCGTCTTCGTGTCTCGTACGTAACACACACACACACACACACACACACACACACACACACACACACACACACACACACACACACACACACACACACACACACACACACACACACACACACACACACACACACACACACACACATATATATATATATATATATAAATTGTCGCATACAACTAACTTTATCGAGTCTCGTTTGGCAATTCCATTGGGCAGTCCTTGTTTCGTTGAAAATTATTTCCATTAGAGACGTTCGACGACAACCTCGCCAATTCTTAACGCGATCGAGTCGTAGGGAAGAAGGATATATAAAACGATTCTAATTTTAGCGGGACGGTCGTCAGAGAACAAACTGAACGTCTAATCCCAACACAACGCGAGGATAATCTCTCGTAATTCGATGATTCATCTCGTTCTCCGGACGACGTTTTATTCGAAAAGATCTTTCTCTCTTTTTCTCTTTCTATCTCTCTTTCTTTCTTTCTTTCTTTCTTCCTTTCTATCTATCTATCTATCTTTCTTTCTTTCTTTCTTTCTTTCTCTCGGCAAAAACCGGCCGAGTATAAAATACATCGGGCCACAATATCGGAAGCTTTTTTTAAAGCGCTACCTCAGCCCATTTAAATCGTACAATGTAACCATCAGAATGGAAGTGGTGGAACAAGAAGAAGACGCGGGACCTCTCTCTCTCTCTCTCTCTCTCTCTCTCTCTCTCTCTCTGTCTTGACAAAGAGAATCGTCCGGGCGAAGACGAGAAAGAGATAGATAGATAGATAGAAAGAGTGAGAAAGAGAGAGAAAGAAAGAGACAGCAGACAGACAGACAGACGGTACAAAAGAACGTTCTTTTGACAAGTGAGAACTCGTCGTTAGTACGACCGACCGACCGACCGACTGAACGACCGAACGACCGACCGACCGACCGACCGACCAACGACGAATTAGAATACATATACGAGGTGTAAGGGAAAAAAAAAAGCGAGCATGAAAGTCGCGGGCGTGGGAAAGCCGGAGCCCCGAGCGAGCCACCAATTAACACCAATTAGCGCTCATCTGCTCTAGGTACGAGAGAGAGAGAGAGAGAGAGAGAGAGGGAGGGAGAGAGAGAGAGAGAAGAAGTGAGAAATATAGAGAAAGAGAGTTTGCGTTCGAATACCAGTCGACAACGTCTTCTTTGTGCTCGAGAAGACAATGCTCCTCGAATAATCGTCATCGTCATCGTCATCGTCGTCATTTTCGAACGGATCCCCGTCGTCATTATTATTGCCCATCGTCGTTCGTTCAAATTCATTCGGTCGATCGTATTGCATATAAAAAAGGGTAACGTTTTCTCCAATTCCTACGAAGGCAAGGACTGCTTCGTAAAAGTAAGAGAATCGTCTGAAATAATTCTTGCCAAGTTGGCATCGAAGATACAAAGGAAATATTCCGTACACGAGTGTTACGTCGGATCAACGACGTCGAAAGTCTCACGATATATATCGTTACGTATTGGCACCGATGATTGGTAAAACGAGAGAAAAAAAAAGAGAAAGAGAAAGAGAAAGAGAGAGAGAGAGAGAGAGGGAAAGAGAAGGAGAGAGTCTTCACCTGTCAAAAGTCACTCGAGTTTGTAATAAAAAGAAATACGTATGCACGTAGATAGGTATCATTTTCGAAATACTCCTCGAACGGTTTGTCGCTCGATTTAAATGTTTTCGATTCAAGGGAGAAATTGTTCGAGGCATTATTCTACACTTTGGTAGTTTGGTCACGATCGCTAAGAAAAAAGAAGAAGAAGAAGAAAAAGAAAAAGAAAAGGAAGGAGAGGAGTATTCCGAAGAAGTAACGAGTTCCTTCGTGAAAAAAATAAAAAAAAAAAAAAAATACAAAAAAAAATACAAAAAAAGAACAAGAAGGAGAAGAAGAAGAAGAAAAAAACAAGGAGACAAAAAAAAGGAGAGAAACAGAAAAGAACAAAAAGAAAAAAAAACCAAAAAGAGAGAAAAAAATAAAAAAGAGGAGGAAACAGAAAATAAATCCGTCCTGAAGATAGTAGTAACATTGTCGTATATCGATGAGAGACCTACGTTTTGCATATCAAAGGAGCTTCTCGAATTCTGTAGTTTATGGCGATTGGTTCGACGATAGCCAAACCAGTTCCCTCTTCTTCTACTCGTCCTGCGTACATGACTTACGAATATATGCACATATAATTATTCCCTTGAGAAAGAGAGAGAGAGAGAGAGAGAGAGAGAGAGAGAGAGAGAGAGAGAGAGAGAGAGAGGAAGAAAGGGTGTGGAGATCGTAAGAGAAAGAGAAAGAAAGAAAGAGAGAGAGAGAGAGAGAGAGAGAGTAGGTGCCTGAGATTATTACCTAGAAAGCACCTTCTCGCGTTATATGTGATTCCTTCGAAAGGCGCGGAGATTCTTAAGCGTATTCACGGTGCCCCGCGTGCCCAGGGATTATATAGGAATTTATGAAATTCTTTAGGATTTATCGCCGCGTAGTCGCCATTTAAAGTACAACACCCCGTAGACCGATCTAGCGATCTTACATACTTAAAGATGGAAAACGCGCGTGAAGGCGCGTACTTGTATCCTCCACTTGGAATAATTTCTCCTGCTACCGTATTTTATATATATATATATATATATATATATATATATATATATAAAATTGACCGTACGAAAATAAATGGATACTAATAACGACCGATATCAATCATAATTTACAATGTGCACAGCTCGCCGTGCTCTCTTTATCCTAATTGCTATATATTATCTTTAATATACGTAACTTTTTACGTCATATTATACATATACATATATATTTATAATATATGTAAAATGAATTGAGAACGAGAAGATGGTAAGACGTGGAAAGGGAAGATCGTTAAAAAAAAAAAATAAATAAAAAAATTCATTCTCTAGGAACTATTACGGCGTTTTCTTCACCTGCGACGACGTGTTGTCGGTGGGTATAGAAAAAGAAAGAGCACGTAAAAATAGAATAATATGAAGGAAGGAAAGGTACGGGAAGGGTAGGGAAGAGATGATCGGGAACGGGAACGGGAACAGGAACGGGAAGGAAAACAAAAATTACAAGAAAATTTGACCGTCCATTCGATTTTAACTTGACTCGCTTCATTGTCTGCCTGCCTTCGCGTTCATTAACGACACGCGTGAGTGCGTGACGCGCACCGACGCAGGGTGCACGTAGGTTTTTCCTTTTTCTTTTATTTCGCGGGACCGGTTCCATCAGGAACACTTCCAGCTTTCTACCATCGACCTTCTCTCTCTCTCTCTCTCTCTCTCTTTCTTTACCTCTGTCCCATCCTCTCTCCTTCTCGATGTTCGAATCTCCTTGCGAGAGAGAGAGAGAGAGAGAGAGAGAGAAAGAGAGATCGGAACCCGTTCGCTCGGTAGAAGATAGGCCCGTCTTCCGTGGCGGAGAAGAGCGATTGGAATTTATTTATTGCATTAGCCGACCGTCACTCACGCTCGGCCCTTGATTGGTGCCTACCAATCAGGATTCGCCGCTGCCATGCCAGAGCAAGATGCAACGTGCGAGATATAAGAAGGACGAACGAACGAACGAAGTTGGTGGGTTGAGGTGTAACCATCGATATATACTTGTACTTGTAGTGTATATATATATATATAATGTGCGTCTGTGTCGTCGTTAAGTATCGGAGAACCAACGCGAAGGTAGAAAGGACAAAAGTCGTTCGATCGAGCCGAATGACGTAACGATATCTCGCTCCAACCGCTACCGTAATTACTCTGATTAACAGTCGTTCGACGATACTCACCCGGTGATCTCCCGCGGTGCGATGCAATGAAAGAGAGAGAACGATGCTTCTTCTCGATATATTTATCTCGACACGTCGTTTATCACCTTATCGAGATATTCTTTATTTATATGTATATATATATACATACATATATATATATATATATATATATATATATATATACCCATAAAGGATTTTCTTCCTTTTGGTGGCTTCCGTTCAAGTTTCCCTTGGGAATCTTGATAAAGAAAAAAGAAGACAGGGCGATGACAGTTATGGTTGACTGCTAGACCAATTGGCTCGCTCCGGACTATATAACGTAATGTAATAATGATCCTAAAAGGTCAGGAAGCGACGTATAAATTTGCAAAAGCTCGAGCGTCAAAAGGTTCCACTTACATTAGGGAACCCGTTTCTCCTCGAGGAATTATATTCGAGTTGGGCAAGGGTTAACTGACGTCCTCATCAAACTATACCTTCTTTTCCGCTTTTAAAACGAGCCTCTCTAGACGAAAGTGACGTCAGGGATTATGATTTCGATACGTCGAAATATATATATATACATATACGCGTGCACGCAGCACACCAGCTGCGAGGAAAGTCGCGAGTCGAGTCTGTTTGGAAAGTGGGATCAGAGAGTACTTCCGAGCATCGACATCGTCAGTCGGTCAAAGTTCTTCAGAGGTTCTCGCATTGTATGTCTCGAAGAATCTTCTCGATTAGCATCTCTTATTCTCTCTCTCTCTCTCTCTCTTTTCATGGCTCATCCTATTCCCTGACGAGCAAGAACGTTCGGGACTCTCATAGTCAGCACGGATTAGAAAGTACACGGAGAGCGCTAGTCTCTGGCCGTTGCAAAGCCAATTTCCAAAGGAATAAACGATAGAAGGAATCCTACGAGTCCGTCTCCTTTTATCCCGGTTTCTATCCAATTTTTCAAACGATAAACGTACCACCTGTTGCTGTTTCGACTCGTGGAAGAAAAAAGAAGATAGGTTCTTCCTCTCTTAGGACCCAATTTACTCCAGGCGGTAGCAATTTAGGTGTCTGCCTTTTGGGAGTGAGCCGATTAGAAGAAATTAGAAGGTCTCCTATTACCTTTTCTTTTTTTTTTCTCATCTCCTCCGGACGAGACGAATCCGTCGTATCGTTTACCTCATTTTATATAAATATATATATATATATATATATATTTATTATTATTATTGTTTTATTACTGTACGATATTACATTGTCTTTTATCGTCGAGCAGAGTTTAAATATCATTGATACTTATTTTCGATGAATATCTTTCGACTTTACTTTTCTTTTCCTCTTCATTTTTTTTTTTATGTATTTTCAAATTCCTACCCAGATTATTTATCCATCGCGTCAACTGGAATGATTTATCGACGAGAACAACGATTTTCCTTTACAGAGGCAATTTACGCTGATTCTACAAGCGAGAGACGAGGCGAGCGCCGGCGTCATCGAGGAAGCGAGCTACAGCGGAATCGTCCTGCCTGGCCCAACGTGGCACACTCTCAATCATCAAGGGAGAAATGCTCATTTGGCTTATCGCGTGCGCGTCCAATGTGCGGATCATTACTACAACGCTACGTGTACCAAGTTTTGCCGGCCGAGAAACGACATATTCGGTCATTACACCTGCGACGAGAACGGCGATAAAGTCTGCATACAAGGCTGGAAAGGTTCCGATTGCGAGATAGGTGAGCGAGATACATATATCATTGCAATTTCAATTATTTCCCCTCTACTTTCTTTCTTTTTTCATTTTTTTTTTTATCCCTCCTCATCCATCCCCCTCCTTAATTAAAACCTTAATATACCTCTTCTTTCTCAATACGAACCACATCGATTATCATGGTAATTGTCGTGATAATTAAATTTATACAGAATTGTGTGTATCGTATAAGAGATACAATGGTACACGTTCGTTCGTGTGTATATATATATATATCTCGTTTTTTTTTCGATAGCGGTGAAGTAGCGTTAAGAAAAAAAAAAAAAAAAAGAGAAGAAAAAACGAAACGATCGTACGACGATTTTTCCAAGATCCAAAACTTCACAAAGAATCGAGCCAGTCCGGATCCGTAAGTCGACCTCGGCGAATGAGATTAGGAAAGTCTCCAGTAATCTCTCTCTCTCTCTCTCTCTCTCTCTCCCTCCTTTCCTTTTTTTTTATATAAATATATATAAGTGTTCGTGCGAGCTCCTTGGACAATTTCCACGGGTGGTCCAAATCACAAATGACAGGAAAAACTTTCGCGACGTGACAATGCCAAGTGCCACGTGTCCGTCTTGAAAACGCTATTCCTGGTTTCTAACGACCGACTCTGATTCCGTGAGAGAAAGAGAAAAAAAAAGAGAGAGAGAGAGAGACATAAAGAGAAATAACAGAAAGACGAACTCGGTCTAACTCTGGAAGGAACACCTCGCGAGCGAGCGAGCGAGCGAGCGAGCGAGCGAGAGAGAAAGAGAGCAAAGAAGAGAACGTGGGTTGAGATCAAGAGGCACGGCCCCTTGCGGATCGTAAAACATACGAATTATCTCGAAGCGTGCCTCAATGGGCGGACGTTAGACGCATGTCGTACGATCTTACAAAGGTAGCGACATCACGCCAGGTCTTGGCTCGCACAATGGAGCGCCAGGCTAATATATAACAGCTCTTTCTTCGCTGCTTAATCGTTACTTCCGTCTCACTGTGATTGCGACTCACCGGGTCGCAGTGTCACATCCCATCTCTCTTCTCTCCTCTCTCTCTCTCTCTCTCTCTCTCTCTCTATCTCTCTATTTTTCTCTCTCTCTCTCTCAACCTTATTCCAATCCATATTCATATTCATCTCGCGACCTTGCGAGACCGAGCCGAAGCACCGTTCCACGAGGTAAATCGTTACTCCGATGTGTCATTTTTTTTTTTACGCGGTAAAATCGGTGGATCGGCGTCGAAGGCGCGGATTCGTTTCTGAAATTGAATTTAATTGAAATACCGTATACTTTCGATCGTTTACGTTCGATACATAATTCAAGGATCCGATCCGATCCGATCCGATCCGATCCGATCCGAGTTCGTGTTCGTCTTCTCCCGGTGGAAAAAAAGAAAAAAGAAATGAACGAGAAAAGGAAGAAGAAAAATGAAAGAAATAAAGAAAAAAAAAGAAAAAGAAACCGTTTATAGATATGATCGCGCGTAGAACTGTCGTATCGAATCCTCGTTCCCTCGTCGCCAAGGAGAGATTTCAATTTGAGGATATACGATGGAACGAATAATTTCTTTCTCGGTTCCTCGTTCTACTTCCGAGTTGGAAAAAGGGAGAAAGAAGAAAAAAGTAACAAAAAAGAGAGGAGAAAAAAGAAAAGATCGATGAAACCCAATTAGGGATCTATCGGATAGAAATCGTGTACTCGTCGTGAGACGTCGAGTTGTTGTTCGGTGGTAACGTGTTAGTGAAAGATAGGGAGAGAGAGAGAGAGAGAGAGAGAGAGAGAGAGAGAGAGAGAGAGAACTGGCTCTGACATTTTTGTCGCACTGTGAAAGGTCAATAGGAGAATTTCACTCGTGCATCCTCTTCACACGAGCTCTATGCACGAACCCGGCCGTAACGTGCCACGGCGGCTTGTGAGAGAAGTCAAATCTTTTCCGTGATAACATCGTCGTTCGTTCGGCACGCTCTCGACTCTTAGAAACTACAAGGAAACCACTCGTGACGAGATACGCATTAATACGCCTTAGTAGAATTTTCCCCTAAACGATCATTGAAATTCCACCCGAAGAAAAATCTTTTCATCCTCCACGGTCTTACCTTCATATAATATATATATATATACACATATATATTGGATGTATAAGATATTGAAATATTATCTCGTTAGTTGTTACGAATTAACTCGATCGACTTAAAAGTTAACATTCCTTTATTCTCCATATATCCCTATTACATTTATCATTACGAATACGATGAACCAGGAAAAATATTACAGTACATTCTAACGAGCAACCAACGATATAATATTCAAGTCTTTTTTTTTTTTTTTTTTTTTTTTTCATTTAAATGCCTTACTCCGTATAAATACATTGCCACCTGTTGCTTTCCATATTCCACACCTATCAAAGCAGAAAATCGTTGATTATTTGCAAACCTGTACGATGTAGTATAGTTTATATTACCTACACACACACACACACACACACACACACACACATATGTATATATATACATACATAAGCTTTCTTAATTGCTTTTTAATCGTAAGAATACACGACTTCCCTGAAAGTTTTTTTTTTCAGTTTTTCTAAATTCTTACTCGTAACGATCGATCGAAAAAAACTCTGTGCAACGAAGGAAATAGTTAGTAGCCCGAAGGGAAGGAAACGGAGAGCGTAAATCGCGAGTTAATTTAACCGGCGCGGCGTCGACTTATGTGAATCAATCAACCACCAAGAGCTTCCTTCAAGCATCATCGGCTAGATTTATAGTTTCCGAGCTACGAGAAAATGTACTGTTCCTTCTCTCTCTCTCTCTCTCTCTCTCTCTCTCTTTCTTTGACTTTTTCTTGGAGGAGGAAACGTCTAACGGCGTAAAAGCTCTCGAAGATGAAACGTGGCTTGATTGGCTCGAGATAGGATTGCTTAGTGGTACGCAAACGCGTTTCCGATCGAGTCCGATCGAGCATCGGCCGCTTAGTGGAGTAAAAGAGGCCTGCTGCGCTTGATGGTAGAACGAGAAGAGCGGTTGGTTGGGGAGGAGGGGGGGCGGGAGGGATGCACGATGACGTGCCGTCATTTAGTACCTCGAGAGTATCCCGATGCAGTCGTATAAATATCCGTAAATGTCCGTCGTTCGTGAGGACGAGAGAGGCCAGGACTATTAATCATTAGAGATGCTGCGAAAGAGCAGGTATATTCCTATGTATCTACGTATGTTTCTACATATATATATATATATATATATACACACGCTTGGCTATATTATACTATCGCTTAACGTATCTTCTATGCAAAAGGAGCATACATTTCTATGTGCATATATGTATACATGTGTGTGTGTGTGTATACATGGGCACGTATATATATATATATATATATATATATATATATATATATGTATGCACTTATATGATGCCTTTACGCGAGAAAGAGCGTGTGGGTATATTTGAAGCGCGTGACGTAACGGTAAAGTCCTCGTCGTCTTCGTCGTCCTCATCTCTTGTCTTCGATGTTCTCTCAGGAAAAGGTTCGAAAGTGTATATACGTACTCGCGTGTTGTCCCGCCATGAGTTTTCGTTTCACGTCCAAGGGAGATAATCCTTCTCTCTGTCGCTTCTCATCCGTCTTTCCGTCCCCTCGGCTAATTGAGTTGCCCGACTATAAAGCGATACCTCGTGCTGTCTTCGTCGACTTTCAAAGGAGAACGAAATTACCGTTCCCGTAGATACGAGATACCGTAATCGCATGAAATTAAGTTTGAGAATCGGTGGAAACGCCGTAGATATAGGAAAGAATAACGTCCTTTGTATAACCGCGTCTCCGCATTTTAAATAACGCTTATATCCTCGTACCATGTGTTTTTAACGTAAGACGAACGAAACGCTTGATTTTAGCCGTCTGCAAAGAGGGTTGCCATCCGGTTCACGGTCATTGCAACGTAAGCGGCGAATGCAAGTGCAGACACGGTTGGAGAGGTGAACTTTGCGATCAGTGTACACCGTATCCCGGATGCAAGCATGGCTATTGCAACGGCTCGAGTTGGCAGTGCATATGCGACACGAATTGGGGTGGCATACTCTGCGACCAAGATCTCAATTATTGCGGTACGCACGAGCCGTGCCAGAACGGTGGCACGTGCGAGAACACGGCGCCGGATCAGTATAGGTGCACATGCCCCGAAGGATTCTCCGGGCCGACCTGCGAGAAGGTCGACAATCCTTGCGCCTCGAGTCCGTGCGCCAACGGAGCGACCTGCATCGAATTAGGTGAAAGCGCTCATTGTGAGTGCGCGCCTGGTTTTACGGGGCCTTTGTGCGCGACCGACATCGACGAGTGTGCCTCGCAACCCTGTCAAAACGGTGGTACCTGCGTCGACGGTAGAAACGGCTTTGTTTGTAACTGTCCACCTGCCTGGCAAGGTTCTCTTTGTCAATTCGACGTCGACGAATGTGCGCTCAAGGAATCACCTTGCAAGAATTCCATCAGTTGCGTTAATCTTGCCGGTGATTACAGGTAAGTGTAAAAGTATACACGTCTCGTCGCTAAAGTCCCATCTCCAAATTTAAATCATACAGTAATGTTTCGAATCATATATTTTGTTTTTCTTTTTATGTAAAAACGGTCTAAGTATGAACGATGCAACGTTTCCAATAAAAAAAAAAAAAAAAAAAAAAAAATTGAAAAGAAATCGAAAAGAAATTGAAAAATGAAATGCATGGAACAGATGCGAGTTCACGCGTTATCTTCGTCGTGAAGTAATAAAACGAATGACAAATTTGTAGATGTCGGTGTCGAAGCGGCTTTAATGGCAAGAACTGCACGAAGAACATAAATGATTGCGTGGGACAATGTCAGCACGGTGCACTGTGCATCGATCTCGTTAACGATTATCATTGTAGCTGCACGGCTGGTTACTCCGGCAAGGATTGTGACGTCGACATCGACGAATGTGCCTCGAAGCCATGTCAAAATGGCGGAGAGTGTAGAGACCTGGTAAACGCTTACGAGTGCGTCTGCCCCGTTGGTTTTACCGGTTATCAGTGCGAGATCGATCGCGATCATTGCAGTCCAAATCCCTGCAGAAATTCAGCGCCGTGCTTCAACACCCAAACCGATTACTATTGTCACTGCCCGGAACAATGGCAGGGAAAAAATTGTAGCGAGTCAGCCTCGCAGAATCCTCAGTTTGGGGAGAATACGGACGATCAATTGGGTTGCGGCAGCGAGGGAACGCCTTGCGGTGGCAGAGGTAGATGCAGCGGCGACAAATGCATCTGCGACCCGGGATACACAGGGGTACACTGTCACGAGAATATCAACGATTGCCGTGGGAATCCGTGTTTGAACGGCGGTACCTGCGTCGATCTCATTAATTCGTTTCAATGTATCTGCAGGGAAGGTTGGAGCGGGGATTTGTGCGATCAAGGTGAGAGACCGTAGAGAATTAAGTAACGTCGTTATTTCGCGAAATAAATTCATTCGCATATCGTAATGACACGAAATGATAATAATTAACATTCGCAGACGTGGACGAGTGCATGGCGTTGCCTTGCCGCAACAACGGCACGTGCGTCGACGGCGTCGCCGACTTTACGTGCATTTGTCGAAACGGTTGGAAGGGAAAAACTTGCGCCCTTCGAGGTGGCCATTGCGAGCCTGGTACTTGTCGTCACGGTGGTACTTGTCAAGATCGCGGGGATGGCTTCACGTGTCACTGTCCGCCAAGCTGGGAGGGTGCAGCCTGTCACATAGCGTCTCCAGCGTGTGCCAGTAATCCCTGCGAGAACGGGGCAACTTGCGTCAATACGGCCGATGGAAATTACAGATGCGTTTGCCGCGAGGGTTTCGAAGGGCCGAATTGTCTTCGCGACGTCGACGATTGTCAACCGTTGCCTTGCCTAAATGGCGGTAAATGCGTCGACGGGGTGAATTGGTTCAGATGCGAATGTGCGCCAGGCTTTACCGGGCCTGATTGTCGCATCAACGTGAACGAGTGCGCGAGCGATCCTTGCACCGCCGGAGCGACCTGCGTCGATGGAATCGCCAGTTACTCTTGCGTTTGTCCACCGGGTATGTATAACACGTACGATTCTTACATTAATAAAAGTAACGTTATAAGAAAGAATATTGAATTACGCGCTTGATAAATAAGATCGACGTTTTAAAGGAAAGAAAGATAGAAGGGGGGAGGGAGAAGCACAGGGAGAAAGGGGGGGGGAGAGAGAGAGAGAGAAGGAGAAAGAGAAAGAACATCGATCCTGTTCATAATTCAGACCAGTTTTCATTCGAGGGCTGCTCGTGTACTTTACGATACAAACTCGTCCGGTGGGTTCTTACATCTTCTTTTTGTCCGTTCCGCAGGCAGGACCGGTATTCGTTGCGAGATTCGCACGGCCGGCGGTCCAGGATGCGTGGCAGCGAGTTGGGAAGACGACTGCAACATTTGCGAGTGTCGAAGCGGAAAGAATCGATGTAGTAACGTCTGGTGCGGTCAGGGTAACTGCTTGAACGGTACGTCCTGTCTGGCGCACGAGGTATGCGTTCCAAGCCCGGGAGAAAGTTGTCTCTCGCCGCCCTGTCCAGCTTGGGGTGAATGTCGACCGGTGGAAACTGGAAGAAGAGTCGGACCACCGGCGTTACCGGCACCACCCTCCTGTTGGCCTGGTCAAGCGACGCCAGGGCCAACGTGTTCGAGACTGACTATACTTTTGAGAAGAGACACCTTGGCGTCCGGCACGTCGGTAGAATTGCTCTGTCGTAGATTGAGAAAACTCCTGGCCGATCCGAGACGACCGCAATTGATCGTTTTACTGTGCGATCTCAAGCCCGGCGACAACGACACGGTCGAAGTTACGATTTTCTCGGAAACGGCGGCCGACGCGGCCAGAGATTTGGGGGAAGCACTTAGCCGTCCTATGGGCAGGCCGCTCGCTCTTGCCTCCGTTCTAGAGGTCAAAGTTGAAACCGCCCTGATAAGCGAGCCAAGTTCCAATTCCAACAACGTCGCAGGCGGATACGTGGCCGTTCTTGGCGGTGCTCTGGCAACCGTACTCTTACTCGCTCTATTCGGCGGGCTCTGGTATTTGAGGACGGCGAGACAAAGATCGAGCTTGACTGCGACGACCAGCAGCGAGACCTCCTTGCATCGTCATCGTAGCGACCTCGACGAGAAGTCGAATAATTTGCAAAACGAGGAGAACCTGAGAAGGTACGCGAATCCTTTGAAGGATCAGGACCCCGAACCGCGAGTGTCCGTGGTAAGACCGTTGTCCGGTGCTTCGCTCGGTTCTCTCGGTACGACGGAAGAGAGTCTAGAAATGGTGTCGGAAGAAGGGAGACATCGTCTACCACCACTTTACAAACCTCCGAGCGCCGAAACGAGAAACAACACGGCTAGTTTTAGTTACGAGGAGGGACCCCACAAGCCTTACACCAAACCGAGAATACAGGAACCAACGTACTCGCATCAGCAACCTGGCACGAGTCAGACCTCGGGTCCTCATCAGGTGTTAACGGTACACGTTTAACTGTCCCATCTTTTCTCCCACATCACGGATTTCGAATTTCATTAAGGTTTCGCACGATTCTTAACTGTGTTCAAAAAGTGCCAGACAGCTGCAATAACAACCGTGTATTCACTCTGCCTGGTGACGCGAAGGGAAAGAAAAGGAAAAGGATGTGTCTTTTTAAAACGTATACGTTAATGCTAAGATTTTTTACGTTGAAAGACGCACGAGCGGACAAAGTTTTCCTTCAATGATATATTCCGTTAAATATTAATGAAAAAACGAAAAAAGCAAAAGAAAAAAAAAAGAAAAAAGAGAGAAGAACGATGCGATGATCGAGAGACGAATGAAAAAACGTATCTTGTCTAACCCCCGCTCCCTCTCCCTACCCTCTCCCCCCCATCCCCGCCCCATCCCCCAGCGCAAGTGAAGTTACGGTAGGAGAAACGAGATCTATCGTAAATTGTTACAAATTTGTATTTAATCCTTTTCTACGTGTTCCAGAGTTCCCATTTCTTATGACTTTGATGATGCGACAATAAGCGCGATCGCGACGACGATTATAAGTAACTATAATGATAACATTTATCTCCCGTTATCGTTGTACATATGTATATAGCTCGTACTTAGTAATTTTCGCTGTGACTGCACCGCTTCCAAGTGTCGCGCAATCACGACCCTTGATATCTTAAAACTTTGATACGCTGTTTGTTCTCGCATAATAAATAAATAGAGATCGTACGCGTTCGTTGTTATCATATAAACGATATCCCATTAGGCGGAGGCGCGTCGAAGTGAACGAAAAGAAAAAGAGGAAAAAATGAACAAAAAAAGCACACACACACACACACACACACACAAAATAAAGAGAATAGAATAAAAGAAAATAAAAGAAGGAACGTAAAACGTACACGTTATTGACAGGGGGTGAGATTAAAGTATCCAAGGGCGACGTTGTTGTTTTTGTTGTTGTTCGCGAAAATTTTGTTTTTTTTTTTCTTTTTTTTTGAGCGGAGAGACGACTTTCGTCCTCGTAAAAATAAATTGCGTTACTCACACGTACAACGTATCGTATATATTTACACCGTACTGCTTACGACTTTATGGTTAGATTAAAGAAGAAGAAAAAAAAAAAAAAAAAAAAAAAAGAGAGAAAACTGATTAACTCTACTAAGCGACGACGAACGCCGTTAACCGGAAAACGCGTTTATTAATCCTCGCGTTTGGATAAATCTTACCCATACGTCTCTTAATAAATTCACACCAGTGAAATATCTTTTCCTAAGACTTACGATATAACATGCATACATAGATACGTGTAATATGCCGATAACGTGCGATAGATCGATTGCGAGATATATGTATTTAGAATGGTGTAACCTTCGGACGTTCCTTTCGGACGATATTATTGTGATACTATTACGGAACGACTTTCCCACGGTCGTTTTCTACTTTTCTCTCTTCCTCTCTCTCTCTCTCTCTCTCTCTCTCTCTCTCTCTCTTTGTTTCTGTATTTTTTTTTTTTCTTTAATTTTCTTTTTCCTTTTGTTAAGCCTCTCGTTGTAACCCTCGTTCGACTTCCAGCTGAAATTAAAGTTGAGCACGAAGGAAGCGAATCGAATTTCGCTGCACTATGATATCGTCATAAACGAAACAAACAAACGAAAGAAACAAACAAGAAAAGCAATGAATTTGGCGATACCTTTAATAGTTGGGGTATGGTATGCAAAGTACGAACGTCTATCGGCATCTCGATGCGCTCGAGAAAATGCGATATAGGATTAAGATGATAAGGGGAACAAGCAAGGAAGTAAACAAAAATAAAAACAATGGAAAGAAAGGGCAAGAACAATTAGTGTAATATACGCCGCTTTTACTTAACGATTGAATATTTCAGTACGACTAAAAGGAGAAAAGTGAAAGAACCTCTGATTCTAATTATATTTCTCTCTCTCTCTCTCTCTCTCTCTCTCTCTCTCTCTCTATCTCTTTTTCTATCTTCATTTCTCTCTCTCTCTCTCTCTCTCTCTCTCTCTCTCTCTCTCTCTTTAAATAATTTTACTCGCGTAAACGAACGTGCGTTTTTAATTATAATTTAATCGATAAGTCACAAATGTGATTTTTCTATATTCGATGTTATCTAATAGAGATAGTTGTCAAAATGAATAAACTGATAGGTCTCTCGTACTTTCGATTCGATTCACTATTATTAGTGATCGATTAATCTCGTACTTCGATATGCGATTAATAAGAAAAAGAGCGGCGTAGTCAGCCTTCGCGAAGAATTGTAAATAGAATAATTCCTTTCCCTGATCCCTCCCCCCCACCCTTTCTTTTTTTCTTACCCACAAGTACATGGATCGGATCATTCTTTTGCCGAGGTCCACCTAACAGAACTCTTTATCTAGATGTGCAATTTTCTTTTGTGGTCTTTTTTTTATGTTTCGTGTTCTTTTATTCTTTTTGTATATTTTTTTTTTTAATATATATATATATATATATATATATATATATATATATATATATCTCGTTCTAACGATTTTACGAGCGAGGCGTCGATTAGTTTGTAAACGCGTTGCATAGCTCGCGATAGGCATACGACAAACGATAGTTTAACACAAAAGAAACGAATTTCTTCTTCTTCTTCTTTTTCTTTTTTCTTTCTTTAATAAAATAAATCCTTTATTTTTTACGAAGAAAAATTATATCACCGTAGGGATATATATATATATATATATTTATATATATAGATCCGCGACGATTTATATATATATATATATATATAAATAAATATATTATATATTATATATATTAAATATTATATATATATATATTATTTTATATTATATTATTTTATTTCTCTATTTCTCTATTTCTACTTTCATCTAAACTAATTATTCCTAGATCACGGGCAATAGTTTGCATCGACGGTCAATTCTTTTTCGATTTCTTTCTTCTTTAATAAAATCGAAATCGATAGACCCCGGCTTATCCGTGTCCCGGGGAAGGTCACGAGGATCGATCCTGTTCGATCTTACGTTGAACCGAGAGATGGAAAAAAGAATCGAGACGATCGTTCGAACTAATGCCTTTGGTCGACGATAGATAGTTAATAAGGGATACACCCACGCGTTGTGAATTGTGATCGAACACTCGTCTATGACGATGCCGAGTAAACGAAACGAGCGAATAATAAATACATTGTGTAAATAAGCTCCCCTCCCCTCCTATCTCCCTATCCCCCCTACCCCCCCCACCGTTCCATCCTCTTTTTCCCTTCTCTCGAATAAGTTTACGACGATGAAGAGTTTCAATAAAAAGTACAATCCTTCGTCGATGCTTTGCTTCTTCTTTTTCTTCTTCTTTTTTTCTTTCCCCATCAAGAGCCTCTTTCGTTATGAACAAAATTAATAAATAAAATTTCGTCGTACAATTTGCTTCCTTCGGCATGAAATCTTTTTTTCAATGTGAAAACGTCGAGTTTAATAAGAATGAAAAAATATACGATGTATAATACGTCTTTATCCTCGAAGCTAAGATCAATGCAATCGGTAATATTATTAGATCAACTGTTTTACCGATCGGAAATTCGATCGATGAGCCATAAGCTCGACACATTGCATATTAGCGTTATTCACATTTGTCATGTATCGAATATGATATAAATTTCGTCAGGACGTTTACGTATCGATCTCTCGAAAGGAAAATACTATAGTTTTTCGTGGCGAACTTAGTAAATTTGAATGATTAAGATGAAATTATAAACCGCGTGACTTCGATGATTTGGCTATTTCTAAATTAATCGTCAAGATGAACAATACACAGGTATCGCAATTAAACATATATATGCAATAAAAGAATATTGAAATTTTAACGTAATATTGATGTGCCATAGCGATATATGAAAAATTCGATCAAAGAACCTTACGATCCGGAATACGATTACGAAACGTGGGAGTACGAAATAGAAGAAGGAGAAGAAGGAGAGGGTATTGATTTATTCGAGGAATATAAGAGGTCAAGCGATGATTCCGACGTTTCGGAATATATCTTCGATGATAACGAACGAGATAAATTGACCGAGGATGAAGAAAAGAAGAAAAAGAAGAAGAAGAAGGGCTTATCAAAATTACTCGGTGTAACTTAAATTTGGTAACTTTAATTATAAATTCGTCGCGAGTAATACCAATGGAGAATCGCTTATGCTTGAATTGAATAATTTAAACTCTCGCGATTATATGTGATTAGAAAATTGAGAATTCGTTTCAGGCCGTTCGTAAAAAGGACGACGACGTTTCGTTGATAACTTTGATAACTCCTGAGGAAACGGACGACGGTTTGAAAAGTTTACCAAGCGAATCGTCGATTCATCTTTGCTTGAGAGGGATCGATGTAAGCGATTCGCAGATGAAATTGTCGAATCTGCACGCTGTCTTTACCGTACCCCAGGATCCTGGAACGGGACCGGCATTTTGGATCGTCGATACCCAAAAAAAGAGCTTTAAGGAAAATGGCGTATATAAATTTAACGAGCACGTTACTAGCAAAGGTTTAAAAGTTGTACATACGATCGGCGATATGTTGCATAAGGAATGCATCAATTTACGATATTACGGGATAGACCCACGTATCGTCGAAATAATTTCTTCCGCTCTAGAAAACAACGATTCCGTTCAAACGATAGATCTTACGGTACTTCAACGATTTGATCATCGCCCGTATAATTTGGACATCCTAATGCTCGATTGTAATAATTCCGTAGGACAATTGGTTGACCAAAAGCGCCTGTTATTATTTGGGGGTATTGATGCAGAAAAGTACCATGATAATCGGTTTAATTTTGTCTAAGTGTCGGATTGGTCCCGAGGGTACGAAAAAACTTTGCGTTGGGATTTCGGCTGCATCATCCTTGAACACTCTCGATCTTAATTCTTGCAAGATCGAGGACAAAGGATTAGAAGTATTGGCATTCGCGATAGAGAACATCGAAAGCTTGGAGGAACTTTTTCTAGCGGATAATAATTTAAACAAAGCTTCTACCGAACATCTTTGCTATCTCGTAACGAATTGTAGATCGATCAAGTGGTTGGATTTATCGTGGAATTCGTTGTTCGATGAGTATACTTGGAAAGCTTTGACCGGTGCATTATCGAAAAATCGTACATTGGTTGGTTTAAATTTATCGTGGAACGGGATCGGTACAAATTGCGTTAAATATTTAACGATCGTTTTGAGAATTTCACACCTAGAAATATTGGATCTAAGTAGTGAGATGATTTATACGAGTCACCGACGTTACTTTAAATTTATATTTTGTTATAATCGTTGTTTTTCCCCTTTTTTTTTTTGTTTTGTTTTCTTTTGATTCGAAGATAACATGCTTACGAAATCTGATGCCGAAAACATTTCGAAATCTCTATCAAGAAATAGCATATTACAAGAATTATATTTAGGAAACAATCCTTTAGAAGCGGAAGGTGCTTTTATCCTGATTTCGTCGATTAATCCGAGAAATTCGCCAGAAAGTGAACTACGTCTTTTAAATTTAGAAAATGTCTGGGCAGACAAAACTGTTCTGCCGGAATTAGAAATAATAGAAAATGAAAGGCCATGGTTACAAATCGTATTAGGTGGTATTTTAAGTAATTACGTATTAGTTGGACCAAATGATATGAAAATTCTTTTGAGGAGAGCTAACTACGAGGCAATGGCACAAAAGAAAAAGAAACTTAGAAGAGACTTTGGACATTTTGTATTATCTTTAAATGATAATCCAATAAGTCGAGGTATATTATACAAAATTATAATATATCTACATGTGCATATATTTCAAACAATATTAAAAATACTTAAAATATATGAAATTTATAATGAATGTTATTGTAGGGCGATTTAGAACGTTAATAAGCGAATTTAAATTGAAATTATCTAAATCACTTATTAAAGAAATCATAATGGCTTTCCCTGGTCCAAAAAGAACTGTTGATCAAGGACTTCTAAAAGCTGTTTACTTAGAAGAATTTCCAGATACAAAACCTCCTCCGGTCAAACCATCAAAACTAGGCAAAGAAATGGAGGAAGAAGTCAAAATAGAAGAACCTGAAAAACCAGAAGTAAAACGAGAATATAAAGAAGAAGTTAAGGTCAGTTTAAAAGATGAAGAATCTTCATATATATATATATATATATATATATATATATATATATATGTTTGATATTTTATAACTATATATCTTACTTTTTTTTTTATGGCCACATAAAGTATCCTGATCCAAAAGATATGATGGATGAAGTTGAAGAGTGCATAACTAATGACTTCTATGAAGGCTATTACTAAAAGTATCAATAATTACGCACAGCTTATCTATTAAATATAAAAAAAATACTGATAATGTCATAATAAAACATATTAAGAGAGCCAGTGATTTAAATTACATGCTCATAGAAATTTTTTCATTATGAATTACTTTACTAAACTTTATTTTGAGCACTACTTGTGTTTCTATAATAAATTAATCATGTTAGGGTAAAGGTAAGTTTAATCTATATAAAATATTCTTGCTGCTATATCATTGATAATCCAATTAATACCCTCCACTAAATTTTCTCCCGTTACGGCAGAACATTTATATATCTGCCAGTGATGCGTTTTTATATTAGGCAATTCCAAAATTTCAGCAATGTCCGATGCCGATAGAGCTCCAGGTAAATCTTGTTTATTGGCAAATATCAAAAGACTTGCCCCTTCTAATCTTTCTTCTTGCAATAACTTGTACAATTCTACCTTACAATCTTCTAATCTTCTGCGATCCGCGCTGTCGATTACCCATATAAGTCCATCAGTAGATTCAAAATAGTTTCTCCAATATGATCGTAATGATTTTTGTCCGCCCACATCCCATACATTCAATTTATAACCGCGATGTTCTAATGTTTTTATATTGAAACCAAGCGTTGGAGATATAGTATCAATAGGTTCTCCATTTATTCGTTTTAGAACTGTGGTTTTACCTGCATTGTCCAATCCTCTGAAATATTATATTCATCTTAGAAATTAAAATAAAAGTTTCTAATTGAAAAATATAAATAAATTTCTAATATCGTACTTACAACATAAGAATTCTCATTTCTTTTTCTTTTTGTTTCAATTTCTTCAATACTGTTAACAAACCCATCTTTGTGAAAGTCTTTACATACGAACGAAGTAAAATTTTTCTGTGTCGATCATTCGATCAATACATCTCTTTAGTCGGACATACTATTACAAGTATGTATTTTGTTATTCATACAATTCTTTTTATTTCTCGATTGTTTCGCTAGGAACTCAGGATTTGATTCTAATAAATTTTCTTCATAGTGATTTTTAGAAGAAGAATAAATATATTATCAACGAATAACTAATAAACAATATGTAAATAACCTTCAACCAATTTGACAAATATGATTTTCAAAAATATTTACCTTTCGTATATGATCACAAGTAATTCAAAATCTAAATAGAAAAGTTACATTAATTTTTTATGAGGCTTTCTATTTTCGTAGATTAACTTTTATGACAAAGTTCAATAATTTTTTTTACTTTTAAATAAAGTTACGACGATGTTTACGAGTTAGGATTGGTAGCACTGATACACCCACCAAACAATGAAGTGCAAATTATGACGATATTTACGGATTGACGTTGGCAACATTGATTCACTACGCAATAAAGTGTAATTGTTTCGGACTTCATCGAATTGTTTGGCTGTTCTCGTTTCGTTTTGTCAAACGATAATTAATTGTTCTTCGAAATATAATATATTTTACGCGATGGGTTGCGATGGTGGAACGATTCCTCGTAGAGACGAACTTGTGAGAGTAAAAAAGAAGCCAGAACAAGTAAGTAATATCTCCGAATACATAGAAAATGTTTTGTATATATTAGATAACCAACAAAGTTTAATCTTGAAGAAAGTGAATCGATCAAATGATAATATCATTAAACTGCAATAGTTAAATTGAAGTTATTCGATTAAAGATCTTACGTGCATATCGTTTTACATATATATTTATATTGTTTTAGTAAAATTTTATGATTTGAAAATTTTGCAGAAAGACAAGGACGCCGAGTTAGCTTTCAGATGGAAACATTGTACCATAAGACAATTGCCTCTACAACTACCAGTCGTAGCTTGCGGATTAGGGCGTCTTTATAGCAAGGAATCAGTTTTGGAAGGACTTTTAGATCGGGATACTCTTCCTGAATCAGCTGTACATATAAAAAATTTAAAGGATATAAAGAATCTCAATCTTACTCCTAATCCGGCTTTTAATGGTAACAAAGCAGAAAAAGGAGATTGTTATGTGGACGGTGGAAAGAGTCCGTATATCTGTCCAGTTATTGGATTGGAAATGAATGGAAAGTACAGGTTCTGTTTTTTGTGGACATGTGGCTGCGTAATGAGCGAACGTGCTCTCAAAGAAGTAAAAACTTCTGTAAGCAATGTGCAAATTAATTTTTCATCCGAGATTTATTAGAAACTCCTTAGAATGCAATTCTATTCTTAATATCGAAAAAAATTCTCTCTTGCGTAGGTATGTCATAGATGTCAGCAACCTTTTACAGAGGCAGATATCGTTATATTAAACGCGGATGGCGACGACCTTAAACTAATGGAAGAACGTTCGAATGCACGAAAAATTGCACAGAAATCATTGAAGAAAAAGAAGAAAAGTGATGAAAGTACCTCGACGGAAGCTAATGAAAAGGATGAAGTACCAAAGAAGAAAATTAAAAAGGAAGAAAAATCTTCTGTACCTAAGAAAAACATAAATAGAAATGAAGCAGAAGATCCCGCGTATAGAAAAGCTAAAGAGAGCTACAGTGTTGCGAAAGATCCTAAAGCGTCTGAAGTTTTTAAAAGTATTTTCACAAGTCATAAATCTGCTGTGGATCAGGATAGGGCACATTGGATCACATACAATCCATTTTATAATTAGATTAAATTTATTCTTTACTCTTATTGAGATTTTCCTTTAAATACAATTCATATCTTTAATTAATGTACTTAAGTAATACTTTTAGTTAATTTCGTTACCATTGTTGAAGGTGGTAATTTGAAATGTAATATAATGGGTAAACTATATAGTGTACAAAAAGTAATAAAATATTTATTATTATTTCCACAATATTCTTTATATATCTGGTCACAAATTTATTTATGACTTGTCTCTAATTTAAACGAAAATAATTTTTATCTATCGTAATTCTACATTTCTTAATGTTAATAATGTAAATAAATGCTCACAAAATTATTTAATGTAACATGACGTTTTTTTATCGGCGCAGACGTGATCGTAATTTATGTTTCGTATTTCAGCCGATAGAGTGCACTTAAGTATCATTCATTACGAAATGACAGCGCGTATACAAAAACAGTACGAAGCACGTGTTTTATTTTTTTTATTAAAGTTGTAAGAAATGTAAGGATCAATGTAAATGTTTTATATTTTTATACGATAAGATCACAAATTTGATCTTACTTATTATTTCCATATAAAATATTACGTTATATAAATGATAACCAAAAGACATACGACACCTAACCTATAACAAGCTTTTATACAAGCGTTGTTAGTTTTAATTTAGTAATGAACTTCTTATATTATTTTATCTAATTCTTAAAACAATTTTCAATAGATTTTAACTGAAAAAATATGGCTAATGAAATAGTTACGGACGAGAAACAAGAAGACGTTGAAACTGCAAAAACAGATTTCTTGGTCTTAGGTTCTAAAAGTCACAAGAAAAAACGAGAAGTTAAAAGAGTATTACCAAATTGGTTAGCACATCCAGAAATAATATCTGCAGATTTAAGCAGTGGTCCAACATTGGATGAAGTGGATTCCATTTTAGACTCGAAGCTTATCGAAATTTTAAAGGCAAATGGAATTGATAAATTATTTCCGGTTCAAGCTAGTATATTGGCTTGGTTGTCGAAATCCGAGAAAGACAGAAAATTAGGATGGTGGCCACGAGACATTTGTGTTTCTGCACCTACAGGCAGTGGTAAGAATTACTTGAAGAATATTGTATAAATATCTTTTTTTTTTTTTTAATAAAACTATAGTATATTGTGATATCATAATTTTATGTTTTAGGTAAAACCTTGGCATATGTGTTACCGGTTATACAACAATTGCAGTTTAGGTTAGTACCAAAAATACGTTGCTTAATCGTAGTGCCAGTACAAGAACTGGCCGTACAAGTTCACAAAGTTGTGGTTACTTATACATCTTATACAAATTTAAAAGCAGGTTTGATTACGGGTGCATCGTCTTTTGAACAGGAACAAAGTAACATAATAAGGAAAAGTGAGGATTTCTTTTAAATAAAATGTTGTTTCATCGATAAATCTTAATACGGATAAGGAATCTGAAATTTTTCTTTTTTTTCTTTTTTCACAGCTCTTTCCGACGAGTATATAAGTACGGTAGATATATTGATTGCTACACCAGGTCGTTTAATCGATCACATATTAAAAACTCCTGGATTTTCCTTAGAATCCCTTCGTTATCTTGTTATAGATGAAGCGGATCGTGCAATCGAGTGGTTACAGTATATTCCTGAACCTCACTCGGGTGCACCGCCGTTAACCTTGGCAAATTTATCTTCGAGGTATTATCGTATGATCTTATTAACGATATATCTTCGATATATATATATATATATATATATATATATATATATATATTAGTTTATACAACATTTAAACATTATTGTATATTTCTATTATAGTCCTCCATTCGCGCAAAAATTATTGTTCAGCGCAACTCTGTCGCAAGATCCGCAAAAATTAAATCAATTTAGACTCTTTCAACCAATACTATTCACGTCGGTAATAGTTTCTGGCAAAGACACGGATGTAAATTTGGACGAGGAAATAGGCAATTTCGTAGGACGTTATACGAGCCCGGAAGAATTGAAAGAACGCGCAGTCGAATGTTCTCCAGAATTTAAACCGATCGCACTTTACCAAATTTTAGTACGAAAGAACGATATTCCTAAGACTTTGGTATTTACTAATTCTACCGAATCGGCACACAGATTATCGTTACTTTTACAATTACTTTTATCCGAAAGTAACGTCGTTGTTGGAGAACTTTCTAGCAGAATCGTAGCCAAGCAACGTGAGGAGATACTCAATAAATTTGCCTCAGACGAAATTAACGTGTAAGTATGTGCAAACGGTTTACGCATACTATATTAATATATATATATTTATATATGTATATAGTTACCGACGATTAGTTTTAATTATCAAATATTATTACGATAAATTTATGTATCCAATGTTTTATTTTTATTTTCTTTTTTGTAATTTTGTAGTCTTGTTAGTTCAGACGCATTAGCTAGAGGTATGGATATACCGAATATTCAATTAGTCGTATCGTATGATCTTCCAAAGCATATCAAAGGATATATACATAGAGCTGGAAGAACGGGACGTGCGGGGAAATCTGGTGTCGCAATGTCCATTCTCACGCACAATCAAATAGGAATATTTAAACAGATGTTGAGTTCTGTTCACAAAACATTACCGAAAGTGAAAAAAATGAAATTAACCGATGTCGCTGATACGTTGAATTATCAGAATCATCTTAATAAATTAAAAGATCTTTTGGAGGAAGAAAAGGTCACCGCTTTGAATCGAATAAAAGCGAAGAAACGAAAATACAATCAATAATCAACACGAGAAAAATAAATGATGTTCGTATCGTAATTTCTCTGTTTCCTATACTTCCGAAAGTAATCTCCTGGAATGAAATAGGTAACAATAACACCGTAAATACAGTTGATAGGGTAACATCGATAATAACATTTTATTGTCTGAAGTTAATAGTATCGTACATCATGCTTATATTCTACCGCAAATAACTCTATGAGCAGCTGAGATATTTTCGAATTGTTTATACTAATTAATATTCCCACGGCTTTATTTCGTCGTAGGCTGATACATTCACAATTTTAACTTATAAAAGATAAATGATCGTTCATCGAATAATGACACAGGCGCAATTTTGTTACTATTATTACTGTGTGTAACTTGACTGTTCAAAGACCGACGATAATCGTCGAGTCTTTGCGATTAAAAAGAAAAATAAGAAAAATATAAAATATTATTTACGAAATAAAATAAAATAAAATAAAATAAAAAATTAACAGTTGAAAATATTTCGTTAGTGTACGAGTGAAGATAATAAATGTTTTTTTTCTTTTTTTTTTTTTCTTATTTCCGCAAATAAATGATCTTCATTTTATGAGATTTATGTTTCGGTTAGCACAGAGATAGACACAGCATACAATGATAATTTGCAATAGTACGGGTTTATCATTTGAATTTAAAGCATGTCTCAAGCTGTCGGGGTTTGCATATTTAACTCGTTATATTAATCGGTTGAAGAATGAGAGAAATTTATTCATTGAAATTTGATTTCTTTTTTGTCGTCGCCGTCGTCGTCGTCGTCGTCGTCGTCGTCTCCCTCTCTTTCCCTCTTTTTATAAATATCTTTTAAAATAACACACATATTTTCTTTTACTACGTAATTTTTCCAAATTTGTTTTTTTTTCTTTTTAATTTTATATACCATTTTTCATTTATTTTTTTTTATTTTTTTTCATCACGAAACGAAATCAATCGATAATAACAATAACAATCGATATCCTCGTTATCCACTTGGAGTTCATCCAGACAAATCTATCCTTCCCTCTTTTTCTTTCCCTCTTAATTATCTTTCGAACAGGCAAAAGGTAACGAAAAGCGACCAAGTTATCCCCGAAAGCTCAATAACTCCAACAGCGAGAGGAATATCACGCTCTTACGCACAGGATTCACATTGAATTAATATTGTTTTAAGATACGTACATACATGCCCGAACGATATATACGCTTTTTTTTTTCTTTTTTTCTTTTTTTTACTTTTTTTTTCTTTTTTAAATAGCGAATCGAACCACATCTTTTTTCTCAATCGTTAATATGTTACACTTTTATATTATATTATATTTAATATATGTACGTATAGATTGAATGTTCATTTTATTAGTCGCGTTATACAAAATCTAGTTCAAATTTGACAACGAACGATGCGAATCGCTTTTTTATTAATCAATAAAAAAGCGTTATTCTATTCATCGTTCGTCATTCATCATTGACGTTCCTATTGACAGAGGTCAAGACTAAATTTTGTATTATTTACACGAATGTGTATTCGTTAACGTTTATATACGTGTGTATGTACATACATGTAATGTGGTCCTATATGATTCATATGTCTCGTTGCCATGTATATGTATTATCGTTTCTTAGTTTTAATTAATATTGAAACACCCGTTGTGCAAAGACATTTTTGAAACTTATCGTCGATCGCGGTCGCGTCACCGTTGCTTACTCTTTTTCTCTAATAATATCGTCGACTTAAATAATAGTCTAAAATAGTGTAAAATAGAAAATTAATTGTCTCGTTGAATAATTAACAATTATCATAACTTATCGGGATATGTAAGTACATATATATGCATGTATAAATATAAATCGTAATGCCTATGTATTTACTAAGTTAATTATAAAGTTGAACATAATCGTTCGAGTTTGATCATTGTACGAAGATAAATTAAACGATTATTATTTATAATTATCGACCGTGACCGACGAGTGAGTAAAAGAATATTTAAGAGATTTGTAGTAGAGTACATACATATGAAATGGTGCACCTTTTGTGCTTAGAAACTCCCTGGAACTGGTACGATTTAAATTCTCTATTAAAGATGAATGCTTTCTTTTCATTTGACGGGTATTAACATTGATCGATATAAATATTATCAATGGGGAGGGGGGGGGATGCTATTCGATAAAATTGAACCTTTAAGACGGGACAAGCAGTTGGCGAATTTACGCGCAGTCGGTCGAGTAGGCCGTTTTGGACTCCGTAAAATAGGAAGGTACACAATATCCCATAGGAGACAATATTATAAATTTATATTGTATAATAGATCTAATTTCATGCCTCTGACGGCCGTGGTATATAATTCGATATTATATTTTGATTGAAATCAAATTTTGGACCAATGTATTTCTTATTTCGTCATTTGCACGAACAGTCGAAACGAGAGAAAAGAAAAATATGTATATGTATATATATATTTTTTTTTTTCGTGCATAATTAATTTAC
Organism: Dolichovespula media; assembly: GCA_911387685.1. Classification (NCBI taxonomy): domain Eukaryota; kingdom Metazoa; phylum Arthropoda; class Insecta; order Hymenoptera; family Vespidae; genus Dolichovespula; species Dolichovespula media. The sequence continues at coordinate 6,016,574 of OU426865.1, forward strand.
TTTAATGAGGGAATCCAAAATTTTGGGCCACTCGAAGGCCAAATCCGCCGTGGTTAATAGAGTTAAAATTATAGATCGATATTCTACGATAATTAGTTAATTGAAACGATCTCGCATTATCTTGTTTTTTCTTGCATTCTTCTTTTCTTTTCTTGTTGTTTTTCTTTTGTCATCATTACATTATCGTCAGAAGATTCCAGTGAGTTTATTAAACAAATATTCTCATTCAGATGGGAATCTACCATACTTTATTTATTGTCGTATCCACTTCCACTTCGCACAGAGACTACAGAATATCAGAATTCGATCATTTTATCTATCGATAATAATTTACGGTACGGTACCGACTTTGTGAAGTTCGGCCGTACTTTTTTTTTTCTCTCTCGATCGTTACCCATGCTCGTTTTCACTTTCTTCCTTCTTCTTTTTCTTCTTCTTCATCTTCTTTATTATTATTATTTTTTTTTTTTTCTTTCATCATCACGTTACCAATAGAGGCCTTTTTAAGAAAATATTATGGAAGACGACATAATGTTACGTAGGCGGTTATCAATGTATACTTTTCTTCATATACGAAATATTATTATAAAAATTATATAATTATTAATAATAGTCGGACTTCATTATTTCTATTGATTATGCGATATTGTTCGTAAGATGTTGAAATATGACGAACAATGATAATAATAATAATAATAATAATAATGATAATAATAGTAATTAATGCTGATGATTTTAAGGTCTCGTAAAAAGAAAAAGGAAAAAGAAAGAAAAGAAAAGAAACCGTAAATAATCTGAAGATAGTATTGCAAGTGGCCAAATCATTTCTCTTTCGGTTTTAATCGGTACCTCGTCTGATCTTTCCGATTTTTGCGACATATTTTGTCACTTATCATCTGAAACTTATCTACAACTTTAAATAATTCCATTTATCTAAATAGGTCTACTAATATCTGGCACGCGTAGGGCCAAGTTAGTCTACTCACATACATTCATAGTTTCGTATTTACATAATTTTTTTTTTTTATCGTAAGAACCCTTTCGTTTTTGGTCGCACCATAATTATTTTGTGTTCGCTCGTTTTTTTTTTTTATTTTTTTTTTTTTTTCAATGGACCTAAAAATTTACGTCCTCGTGTTTATTATATGAATTAGAAGGAAGACCTTGTTCATTTTTTCTGTTTATTTTAATTTAATATATTTTTTTGCCGTACGGTATCGATAGTTTTACCGTATTGTACTCTTCTCTCTCTCTCTCTCTCTCTTTCTTTTCCTCTATCTCTATCTTTTTCTCTCTTTTCTTTTGCTTTTTCCCTTTCCGTTTGTATTAATTATTAGCTTATCAAAGAAATATGATTTATGCATCTATAAAGACGCAACTATCGAACGAAAATTATCGTTAAATAAATTCATAAGATAACGTAGACAATTTGTTCGTAGGTAATATTTTCTCGATGATATTACCTTTAGATCGTATGTAAATACGTATGTGTACGTGTTACAAATTAAACGACAATTAAGGGAATAATTGTAAAATTATAAGATTTTCACTCGTTCTGCTTATCTCGTATTTTATAGAGTATATATCTTTCTCTCTCTCTGTATGATAATTGAAATTATCGCCTAACGAGAGATAAATAAAATGATAGAAATAAATGAAATAAAAGAAAGATATGAATATATTGAAAACCAAATGAATATTAAAGTTAAAATTTTCTAATGGATATAATGTGATAACTAATCGAGGACAATCAGAATCCGTGCGAGGAAGATTAAATTCTTCTCATTCTAATAATAAATAAAAAAACTTTCTCTCGTCTCTGACAATTTCGTCAGCGCGAACTTGGATTGTTCGTGTATTTACAGTCACGTATTTATTCGTATCCCGTCAGAATGAAAAAATTTCTATTTGATATCGTAGGATTGTCGTATACGCACGGTGCGTTTTCACTTTAATCTCATTACTGCCGCAATATAATGCCGGGACAGATGAAAGGAAAGCTTTTTATCGTAACGCGTTTATATTTTCAAATAATTCAAAAATGCGAAAACGAAGATTTAAATTACAAAGGAGGAGAAATGAGATATGTGTAAGAATAAAATCGCAATATGTAAAATAGTAAATAAAAAACAAAACGACAAAACATTTCTTATATTTTTACGAATAGTTACGACAATTTAGGAGTATCGGGAGAGATACGAAAAAAAATGAAAATAAATATATGTATATATATATATATATATATATATACATATATACACAAGAGAAAATCATTTCGATCTCGATCACAACACGGACAGCACGCGTCGTCGATGTGATTCGTACAAATCGACGAGATATTTCATTTTAAAAAAAGATCGTCAATCTCAACAAAGGAATAAGAAGGAAAATAATGTTTCGAATGATCGAATCGTGCTTAGAACTTGCTGCGTTAACGTCTATCCATGGCGGAGAGAGAGAGGGAACGGTCAAGGGCCTATCAGTTTTGCCGCCTTCGTGCGAAGTACTACCAGCCATTAATTGCGTTGTTCCAAGGTCATTTTCGTTCCCAATCGAATCCGAATCATAATTACCCATCGCGTTAGCTTTACGTCGGTTGTTATTGTTTACTCCGTTCATCTTTTTCTTGTCCTTTGAGGTCGGTTTTTTTCGTATTCTAGTCTCCGTATTCTTCATCAGAATGTTCGGCGTCGTCTTATCGACAAGCTGCAACTCTGTCGGGAAGGAGAAACGAGAGAGAAAAAAAAGTAATCGATCATTTTCAATACCTTAAATAAAAAAAAAAAAAAAAAAAAAAAAAAAAAAAAACCATGATCTTAACTTTACGTAATTCAATAAATTAATAATGATTAGAATAATGTAAGCTTATTTAAGTAATAGAACAATTATACACGTGTTACGATAAAATAAATTATACGAGATTTGTACGACTAAAGATATCAAACGAAATCTGTTAAAAAACTCTACATTTTTTTGCTCGATACTATCTACGATTAACTTGTTAATTATTTCATTATGAAAAAGAAAAACAAAGAAGAGTAGAAGGTATCGTCTCCTCTCGAAGAATCTTACGCGAAAATACGTTCCTTGGGGAATCATATTCATAAGATAATAATATATCGATAGAATTGTCAAAGCGTATCGATCGATCGAATCGACGTACCTTGTAGACGAACACATCCATCCGCACTTCCAAGGGCGTTAACCGTTGAACAGACGTATCCACCAAAGTCACCCTTTTTGAGAGATTTGACAGTGAGATTCATCTGCCATGAGTAATCGCTCAACTGCTCCTCCGACATCGTGTATTTGTCGTTCGTCGGCAGCTTTTCCCCTATACCGGTGATATTGCATCGCTTTTAATTTGGCCAAGAGCTTTCCGAATACGTCACGTCGTTCATTTCGCGCGCGCGCGTAACGTCATACCGCAGGTAGATTTGTCGTTGAAAGTACTGTGTAATACGACGTGATAGAGGGGAAGGTAAGAGTATACGTTTATGTTCTTGTATGTCTCTTTCTCTCCGTCTGTTATTTATAACCCCGTACCGTCTATATGTCTCTATTATATATATGAGAAACAGAGAGCGAGAGAGAGAGAGAGAGAGAGAGAGAGAGAGAGAGAGAGAGAGAGAGATGGAACACCGGTACAATACTGTCTTTATCCTTATGAATACGAACAATCGTCGTCCATTTCGATGATAACGTCGATCATCGGAATAATTATGTTAAACATAGTGTAATGTCAAACGAACGTTACAGAGCGTAACGATTGACAGTGTCTTCTAAGTTAGATAAAAGAGATATTAGAAGATTTTTAGAAACGAATAAATTAATGGTATAAAGTATAATAAATAACGACTAAGTTAATGACGAAAATTTGGTCAAATTAAAACGTCTCCTTTCCATTCCTTTTCTCTATCTATCTATCTATCTCTCTCCCCTTCTCTCGTTTTCTCGCTCTATCTATCTCTATCTCCATCTCTCTCGCTATTTATATCCTCCTTTATCTGTCATCCTGTTGAAACACCCCAACGGCATTGACAATTACTAGGCATTTCTCTCACCTGAGTCCCTGTACCAGGTGTTCATAGCTTGCGGCGAAGCCTCGACGTAGCACTGTAGTACAACGTCGCTGTCAACTGGAGCGCCCACCAATTGATTGGGTATTCTGATCACTGGTTTGACTGTATCAGAAGAAAGAGAGTTTCATAAAAACGGAAGAGACGAGGAGAGAGAGAGAGAGAGAGAGAGAGAGAGAGAGAGAGAAGAAAATAAGAGCGAGGATAAAAAATAATAAAGGGGACGGGGGAGGGGAAGGGAAGAGGCGAAGGAGAAATTTTATTTTATTTAGAAAATATTGAAAAGTCGATTGTTCATATTCGAATATGAATTAAATTGGTGTAATAAAAATTATAATGGGTGTGAACGTTGTGAAGCGTCACGGAATTCATACGCCACCACTTTCTCCTCCACGCTTCTTTAATTATTCCTGTAGTTCCACGATGATCGATTTTTACCCAACACATAGGAACGTGTACTTCTCTCTTTTTCTTTTTTTTTGTTCTTCCTCTTCTTCCTCTTCTCCTTTTTTTGTTTTACTTTTTCACGCATGGGGGATGTATGCGGCTTTAATACTGCGTTAAATTAAATCAGAGAATCACGCTTCGAAATTCGAAATTGGAATGTTGAGGATGTTATGAACAGCGTTCGATAATAATTAAATTAACGATTACATTTGAAATATTTAATTATCAATCGGGAATGAACACTTGAACTTTTAATTACACCAATGGTATACCATACAATACGAATTAATTAGTTACTTTATCAGTTTGATCAATGATTAACAAGCGGAATTCTCATTATTGTTAAATTAATACTTGAGTATCGTTTAATTTTAAGTATTTATATTGACGAATTAAAAAAAAATGTTTGTCAATATCGTACATTCGATATTTCTTTAAGATTATTTTCTTTTCTTTTTTTTTTTTTCTTTTTCAAGCATTGCAAATACTTTCATCGGGCATAAAGATGTTTATATATAGTCGTATTATATGAAAAGAGGGATAACAAGAAAAAAGAGATACGCGTTCGGAATACGTAGTAAATTGTACGAAATTCTCTCTATCGACATTTTTACGAGTTTCATTGAAACATCCTATTATATTATATACTCGTTGTATTATTTATTATTAAATATCATATAGGATTATATTAGATTGAAAATATATAATAATATATTTTAAATCGCCAATATAAACTTCATATCTATCCATTACGATATAAACTAACGTGAAATAATATTCATTTTGTTTGCATTAAGAGAGGGATCTCTCATCCGTGGTAATAATTTATTCACGGTTAAGGGATGCTGGTCTAATTAACAGGTGGGACAAGTAGGTAGTGGTAGCATGGATGGTTTGCACAGGCTGCGATACCTACAGTGAACAGAAATGGTGTAACGTTTGCTGACCCTTGGTGGCACGCTACTGCTGGCTATACAGAGATACGTCCCCATCTCTTGTCGCAAAATTCCCGTAAGCTCCAGAATTTCTCCCTCGTAAGTGTCGAGAACTGTAAAGAGAAAGAGAAGACCAAAGTGAACCAGAGAGAGGGAGAGAGAGAGAGAATAAGAGAGAGAGAATGAGAGACAAACAAAACTTTATATATATATATATATATTCGTCATTTTATTTATAACAATTGATCTTTAAATCGTAATATCTCTTCGTTAACGATCGATATTTCGTGGAGATCATTTTATAACGCAGATTCATTCGATAAAAAATAAGTCGATCGCTTTCTGTTTCGTCCTTATTTAAAAAAAAAATTTTTTTTTTTTTTTATTTCATCTTTCTCCTTCGCCTCATTTTATGTGATATTTCTTTACTTACGTTTCAACGAGAGCACAATGAAATACGAAAGCTCGTTCCAAGGTAATCCTTTTTCTAAATTTCACTTCGCATTACTCTTTTAGAGTTAAAGAAGGGGAAGCTTGAAAGCAACGAAGTCTCTAGAAGCATTCTAGAAATCTGAAATATCACGAGCGACACCAACTACTATGCTCCTCTAAATTCGAGTGACTTTCAAGAGACAAGAAAGCGCGGAAGTGTCCGGGAAGCCGGAAGCGAGGCCGCACGCGGATGCTTCGCTATTGTTTTACGGTGGACGCCTTCCCGTAAATTCCTTCAGGCAGAAGTTACCTAAGGTTACTACGTTCGGAGTATTCGAAATGAAAAATAACTTTCTTCTTCTTCTTCTTGGCTTCCTAAATTTTATACCCTGAAAAAAATCTCACCTCTACGTTTTGCGGGCTTTGAAAATCCCACCGTGCGATAACGTTCGATAACACGTCTTCGAGAACAATAATTGTTCTTAGATCAAACTTTTTTTACGGAAGTTTCAGAAAATTGGGACACACACACACACACACACACACGCGCGCGCGCGATAAACGTGTCATTAATTATCTAGAATATTAATAAACGATATGGGTTTTAACTTCATCGTGAGATCGGATCATCCGATATACATAAATGTATAAGAATTGATTAATTAAAATATTTTTCTTACGTTAAAAAGTCGTTGATCGGCTCTCTTTTTCAAGGATGCATTTTACAAATTAGCTAAAGAAAATAATAAGATGATCGAGTTCGAAAACAACGAATAATTCATTTTCGATAATAAGTACGAGCACGCATACGTACTTTGTTTCTTTCCGTCTTCACGAAGTATGATCTTCCTTCCATCTTCTCGTTTCCAATTGACCTTTGGTTGTGGAAGACCCGTTGCAATGCATCTAAGCTTCAAGTTACCACCCTCCTGTGTCACCAAACCGTTAGCTGATTCGTCGTCCATTATATCCGGTGGTATCACTACTTCCATGTAACCTATCTAAAATAGAAATGTCGATCGTAGTATCGAGATACGTACGGCCGTTGTCGCGAGTTCATTCGCAAACTTATGAACATCGCGAATTTTTGTCGAATTATTTTTTACGAAAAAACGTCAAGACAAGCTGCAATGCAAGTATTCATTAAATATTTACTTAAAATTAAATCTTTCGAATGTACGCTTTATTTTTTATAACTTCAAATTGAATAATTTGCTTTTCATATCTAACCATTTCTTATCCCTCTCTCTCTCTCTCTCTCTCTTCCTTATTATTTCACTTTGTCGAGTGAAAATTGAAATCGTAGCAATTTCAATGAAACGCGAACGACGATAAGTCAAGCGTGAAGCTCGTTGCGTAAATCTGCAAAATTTTTCTGTCCCGCACCGTTCACCGTCCGCTCGCCCGCCTCTCCTCCACCCTCCCTTTAGCATCGAGTTCGTTTAATCGCGGTCAGCCGAGCGAATTTCTCGTATACTCGATGATATCCTTTCTCTCTCTCTCTCTCTCTCTCTCTCTCTCTCTCTCTCTCTCTCTTTCCTTTTAGTCTCCCCTAAATATCAGACTTTATTTCTGTTTCTTTTGCCATCTAGATTATTTTTTATTATTTTTATCCTTTAATCTTTCTTTTTTCTTTCTCCTTTTCCTTTTTATACGTTTGTTTGTCTCTCACCAGGTTTCTTTTTTACTCGTTCTCATCTCTTTCTCCTTTCCGTCTCTCGTTTTTATAGTAAACTACAACGAGGTCTCTTACAAGCCCTTTATCTCGCTGTAGCTTGGTCGTATATTGCATCGGAAGGTTTCCTCCTTTAGCGGTCGCATTGAATTCCGTAGAACACGTGTGTACCGCCCTACGACCACTAAATCGTCCACCTTTCTCTCTCTCCCTCTCTCTCTCTCTCTCTCTCTCTCTCTCACTCTCTCTCACTCTCTCTATTTCTCTCCGTTCTTACACATATGTATACGTTTCCAGACTCGTAAAAGCTACTGCCAACTTTTACGCTCGCGGCCAAAAGAGTGTGTCATCGCAAATATTTGTTCGTCTCTTTAAACGAACTCTCACTACTGCAAGCAACATTCTTGTTTGTTCGTTTTTTGTATTTCATTTTATTTATTTGGCGCTCTTCCTATTTTATTTTTTAATTCCATTATTTAACATCGCAGTCAACGATTCGCTCGGGTTTCTCTATTTATCGTAAGAAATAAAATCGATTTCCGCGATTCCGGTGGATAATTTAGTTAACAGTTTGTAAAAATTATATTTTTTTTATTATATCAAGCGATATTTCTATCGTCACGCGTGTAAATAGAAATTAGATGGGGAGAGGGAGAGGGGAATAGATGTATAGCGAATTGGTTGTTAGTCATATCGGGTCATAACGGCGGGCATCGACGCGCGGATAATTCGTTCCCCGAGAGAGAGAGAGAGAGAGAGAGAGAGAGAAGAAAGGAAGGAGTCAACGGGAAACCATTTAACACCCTTCCTACGTCTCACCAGCCCTTCAATATAATGCAACTTCCGCGTAGTAGTCGTACGTTGGTAGTCGAGGGTTCTCGATTCCCCTCTTGCTCCTGCTTCTAAAAGTCTCTTAAAAGCCGACTTGCCCGATGGTGAGACGAAAGCCGACGCATACACTTAATAAAATTCCAATTCGATCCACTTATATTCTAGAAGAGAGAGAGAGAGAGAGAGAGTGGTTAGAGCTCCATGCACGTTGGCCTGCCTTATAGATCGAGGGATCCTTCGCGTTGTGGGAAGCTATATTAAAAAATGCCAAATCAGGCAAATTCGAGGACGAAGAGACAAGTGGTAGAATGTTTGACAATTCTATCGAGAACTTTTTCATTCGCGACAATTCTTTCTTTATTATTCTAATTGTAACAGCAAATATATATTGGATTGGAATGGAACGATCGTTAAAAATCAGGAATCAGTCGAGATTCATTAAGATCATTCTTTTCCTCTTTCCATTTTTTTTTTTTAAGTTATTTTTTTATCATCCATTATTTATTATCCACTTTTCGTAAATATCTGAAAGTCTTTTAAAAATTATACGTCTATCTTTCTTATATATAACTTTACGTTATATATATATATATATATATATATATATATATTTCTTCTGTAATCTACATAATTATTGTACTCGCTTAAAGTTTTTATCCCTATAGAGTACACCCTTTTGGCCACTTATTTCCTTCATTGTTCTTCGACCGTAAAAGTTTCGCATTTCCTTTTCTTTTACTCGGCATAACGTGCCTCCTGTAACGAACATTCGACGAACGGTTATAAGGAAAAATAATGGCGAAGTAAAATAAGGCGGATATTAAAAAGTTACGATACTAGGCTTCATCGCGAAATTTCAGAACGGCGACAATATCAGCGTGCGCTTGTAACTTTTACCGATGATCTATTCTTTCTCTCTCTTCCTCTTCTTCCTCTTCTTTCCTTTTTTGCTACTTCAAAAAGTGCATATGTTTTTTAATACTTACGACGGCGACGAACAAGTTGAAAGAATCGTAAAAAATATCTTTTCAGAAACGGTCATAGAAAAACAAAACAAAAAAAATTAAACGCGAGCGCGTCTTTCGAAGATATTTTTTTTTTGGATGTTTCCAAACGAGAGTCTTATCGATCGAAATAAAAGAATGAATTAAATTTTATTCGTATATCAAATGGGAATTTACCAGACTTCGCATTGGTTCGGTATTGATTTGGCACATGTAGCTACCGGAATCATTCTTCTGAACGTTCGATATGTGCAGCTTCCAAGTGTTGTGTCCATTATGGGTGACGGATAGCCGTTGGTTGTGTGTAACCATACGTGTATGTATCGCTAAGATCGCCCTGGAATCCGACTTAATCCAGGCTACCTGTGAACGTTAAATCATTAAAAAAAAAAAAAAAAAAAATAAAAAAAATCATTTCTTATTAGCGAAGAATAAATAAATTGAGTTTAATCGTAATTCATAGAAAATGATAACATGTTATACATTGAATCGAATCGATAGATTCGCTTAGATTAACGAAATTTGATAAAATTGAAATCAATTCATATAAGACGCATTCGCTTTGCGAACTTGCATATACACATATATGTATATATTGGTCAATATGTATATTGATAAATACGTTAAATTTGTTTACCCTGTAGGATTGTAAATGATTCACGACGCAAGTGAACGACACATCACGACCCTGGATTACCGTGTGATTTTCCAAAGGTGCTAGGAACTCTGGTACAATTTCCGGGGTAATTTGACCTAAGATATTAATACAAAGTGGTTAGTCCGGTCGGTTTCTTGTTTTCTTTGGAGTTTAATTAAAAGCTTTCGAATGTCGGGAGGAACTTTCGTACGGTACGATAATGATTAATCTTGTTTGTTTCATTTACATAGTATGTACGTACAATAGGGCACATTGTAAAATGGGATACGTCGTGGAAAAAAATTTTCCGAGTTTAATAATTCCTGATTTAATCGAAATAAATGTAAATATATAAAATAAATATATATCGCAAAGAAATATTATATATATCTATATATATATATATATATATGGATATATATATACACATAGATAGATAAATAACAAATGGATAATAAAGTCAAAATGAGAGTTTTTCATTCTGACCTATAGACTCACCTTTGTCCGTTTTTTTCCTTAATTCTTAGAAAACATTAATCCATAAGACGCAAATTTGTCAAAACTCCGAGTAAGAAACAACAACGCGATCGATATAGGACTCATAACAATACACGTTTAACTTTTGACTGTGTTATGATTTTGTCCATTGGTAATATTCTATTTGTCTTTGACCTTCGTGAGAGTGGGGATAAGGTAAACATTCGCGACGTGTTGAGACAAGTAGGTGAGGTACGCTAGTATTCGATAAGCACTTCAAAGAGGCGCACGTATCCGGAATTGAGTTTTAGTCAACGTCGGTCAGATTCAAGGGGATCGTATCGATAAGAAAAAGATTTTCGTATCTTTATATAAGAATAATTGAAATATTGAAAATTGTAGTAACAATCGAACGGTAATTGCGTCGCGAAAAATTTCTCGAGCCACGACATCTCGTCTTAAAATTCGTACGGATAAACGAACACTCTGTTTCATCGATTAGATATATTCAATCCCGTAAAAAGTAATATTCTCTCTATTCCGTTTCTTTTAGCTTTTGTACGTATGTATGTATGTATGTGCTTACACGAGAGAGAGAGAGAGAGAGAGAGAGAGAGAGAAATAAAGAAATAGAGAGATAGGTGATGAAAAAGGAAGCGCGCAGTGTTTCGACGCCCATATTCTGCCCTATCGAAATTCTCGTATGCGTTCATGCAAGAAAGGCGATAAATGGAAAAATTCTTCAGTCTCGCATTCGCGCTGCCGTTCGAGGACGAACGAATGAAAGTCGAAGAGCGAAGGGAACACGAATGGAGCACGATTTTCATGGCATGGTTTTACGATCGAGATTCGTTCTCCAGCGAAAGGTTAAGGGTAGTTGAAAAGGGTGGGTAGTAGTTCGAAAGTAGAAAAGAAGGGAGAGGGCATGATCGCTTTTCTCTCTCGCTTAGGAATTCTAATTCTGCGTTAAATTCTTTATTCCGTCGCTCATCGGACGTGTTTGAAAAGGAAAAAGAAGAGAGGGAGAGAGAGAGAGAGAGAGAGAGAGAGAGAGAGAGAAAGAGAGAGAAGGAAAAAAGAAGAAGAAAAAAGAAAGGCCATAAAGCGTAAATTACGTTTGGAGTTGAAAGTATGTACGAGAACGTATTCGTGAAAATAGAGTCGAGAAAAGAATCTTCCAATATGGTATTTTATTTCTGATATTCGTTAATCTCTGTTCGAGAGATGAAACGTACAATTTTGAGAAGATATTTCGCATGGAATTATTCTTTTCATCTCTCTGGCGATTTCGTAAAATCGCGTATATACTCGTAGAAAAGCACGCGATATTAAATGGAATAGTTAGGCTAGTTAGGTTATCTAGTGTATTGGAAACTATGCTTGATTATAGAATAGACGTAGATTCTGGGAGCGTGTACTACCTCAAATATCTCGAGGTTTAAGGAGACTCTCTCTCTCTCTCTCTCTCTCTCTACCTTGCAGATTAGCTATTATAACAACCGGTGCTATCGAAACCGGTCAGCAAAATTTAATCGAGAAGTTATATCGGTAAGTACGTACGGAAGGGTACGTGGCATTGTTTTAGAATTATGAGAATTAATTCGTCGTCTATCGAAAGAACATCGATAGATTAGAAAAGGATGGACGGAGCATTTTGAAAGAAGAAGAAAAAAAAAAATAAAAATAAATAAAATAAAAAAGAAAAGTGAAATGTTAAATCTACGATAAAATTATCCTGTATAGAATCGAACCTTTATTTATATGTCTTAAGAGTTAAGTTTTTATTATGTAGAATAGATAAGGAGAATGTGTGTGTGTATATATATAAATGTACATATGTACATATATAAATGTACATATGTTTGAACTGGTGGCGGACTAAAAATCGAAGAACCTTCGTTGAAAGAGTACGTTTATCTTCGCTTCCTTGACTTCATTGCCCGTTGAAGCTCAACGAGGAATGCTTCAAGGAACGTTTGAAACCTCATTCTATTGCTGCTTTATCGTCGAGGTCAAAAACAAAAGAAATAGGGTTCGATAAAAGAAAAAGGGGTTCGGGCTTTAAAAGGTTAACTTTCACAGAAAAGAGAAAAAGGACGTAGTACGTTGATGGCGATTGGAGGGCGAAATGCTACGGCGAACTACGAGGGAGTTCGATTATAACCAATTATTCTCGAATAAGTTAATTAAAATTGTCTAACAATCAAATCGAATATTCGACTTAATTTTACGAACGTGAGAATTCGTTTTGTTTTTCTTTTCCTTTCTTTCTTTTCTTTTCTTTTTTTAATGTCTACGTCGATTTAAAATCTCCACACATATTCAAGAGATTCGATATTAAAAGTGAAGATTATTTAATTAGTTCGAGTAAGAAATTAAAAAATAAAGTACATACGTATAAAATAACGACGATCGAGAAGGAAAACGAATGAAAAGATTTCCGACCGTACTTATACATTATTATTATTATTATTATTATTATTATTATTATTATTATTTTTTTTTTTTTTTTATTTTCATTCGATTATAAATATATAAACGTTCGTTTCGTCATTTCGATGAACTCGCCATCATTTATTTTATCAGTAATTAACTTTTGTTGAATGTTCCACCGAACAAACTGACTTCTCTGACGCGCCCTGGTAGAATCCATTACTCGCGGAAGGGTTAAATACCTGATAATACTAAAAGTACACAGAGAAGGAGAGAAAGAGAGAGAGAGAGAGAGAGAGAGAGAGAGAGAGAGAGAGAGAGAGAGAGAGAGAGATAGTGAGAGAGAAATATATATATACATATATAGTATATATTTATCAAAGATCCGAGTACCCTCGTGGAAGTTTCCACGATCGACGTGGAACCGTAGAAGCAACTATCGCTCTTAGAAAAGCACCATAGAACTCGTGGATTTAGGAGTTGCTACCTATATGCGTAGTTGGATATATACATCCGCAAGTAGATAGGCATATGCACGCAATTGCATATACACATATATTTATATATATACACACATATATATATATATATATATATATGTATAAAATGTAATTTATATATATATATATATATATATATATATATATATATATATATATAATATACACACATAGGGACATTTATATAAACGTATATCTTTATAGTGTGTCTAAGTTAGGAGGATTCTCCTTTGAAGGAGGTAGAATAAGCGAGTAAATGAGCGCAAGAGTAGGAGAAGGAGAAAGAGGTTAAGAAGCGAAAGGAGAAAGAGAGAGAGAGAGAGAGAGAGAGAGAGAGAGAGAGGGATTTCTCTTCAGTATACTTATCAGATCGGAGCACGCGCCTATTGATTTTGGCTTAAACGGAGAATCCGACGGTAGATAGAAGTTAGAGTTGAGATGCGGACTACCCTATTTCGATCTATTCCTCTCTATCTCTCTCTCTCTCTCTCTCTCTCTCTCTCTCTCTCTCTCTCCTCTTCTTCTCCTTGTCACACTGTGAGTGATTTTACTACGTGTATCTGTCGATACGAAATCAGTATGCATTATAATAGATATGGAGCACACGTTCGTTTCAAGAGGATTATGTTCATAATACGATGAGAATATTCCCTGCTAGTTTGCGATTAATTTTATAGTCATTATCATTATATGAAGGGGCTCACTCGCAAGAATGCTTAGCTTTACATGGCTTAGTTCAATGTAACATAACACGTAGAAAGTGCTACCAACATAGATAATTCCCTTTGTATGTTTTCTATGTCGAAATTATATATAATCCTTCATCCAAAATATAATGGTAAATATTCCATTGATAATATATCGTGGGATTCGTTTCTTTTTTTTTTCTTTTCTTTTTTCTTTTTTTTTTCTTCAATAAAAAGTTATCCATGACTTAAAGGCAGCGACACTTCTTCGATCTTTAGGTATGTATATTTTATTCTGTGTTTTACTTTCTTTTTCTTTTTCGTCGTGACAGAAACAACCGAAATTCCGTATAACATCGTTTTCTCGTCGAAGAAACTTCGGGAGCCGAGCTACGAGGGAGCATCCTCACTCTCGAACGAAGAAAAATAAAAGAAATTATAGCGGTTTGTGCTATGGAGTGACTGTACCAAGCGGGGATTGTCTCGTTAGCATAATCCGTTCGTAAGAGGCTGCGACTCGAATGCTATTCTGTTTTCGTAATACATTCTCGGTGAGACGTACAAGATGTGTATACATATTATTTGTCTGTCTGTGTGTGTGTGTGTGGGTGGGTTTACGTGTACGTGTGTGTACATCTTTGCCTTTCCCTATCGAGTACCGTACTACGATTGTTATTTTTCCGAGGCGTTCTCGATCTACAGGAAAAGCGATTCGAATTTTCCCGCGACGAATATGAACGAGAGAGAGAGAGAGAGAGAGAGAGAGAGAGAGAGAGAGAGAGAGAGAGAAAGGGAGATAAAGGACTGGGATTGCTTCACACGCAAGGAGACCTTATTTAAAGGGTACGAAGCTTGTATTAAAATCGTTTCCCGTGAGCGGCTTACATCGTTGAATCCATCTTGAATCTCTATCTTCTTTTCCTTTTATTCATTCTTTCTTTCGCAATCAGTTGTGCGTGTAGCATTTAAAAGAAGAAAATATGGAAAGTAAAAAATGGAAAAAAATATCCTTTGGTTCATTTTATTGATAAGACCAATAAAAGAATGGATTTTATATTCGAAACACACGTGTACTCTTCGAGATAACAATTTCGCTTGATATTCGGACAATTTACTTTTTTTTTTTTTTTTTTTTTTTTTTTTTTTTTTTTTTTTTTTCATTTAATTAAATCGACTGCGTAAGTACTTGTTCGAATAAAAGGAAAAAGAATCTATTCTTTTGCTTCTTAAAGTTATAAAAGTTAGTATGAATACAGGGACCATTTATTTAAAATACTGATTTAATAAAAATAGCAGTCTCTTGTATAAACGAGTAGAATTCAAGTTGAAAATCGTTTTCTTCTTCGCACTCTCTTTCTTTCTTTCTTTTTTTTTTCTTTTCTTTTTTAATCACATATCTCTCGTTTCGTGCATTCTTTATTTTCTCTCTCTCTTTCTTTTCCATTATTTCCTCGTGTCTTTCTCTAAGATTCGTCGAATTCCATGTAGAAAAGAACGACGGAACGCGCGATTCGAGTCTTAAAAACGTACCACGAAATTCCACGGCTTTCGTTCCTTATCTTTCTTT
>OU426865.1:6042276-6049776 GCA_911387685.1 Dolichovespula media
AACTAATAAAATGGAAAAGTAAAAAGTGTTTTACTAGAGTAGCGAGCTAAAAGGTTTCGGTATAAAAAAAATGAAAGAAACATAAAGATGGTAAAGAGAATAGACGTAAAGAAAAAAGAGAGAGAGAGAGAGAGAGAGAGAAAGAAAAGTTTTTTGCTCGACACAAGAAAAGTAAAAGGTACATTTCTTCTTTCGTTTGTTGATATTAATGGAAGTCGTTGTCAAGAAGGAGGACGTTTTACTAAGGCAAACCAACCTGTGCGTTACAGCTTTAAAACACAAAGTCAACTTTGTTAAGCCGATCTTAAATAATCGTTCTCTCCAACGTACATACATATATATAGTTGATACGAAATATTATAGTATTAGAACCAGCATAGACTTATATATTAACAGAAAATTAACTGTTTATATAACAAGCTATATGTGGCTTTAAGTTCGTGGTTTCTAAAAAGAAAAAAGAAAAAAATATTTTACGGCGAAACAAACAAACAAACAGAGAGAGAGAGAGAGAGAGAGAGAGAGAGAGAGAGAGAGACGGTAACGAAAGAGTACGAAAAATGAATGTTAAGAAAATATTATGCGTCTCGAATGGAATTAGACCGACTCGTGTATCCCGTAAAGTCGATTAATTCGACGCTACTTACGATCGAAGTTTCAAGTACGCGATAAGAAGGAGACATCAATTCGGGAGCAGCCGACTCGATAGAAACCTCCTCTACGCGCGAAAACTTCTTTTGAGCGAGCAAACTTTTCGAAATAGTCGGCGTTTGGAATTCATACGAATTTCCGAATCATACGTAGAGGTACCTATCTCGGGAGTCGGGAAATGGTTGGGTAAAAAGTTTACGCACGATATATGCACTTTCCACGATCTCTTCTAACTCATTCGAAATTACGCCTGCAAACTTCTTCGAAGAATAAGAAAATTCCGACCTCTATTTGGCTACCTATACCTACTACTTTCCTCTTGTATACTCCTCAAAGTTTGAAGCACTATATATTTCATAGATGAAGTTAAGTTTCTCTCGTAGACATAGTAATTACTTTCTCGTAAACTTACTTTTCGAGCGAAGACAAATCAATATATTATTTTACGAGGGCCTACTTTTACGATCAAATGACAGGATAAATAGGAAATACTGTATCGAACGATATGCCGATCCATTTGTATCTATGAACTACATAGGAGAAGTGTTTTATATACGGATTTTTGTCGCAATAACGTTTCTCCATAACTATGCGGAACGATTTGTTGCGTTCGACGTTGTTACGTAATAATGGTGTAAAAATAAATCGTTCGGACGTTTGGAACGGGTTAATTATCGGTCGATTTAAAAAATCGTTTCGCTTTCGCGTTACGCCGTGTCAACTATGTGTAACATTTTGTATTACGAAAGTCATACTCCAGGATACATCGATCGAATATTAAAAGACAATTTAATTTTTTCCGAGAATCGAATCGAATCGCATCGAATCGAATCGAATCGAATGAGATAGCAGGAGAGTGGAATGAGAAATAAAACGAAACAAAATCGGATACGATATAACGCGTACCAAAATGCGAGTTCTATGACATTGGTAGCTCTTTGACCATATCTGGTGGACCAGTTGGAATTTTCCGACGTATCCGACGAAAATTTCGCGCGTTGTTGGAGGCGCGAGCGCACGCGGAACGACGATTATCGTTTCGCCGTGGTAAACCGTTTGTCTGCGCGGCATAATTCATGCCACGGCATATGCCGCAGCGACACGCTCGCAGATGTAATTGCGGTGTTTACGCCTGCGGATGAAAAGATAATGCTCCCGTGTTTCGGATAGAAGATTATATATATATATATATATATATATATATATATATATATATATATATATATATATATATAGTGTGTGTGTGTGTGTTTATATTCCTGTATGTATGAGGTTGTGTATCTTACGTGGTTTGCATTTTTCCTAATATACATTCTGATGCATTGTTTAAATGACGCGTTGTTTAATGACAACGCGATTATTTCCGACCTTTTATTTTTTCCTTAAAAAAGTATTGAAAACGAATGATCGAAATTCTATAAAGAGTATTGTTTTTTTAATCGATACGGTCCGATATCACGGTAAAGTTTTGTTAGAATATACAAAAAAAAAAAATAAATAAATAAATAAATAAAATAAAATAGAATAAGAAAGAGAAATGACTATCATCGAGTTATTCGTTATGAAGGAAGTATCAAAGAACGAGTTTATTCGAAGAAAGAGGAAGTTCTACGAGAAAAACTTTTTTAAATTCGTTAAAGCTATTGAGTCTTTCGTGATATTTTCAAGACTTTCAAGAATTCCCGACTTCGAATGATATTGAAAATGACTCGAGATTCAACGGTTGCTAAATTGCACTTGAGAACTTGCATAAGAAAATAATTCAATGCACGTCGGTACTGGCATTCTCGAAAGTATCACCGATATAACTTTAACAATTAGATTTTTTTTTATTTTATTTTATTTTATTTATTTATTTATTTATTTTTTTTTTTTAAGAGGAAAAGGAGAAACATCGTTCGTAAGGATAGAGTTTATCGCTATGAGAAGTTTGAAATAAACGAAGTACGATTTTTATTCGTAATATTTTTTTCTTCTTCTTTTATCTTAAAGATAAATCGTATAACATCAGTCGGTCCGTAGGAAAATATAGATATATGTTATTCGATAAATTTTCCGTGTCGTTCGTTCCAATTTGTCGATCGAATTTCCACGATATTTCTTGTCGTCCTCCTCGAAGGGTTTCTCATTAACCTCTAAATAAAAGGAAAGAGAGAGAGAGAGAGAGAGAGAGAGAGAGAAAGAGGGGGAGAGAGAGAGAGGGAGAGAGAGAAGGAAACAAAACTCTGACGCTAAAGAAGAGAAAGAAAGTGTGTAGTCGGTACATTTTGTTTCACCTGTCCGCCACTACGAAAAGTAAATAAATTTGTCTCTTTCCCAAATGGCTATTTGCTGTTTTCTTCTTCTTTCCTGTTTCTTTTCTTTTCTTTCGTTTTATTTTTTCATCGCTCCCTCCTCAACAAAGATCGGTCTCTTCTCACGTCGATTCGCAAGAGACGACCAGGAAGAACGGCATTATTTTATCTCCTCCAAATCGTCCATTAGGAGTTATAAATTATTAGTATTCAATACGCTTGGCAACCCTCGTAATCCGTTTCACGAAGGAGACAGTTTCTACGAGTTATAAATAATACAATCGTACGATCCCTTCTTCTCAACAACTTTCCTTAGTTGTAATAATCTTCGAACAGACTTGCGAATAATCCATTCTGACGTATATATACATATATACATATACGATTTGAACTATTTGTTAAAACGATCGAATTTACGGGTCGTTGCTTATTTAAAATGAAAAAAAGGAAAAAATAAAACAGAGAGGGAATGACAAAATAAATCTGTACTCGATATCGAACGGTTAAGTTTTTATAAACGATTTATCGTTCGTTCGTTCGTTCGTTCGTTCGTTCGTTCGTTCGTTCGTTTATTCCGTTGTTGACTAGTCGAAAGAACGGACGCAATGCCGATTCGATAAATTTTATGAAATCGAAAGAAACGGAGGAACATTCGCTCGACTGGTCCGTACGACGATCGCAGGAGCCTGGAGAGGAATAGTAGAGGCCGCCTTGTTCAGCTCCTCTCTCGACGATGCCGACGTGTACTCGCGTGTGTTCTACCTGCTTTTGACAGGACGGATCGGAGTTATTCGATCGGTCGAAACACGACCAAGGAAGACGGGGCAGGGTTTAGGGATTGATGGAGAAAAAGGATTATTTCGTATCGTATCGTATCGTATCGTATCGTATCGTGTCTCCTCACGTTTGCTTCGTTTTAATCCGAATGAAATAGAATTTCAACGCAATGTGTACAAACGTTACTGTCAAAATACTACAGAAAAGTTATTTTATTTTATAGAACGACCGTGTACGAAGTCAATTAACTCTTAACTCTCTCTCTCTCTCTCTCTCTTTCTACCGTATACAATTATAATTGTTTCTTTAGATATACTACCTATGTATTTTGTGAAATAACAGGGATAACATTCCATGTAATACTTGGTTATTTCATGTCATCTAATTTATAAATAATGTTTGCTTCACAGTTCAAATCAAATTATTAATTTTATAGAATTACTGAACTCTCTCTCTCTCGCTCTCTCTCTCTCTCTCTCTTTTATATATATATATATATATATATATATATATATAAATAAACGAACATATAAAATATTCAATAAAAATTCAATTAGCATGGAGAAGATAAAAAAAAAAGGAATGAATATTTATGAGGAATATATGTTATGCTTTTCAGATAGATATATTACACACACCACACACACACACACACACACATATATATATATATATATATATATATATATATATATTTGCGTGTGTGTGTATGTATGTATACATAAAATGATATTATAATATAATAGATAAGTCAAACTATAGGTACTTAAACGTGATAAGAAGACGAGTGATATGCCGGGACACATAAAATGAGTTAGGGAACGTAACGTATCACGCAAAAACGTCGAGACTCGTATTACAAGAGGGAAATAAAAAGAGTAAGAAGGAGAAAAGGGTGTTGTGAGAGGATGGAGTAATAGAGAAAACGAGTATATATGAGTATGTGTAAATATATATATATATATATATATATATATATATATATATATATATATATATATATTATTGAAAAGCCGCACCCTTTAGCTTCGAGTTCGCTTAATAATTCTGGACTCTACCTCCGTTTCGATAATATCTATCGAGGGTAAAGTAAACACGTTCGCGAGGATACACGCTCGCCATAGAAATCTAATAAGTTACGTTCTTCCTTTATAGGGAGGCCACCCCTTTCCCATCCAGCCACGGTCTCCATCTTTCAAGCTTGAAATTCGCGTTTCATTTAACCCCGTGCCTTTTACTCTTTCTCCTTCTCTTTTTCTCTCTGTCTGTCTGTCTGTCTCTCTCTCTCTCTCTCTCTCTCTCTGTTTCTCTCTGTTTCTCATTCTTTTTCTCCTCTCGTAGTCGGCCGGTTCGGTTCTCTCCCGCTTGTCGATTCCGTTTGTTTCATTTCGTTTCGTTCGTTTCGTCTCGTTTCGTTTCGTTTCGTTTCGTTTCGTTTCGTTTCTCCGCTATAACAGAGACTTGCTTTTGTAGCCTGGTGTGATTGTTACTTTCGACGGTTCGCTCGATCCTTTTCACCCTTTATATCCATCCGTCTCTCTCTCTCTCTCTCTCTCTCTCTCTCTCTCTCTCTCTCCTTACCTCTCTATCCTTCTCTTTCAATCTAACTCTTTCCGTAACGGTACACACGTTTCGCGTTTATATATCGTGTAGAGCTTTCCTTTGATACTTAGCGATTAAATTTACTCGTATATATGTATATATATACACATATGTATATCTAACATGTAATAATAAAATACCGTTATTCTCAATCAATTTGTCGTTTTTCTTTTTTTTCAACTTTTGACATAGCTAATTTGTCATATTTTTAATGCGTCTAATTATGGACAAACGTTTAATGGATACACATAAATATTTCATATTCGAATATAATTGTGATTTGCTTAAAAATGAATTATTCTATCGTCGTCGATTCGCGATATTTATGCAGTATAAAGGAAGTCGACGTCGTAAATCAAACCTCAAAGGCATCTTTGTCTCCCTTGGGACTATGCCACTATATATATATATACGTGTGTGTACTATAAAATGAAATTTACTTCGGTAGCATTTTTTTTGTTCTATTCGATTATGCTCCTTCTCTCGTTGTTTATTTTATACGAATATTGTAAAAGCAAAGCACGTATGCACTTCCTCCATAATTTCTTGCTTTCCTATACTCTTCCTGTTCTCCCTCTCCCTCTCCCTCTCCCTCTCTTTCTCTCTTTTTTCTTTCTTAAACTTTTTTTATCTCAAACAGTACCCTCACGAAAATTCGTTCTCTTTCTCTTTGATAATAAGATTGTACGTTAGCCAGAGACACGAACACGTGTCCATAGTTCTCTCCATCTCTCTTTTTCTTCACGAAGAATTTAATTAACGACCTCTTCTTTCCCGTACAGTACCTTTCTTTATAATCTTTTTTCTTTTCTTCATTTCTCTCTCTCTCTCTCTCTCTCTCTCTCTCTCTCTCTCTTACTCCTTCTTTAGCTACCCCCCGCCCCTTCCACCATTTTTCAAGGGGGATACTTTGCTAAGGAATCACGAAAGATCGTTCGTAATGTGCCATTCTTTATATCGCATGAAGTAGAATTATTCCATTTTCCCGTATACTTCCATCTCCTTTCTACACGAATTAATTGTGATTCTCTCTCGTGAAAGAAAAGAAAAAAAATGAAAAGGCATACGAAAGTTATAATATTATTTATCGATAATATCCATACGACAAGTATCTTGTGTCCTTTTTTCTTATTTTATTTTTACTTATTAAATAGCGAATAAGTTATTTAATCATTAAATCATTAATAATTTTACATATATATATATATATATATATATATATATATCTGATCACATCGATCTGACGTTAATTGGAATGCAGAAATAACAAATAAAAAACAAAAAAATAAATAAAAAGAAATACATATAGAAAAATTATATGGACCGCTCGAGAGTCATTGTCACATTGATTTTTATTTGTTAATAAAATGGAGAATTATAACATTCGCGGGAAGGTAAAATTTAAAAGGTACGACACTTTTTCTCGTCCCTTCTTACTATTTTACGAGCTCGTTTCATCCTAGATCCCATCCCCTATAATTTTCTTAACCATTGTGATCTTTCTAGCTCCGAGAAGTCGTCCTTAATATCGGAGAGACCTTTCCAGCTTGAGAATGATCTCGTAGCCGCTTAACTTCAATTACTTTCATAATCTACTTCGTCGTGCCGCGTTCATTAAGGGGTTACATTTACTACTGACGTCACGTTGTCTCGTTTTATTATCACGATCGAAAAACTTTCACTTCGATTCGCCAATAAATAATTTAATATGAACACGATCCTTTTTTATTTTTGCATTATTTCAATCGTTACTCTCTCCCTCTCTCTCTCTCTCTCTCTCTCTCTCTCTCTCTCTATCTATCTATCTTTTTCATTCTCTCGTTTACATATTTTGTTACTAAACGAAACAAAGAAATAAAAGGAGAGAAATTATAATAGCCTCTTTGAAAGGGATATACAAAGGGGAAAAGTAATTCCGGTTGTACTTTTTACGCGTTTTCTCTTCCTCCAGGGGAAAAAAAAAAAAAAGAAAAGAGAAGAAAAAATAAAAAGGAAGGAAAGAGAAAAAAAATCATATTTCCCCGTTTTTATATATGCCGACGCAAACACGAACTCGCACTACTACTTCTATATACCTACTTTTCTCTCCCCCTTGAAAGATATCTCAGGACTTCTCATAAGGGGGAAAAGTATAAACAATTTCTTTTCTTTCTATATAATCCCCCACCCTTGCTCA
>OU426865.1:6052276-6067276 GCA_911387685.1 Dolichovespula media
AGAGAACGAGAGAGAACGAGAGAGAGAGAGAGAGAGAGAGAGAGAGAGAGAGAGGCTAGCGCGAATACTAACGTCAGTAGAAGAGGTGATGGTGCAGGGAGGGTTAAGGGGGCCGAGGGGTGACTCAGCATCAGGATTTTGACGCTCGACTGCCTGCTGGAATTGATTCTCTTCTCTCTTTTTCCCTTTTCTCTCTTCCTCTCTTTCCCTCTCTCGGTCACTCTTTCGTGGTATCTGCACGCCATACCGACACCGCTGACGCCACTGTCGAGGCTAGGCACGTGACGCAAAAATCTTCTGAACGTGACGTCGTTCTCCATCCTATATTCCAGTCAGGAATAGATAAGAAGAAGTCCTCCGCTAGGTAGTAGGTACGGTAATAATTATGCAGAGAATATCACCAGGCCGAGGACGTCGTAGCTCGCATAGCAAGTGGCTTTCGCCTTTTCCAATCCCCTATCATGGCTTCTGCTCTATTCTATCCCTCTTACTATCCTCGTTTGTCCTGTTACACATATCTTTCACGAAATTAAACTTGACCCGTCTTCAACATCTTTTACGAAGTATAATCTCGAACGGAAGTGTGGTGCCTTGCTAATATCTTACCGTGCCGACAATTTATTCCCTATTGGGTTTCTTTCCCTTTCCGCATTACGAATGCTTCCTTGATATCGTCGTGATTGTTTTTAACTTTCTTGCTTTTTTTTTTTTCTTTTATTTTTTTTCATGCTTGCTTGCCCGGAAACAACAGTCAGTGCAGTTTTAATTAAAACTCGAAGGAGGGAAATTGACGTGCTTCTTCTCTTTCCGTATTTCTCTCTCTCTCTCTCTCTCTCTCTTTCTCTTTTTTATTGCTCTTTTCTCGATATTTTCAATAGACACATGTGTAGCGTCGCGTCCTAGAATCCAACTGGATTACCTCTAAATAGACTGATAAAAATGAAAGATAAATTAGCAAACCTTTTTTCTCCCGGTTAAAAATTCACCGTAAAGATTTCTTGTAACGTAACCGCTCGCAATTTAATGCAAGCGCTAAAATCGCGGTCGCAATGACTAGAAATTGCGGTTATCAGGAGCATTTAACTGTGTCGCGTACTAAATTAGAGATAGTGAATCAGTGGAGCATACAGTGTTACGGAACGACTCGTCGTGCATCATGTCGAGGACACCAATGATGCGCGGTGAATACATTAATGTTCCTGGCGTTACATAGATACAACGTTTTATTACGTCAACCAGCGCGGAACCGTAATTTCCTTCCTAGTTTTCTCTGCCCATGCCGTAGTTCCGAACTGATTGTACCAAGCACGCGCATGCGCTCGCTATACTGTTTAATTTTTGTATATTTTTAATTTGCAATATAGATCACGTCGACTAACTAATATGGCTAATCCCTAGGTAATTATTATTATTATTATTTTTTTCATATACAAAATAAATGATCTTCATCAAGTTGAAGAGATTCTCGATCCCTTTTATCTCCAATAAAGATTAATCAATCGTCCTGAGTAATTTGTCTGATCCTAGCGAGTATCGGAAGACACGTACATTTCTAACCATACATTCAAAGGGTTGATCTTAAGAATTGTTCGAAACATGGACACTATTTGAACGCTACTCACGTTTCTGTTTTCTTCCTTGGTGGGAAAGCAATGTTGACGTTAATGCGCGTTACAAATCACGAGAGATCCTAAATGTACCAAGAGTAAATGCGACGTAAGGCGGCTTTCGGTGAGTAACGTTCATTCTATTGGATTCGAGTGTACTGTCATCGTGCGTCATGTCATTTCAAACAGTGACATATCCGCTTGCTACCAACCTTGTGTACCTTTAAGGTGCTTCACTTATCGCTTTTACGATATATTCGAAGATACCGCGTATAAAGTATTACAGAAATATTTATTTGAAAGGATTGAAGAATATGATTGAATACAATTTTTTTATATATAGATGTATATATACAAAGAAAAATATATATACAAAGAAGAGCATGGAAATATAAGGAGAGTTTAGATAAAACTAGCGTCGTGTCAATTTTCATTTAAAAATCGAATATGTACGATAAAATCGTTCGTAGTAAATAAAATGAAAACGATCGTAAAGATGATCTCAAGAACGTTTCCACAGAATCATCTATTTCCGGGAAACACGAAATAATTGAATTGCCCGTGATAATAAACGACTTTCATCGTTAACGATAATTTCGTTCCCATTTCAATTGACTTACCGTCAATGAGTTTTTCTTCTTTCACTCTGCTCTCATACCTCCCATAAGTAATTCCGTAAAACAGGCAAAGTTCGATGGAACGAACGTTTCTCACTTGTATCCTATTCCATACGCGAATAAAATATAATTTAGGGTACGACTATATACGTCGTATACGAAGCGAATAAAATGGATTAGACAAAAGTTAGTTATATAAAAATACATATCTATAGAATGAAACTAATTTATCCTGGTATAAATGTACGAGTATATCTCGAATTGCGTTAAAGTCTTTATTATTAAATGGTAGCAAGAAATTAGGAGGGATTAAGTCGGGAAAATCTACGTAGCCCCGTAGGCGTACACAAACTTAGTGTCAGCCGGTGATGGGTGAACGCGAATTAGCACGATTAAGATGCTATCGCGTTTCACTGGACAGGAGTGTTACGAGGCCGGTGGTAGTGAATGGAAGGAGACTATGTGAAATACTTAAGCACCTAGACTGTACTGCTGGTGACGATAGAGAGGGTGTTAGTGGTAGTGCGGAGTGAGGAGTGAGGAGTGGTAGTGGTGCTAACGGAGGGAAGAGAGAGAGAGAGAGAAGGGTTTTGGTATCCGACCTCAAAGTAACTGGCAAGTGGAACGACGGGGGTATATGTTGTCCCGTATGGGATATCTATGGGTCCGTTGCAAGAGAGAGAGAGAGAGAGAGGGGGGGTGGGTTTCAAGGTGGATATCCGGGGTGGTCGTGTTGCCTGGGATTACGGAAATACAGGAAGGGGTCGGGTGGACCTGCCACGTAACGCCAGTGTGGCCCTGGCTCTGATGCTGAGTTACGTTCTATCCTATATCCCTTGGACCTATTACACACGCGGGACACCCTCATAAATACAACGCAAAATCGTTCTAGATCCTCTGTCGGCCACGGTGATATGCATCCGTCAAACTTGCAACCAACCGTCCACCATTCTCCTCCTTTTCTTTCCCAGTTTGGGATGAGAACGTAACCAGTAGTATTCACGATGCAATTTCGTAAATCAATTTCATTTTGATTTTCGTGTGAACGAACTTGTTAGAGATAGCTTTATCGATGATAGTCGATAGCTATATTCAGGTGTATCAATGGATTGGGATAGCTAATCGATGTGTTCATGTTTGTTCTCGAGATTATAGTACACCCATATTAGTGATACGATTATACTAGTCGCATTGTTTCACGTAGGTACATTACAGCACCGACCGTTGGATTAAAATAGTAACCGGACTATTTATCGTTAATGTCGAATAATGATTTCTATCTTTCTTTCTGTTCCTCTTTTTTCCTCTTCTTTTCTTTTCTTTTATCGATCGATAACATTGTCATTTCGAATCAATCCGAGGAATGGTTATCGCGATCGTATAGACGCAATGCATTCTATTCTCGATTGTGGAATAAATCGAATTCAGCAATTAACTATGTAACACGGCATCTTGGCTAGAACGCCGAAAATTTTAGCCGAGATGGACGTGTATGCGAATTATAATCGGATCGGCTATGCGACAAGGCAGATATAACATAGCGTTCGTTATTCGGCTCAACGTTTAATGCGCGCTTAACATCAGAGTTACTCGATCATTGCTTGCAACATAGAACGAAGATAATCCCCATTGGTATGATTATTATGAATAGAGGGACAAAGTTGTTGGTATTCATATTCCGTTGCTAAATACAATAAATTGCCAAGTGAATGGATGAAAAGAATGAAAATGAAAAATTTGTTATAACGAAATGACCTTTTTCCTTAATTCCATAGAAACTTTATGAGAGAAAGATGAATTAACGATAATCAAGTATTAATGGCATAGCGGCAAAAAGGAAAAGTCGCACGGTTTTAATTTAATTATCGTCGAACAATGGAACGCATCGATACGTTAAATTAAAGTATGAAAACGACGAGAGAAAGAGCGACTTATTGTCCTTCGATAATTCCTATTCGCTTATAATACGATCGATTTATACGGTCGAGTTAGAATTTATAAATGAATACTTTTTCTGTGTCCATCTGTCTCTCTCTCTCTCTCTCTCTCTCTCTCTCTCTCTCTCTCTCTCTCTCTCTCTCTCTCTCTGTCTATCTATCTTTATATTTCTTCCTCTCTCGTATACGTGTCGGAAGAGAATAAAGAAATAAAAAGAACGAATCGAAGTGGCTTCGATCGATAGAATGCATAAGTAAATGTTCGCGCATTAGTAATATCATTAACCGATCGAATTTCCATTGGAAGAAACGATAAAAATGTTTCTCGTGTTCGATAACGAGCTTTAATAAATGATTCGATTAATGGTCCGGTTGTCGACAACGCTTTCACGTATTAATTATACTTTCTAACTAATCTAATGAATAATGAATAATAATCCTATACAATTTAGTTACTGCATTTCATGTTTAATTTTCAACGTTTGCCTAGTTATATGGTTTCGTTCGACACGTTTACACTTTTCCTTTCTTTTACTAATTAATATCGTATTTCAAAGATTCATATTGAAGAGTCGAGAGATGTTCAAAGTTTTAATGTCAACATTGAATTATTAATCATAAGTAGAATAAGCAAATACTAGAAGCATCAAACATGGGTAATACCATATATATATATATATATATATATATATATATATATATATATATATATATATATATATATGTGTGTCTACATACAATTGTATTTGTTGTCAACAATTTTTGTCGTTTCTCCAAAATCAAATAATTTATACCCACGTCAACATAATTTAATTTTATTACAAGTGATCGGTAATTCAATTAATTTGCATTTCAAAGGGAGAAACGATCCGATGAGTACGTACGTATTCACGTAACAGATACACCATCAAAGTTAACCACAAATATTCGAGTGAAGTTAAATAACCATGAAAGAGTACACAAAATTTCATTGTAAATTTAATGTACATTTGGTTAAACAAGAGGACGCGATAAAAGAGGATTTTATAATATAAGTGACATTTGTGAAGTTTCCATGTCGGAGTCAAAGCTGTCCATTAAAAATTGATTATTTGGTTAACGTTTTATGAGTTTACAAATTTATACGCGATCGGAAAAGAAGTTAATCTTATTGCCTTGAAATACTCTTGGATACGTGGGCTTTAGGTTTCCATAAGAGATGATACGGGATTATCCTTCATACGAAATCTCTCAAAGGATACATCCAATATTGGTATTTATTTATATAAAGTCATCGGGAGATCTTCGATTCTATTTAATATCATTCCCTCTAAGTTTTAAATGGATTACAAAAATATATAATTTATTCGCTTATTTGATCGAACGATCGAATCAAGTAAAATACCTTTCTCTCTTTTCTCATTCTTCCTTTTCTTTTTCTCTTTAACGAAAGAGATGAAAATATTTAAAAGGTTTCTCCCGATAAGAAGGAAGAAACGTGGAATGAGAGAAGAGAGTTAGAGAAAGCAAGAACGAAAGAAAGAAAGAAAGAAAGAAAGGGAAAAAAAGAGCAGCGATAGCTATCAGGCGATGGAGTTAAACGAGAAAGAAGTTCGATCGATCGATATCCATACAATCTTAATCAACGTTTTACTTCTCGCAAGGTTCTCGAAAATTGATCAATCTAGACGGCTCGCGAAAAGCATTGCTCTAGCATACATATACTCTTCGAACTCGTTAAAGCATCCCACACCCGAGCTAGCTTCGGTCAGAGCTTTCTACTTGCTCGATTCACCATACGCTCCCACTTTTACAGTGGCACGTGCTTTAACACACGTATACGGATACGTATAAGTAGATATTTGCTATACATACATACACACACACACACACACACATATATATATATATATATATATATATATAGTGTATATATAGAAGCATGCAAACGAACTTTCGCATACGTTGGAAGATATTCAGTGTTCAGACAGTGAAATGGTCAAGTAGTATAGCACTTGCAGATACGCATTGCAGGAATGGGATATGCGGAATCTAGTGTGAGCCTTTAAACCGTCTGCGAAGTTGGCTTTCGCCCTCTCGTATCAACCCCTTTTAGCTTTTCTCTTCTTTATCTACGTATATATCGGTCTTTTTCTTCCTTCCTTCCTTCCTTTATGTCTCTCTCTTTTCTCATTTCTTTCTCCTTGTTTCTCTCTATCTATCTCTCTCTCTCTCTCTCTCTCTCTCTCTTTATACTCTTGTGCTCTTCACGCACGTCCCTAAATGCGATCGTAGTCGACACTAAAGAATTACTCGAACCAATGAACAACGATATAGTGTTCTCGAGAAAAAGAATAATTTTCTCTATCTCTTTCCCTCTCTCTCTCTCTCATCTCCTTGTCTTTCTCTTTCTCTTTCTCTTTCTCTTTCTCTCTCTCTCTCTCTCTCTCTATATATATATATATATATATATATATATATATATATATATTTTTTTTTTGTTCTTTTTTCAACTGATACTGAATTTACTGAATCGGGATCTTGGTATGTCGGAATTTTGATGAAACATTTTTTTTCTTTCTTCGCTTTCTTTTTTGTTTTCTTTTTTTCTTTTTTTATCGCGATCGTGTTATCATCCATTCTTTCGACAGGTCTTCGCGTACGTTCACTTCCATTTTTATCCGTGTAAAACAATATCTATATATGTGTGATTTAATAATAAAGACAAAAAGAAAACAAAACAAAATCGCAATTTCTCTCTCGGATATTACTAAAAAAAAAAAAAAAAAAAAAAAAGAAAGAAAGAAAAAAAAAACAAAATAAAAAAAATGAAAAATAATCTCATAACTTTAGACCACGTTTGCGTATATCGATTCGATATACGGATTATACAGAAACAATTTAATTAATATTCTCGAATAAAACATTTATCTCTAAATTTTTTGATTGAATTCGATTAAAACATTATACCCATTGAATAATTTGATCGGTCCGTTAAAAGAAAAAAAAAACAAAGGGAGAGAGAGAGAGAGAGAGAGGGAGAGAGAGAGAGAAGAAAGAGAGAGAGAGAGAGAGAGAGAGAGAGAGAGAAAATCTTTGCTTCGTCGGAAAATCGAAAATGTTTTTCCTGGCAAAGGAGAGATAATAGGCGATACGAGGGAGGAAAGAGAAGAGAGAGAGAGAGAAAGAGAGAGAGAGAGAGAGAGAGAGAGAGAGAGAGAGATGAAGAGGGGAAACTTTAGAGAGTATAAACCCCCTTTCGTAGACACTCGTTGAAAACGTGTATTTCAGTCGAATTCAATCGAGAAAGCGTGACCGTTGAATTTTCGCAGTGTTATATCCGCGCTATGCGGTCTGCTGCACGAACCAAAAGCTGTCCTTTTTCCACTTTCGAACTCGGCGACCATCCGCCACTTGTAAGTTATCCTACCAGGGAACGTGTGTACGCGTTACGTATCATCCTGTTGCCCTATGAGTTGTAACAAATTTTACGGCGTAGCGAGAAATACAGTTGGAATAAATGAATAGCACGAAACGCGTATAAGCTAAAACAACTACGACCGAAGTTGTGTGTGTTTGTGTAAGCGTATAAGTATCGGGTAGTATACCATGTACACAGAGAAATCCTAATGTACTCCGTTAGCCGCATATCGACTATATACGATAATTGATAGTTAAAGCACCCCTTTTTCCATGCATTCGTATTTGCTTGTATATTATATCGTTTATGTATTTTAAACAACGACAAATTCGATGGATATTCTTTAAACGTCATATTAGAGAATATCGAGAATGACGATCAATCCTCGATACTATCTAATCGGCTATACTTGGAAGTATTATCTTTTCAACGAGTCACGTAGGATAATTCGTTATTCCTTTTCTCTCCTATTCGTATCGTACGATAAAGAATCGATGATATATAGTTTCGACGAAGAAGAGACTTTTACGCTCGTATCTCTCGTTTATATCGTCGGACGTATTCCATAGGACAAAACGATCGGGAAACCGGGGGAAAAGGTTGAGAGAAATAAAATGAATTCTTATAAGGAACGATATACATACTTTCTCTCTCTCTCTCTCTCTCTCTCTCTCTCTCTCTCTCTCTCTCTTTCTCTCTATCTATCTCGTTGTACCGCTATTCGCGAGTTTGGAACAAGGAAAATTCCGCAAATCTGCAACTGGTTCGCGAAGTAGCGTAGCGAGTGGAGTAGCGCATTGTCGAAAGTAAACTCGTTACGGAGGAGAGGGAGTGCTTAAGTAGTCGGACGGATTCAGCGTTGAGTTAGAGGGTTGGGAGAGCGAGTAAGGAGAGTGGGTGAGGGGAGGGTGAGAGAGAGAGAGAGAGAGAGAGAGAAGCGTGCCTTCGAAGTTGGCTCGTGCTTCATACGTTCGTGTTTCGTTCATCGCGTTTCGTATGCTCTGTTGCCTCCTTGAGCGTTCAACCCTTCTCTCTCTCTCTCTCTCTCTCTCTCTCTCTCTCTCTGATTTCTCATCTAACAATAAAAAAGTTCGGCCGTTTGAAAAACACCGTCGACTTGTCGATAAACAAAAAGCTTGATTAAGGAAGATACGATTATTATAAATATAAATAAGAAACGTCAACAGCTTTTTTCAGAT
This sequence comes from Dolichovespula media, assembly GCA_911387685.1. NCBI lineage: Eukaryota > Metazoa > Arthropoda > Insecta > Hymenoptera > Vespidae > Dolichovespula > Dolichovespula media. The sequence continues at coordinate 6,061,037 of OU426865.1, forward strand.
TTCATTTTATATCTTCATCATGTATCCTATTATTATTATTATTATTATTATTATTAGTATTATTATTATTGTTATTGTTAAGTATTATTATAGTTTTAACGAGGAAAAATGTTTTTCTCGTCCCTTTTCATTTCCTTCTCCACAGATCTTCTTTCTTTCGGAATTTTCCAGCTTCGTTTTTTGTTCCTTTTTTTTTTTGCCCCATAAATAGGGACAAACGCATTTTATCAATCCTCTTACATTAAAACCACAATGAATTATTAAATTTATAAATTACAACGAGTCGCATTTAATTCTTCAAAATGCATAGAAAATTCATTCAAAAGTACTGGCCAAACGTTAAGGAGCAAATCCCTTTCACGAATCCACGTTTATGGATTCTATAACTAAAATGCAATTACGAATGAACGAAAGCGTCTACTCGAATAGTATGGGGTCGTATTTCTTTTCCTATTCCTTTTCTTGTTTATCTCGCAATTTAAATCCATCGCAGCTCGAATCCATAGAAACTTAATTACTATTTCTGTTTCTATTGGAAGAGGGAGAATCTTTATTATCAACCGCAAATTTCGCCGTCGATGAATAGAATAAGTTGAACAAATATCGTTAAAAGTGTCATACTTAATTGTATTATCTTATTAGGAGAGAAGAAATTACGGTACGTGCGCGCGATGGAGGTATAATGAAACAAACAAAAAAAAAAAAAAAAGAAGATGAAAGAAAAGGAACAAGAAATGCCAATTAAAATTAATAGCTTATAGAAATAAAATTGACTATTACGAACAATTTGTAGGATAAATTTTTACGTAATATCTGTAAACATGGGGAAAGAAAAATAATTACAGGTGGTTTCGTGAGATTCGAAGAAAATGAGAAAAGGAGTAAGGGAATTAGAAAGAAAGAAAGAAAGAGAGAGAGAGAGAGAGAGAGAGAGAGAGAGAGAGATGGAGGGAGAAGGATAGATACGGTTGCCACAAGAGCTACCATCCCTAGTCCACCAATAAATCCTCTTGCCGTATTTGGCGCCGGTTCTCTACGTAATGCGGGTTTAACGACGTTAAGCTGAATAAGTCTATGACTTCGTTACGCCATACGAACGCACGCTTCTAGTTACTCCCATTCTCTCTATCTCTCTCTCTCTCTTCCTCCCTTTTTCTTTATCTCTTTCGATCCGATTCGTCGTCTTTGTTAACGTTACACAGGGTAACGTTTTATTTTCAACCGCCGATGATCGCACGAATAGTAACTCGAGATAGAAATCGACATGGGTTCGTTATATGAGCGAACAAATAATAGCTATATCGAATAAAAAGGATCTATCATTCGTGTATATTCACTGTTTGCGATTTGTCAAACGAACGAAAATGGATGAGGAGGTAAACGGGATATCGAGGAAAATTGGTCGACCGGTTGAAAAGTAGCGATGTAACGAGCAGCTTTACTCGTCGATCGAATTTTTCTTCGAATCAACTCGACAACAGAGAATTGAAAGGCATCTCTTTTACTTCTCTCTCTCTCTCTCTCTCTCTTTCTCTCTCTCTTTTCCCAATATTCTTTCGCACTATTCGTTAATCTATCCTTTCTTTCGGATTGATTTATCGACGTTACTTTAATCGTAATAACACTTTAGTCACGATAAAGAAAAATATCTTGTTTAAAATCGTCTTTATATTTCCTTTTATGGTACTTCCAACTTATCGGGGCCCCGCTTTCTCGCACAATATGGTGAACCGAGACAACGTATAAATACGCTATTCTCCTTGGATCGAGAAGAAAGAGATCGATAATCGATAAGACGGAGTCACTTGTCTTGTAGCTTTCTCGACGATATATCCATCTCGCTGTCTAGAGGATGATGGGTATACGATAAAGGAAGATTGTATAGCTAAGAAAAGAAAGAAAAAAAAACGAGAAAAAGAGAAGAGGGGAGAGAGAGAGAGAGAGAGAGAGAGAGAGAGAGAGCAAGACAGATGATTGAAGGCATGGAAACGAAAGAGAAAATAAAAATAAGACGAAGAAAAAGTAAGTGTACGGGAGATAAAGGAAAGAAACAAAGAAAAAAAAAAAAGAAAGAGAGAGAGAGAGAGAGAGAGAGAGAGAAGCGCAGGTGAATTCGCATAACACGTGCTGTGCACGCATGAAGGTGGGGTATAAAAAGATGGAAGCGATTTTTAAAAGCCTCTTGCTTTGTGGATGCGCATGGTGTATTGGTGCTAAAGTTGGAGGAAACGAGAGAGAGAGAGAGAGAGAGAGAGAGAGAGAGATTGTGCGAGCGAGCGAAAGGGAGCTTAATTAACATGGAGATGGTGTTGCACAGTCGAATTGGAAATTGCTGGAGATGGTCGTGGGTAAGGTTAATCCACCTTAGAACCTACGTGGCCGGAGAGGGCTGGGAATGGGGAGGGGAGGGGAGGGAGAAGGCTACGGTGGTGCTTTATCGAAGTAATTTCACCGTTACCAGCAACTCGACTTATGTTTATAACGTTCTTTGTACATATTGAACGTTCCGACTGTTAAATCGTGAGTAATCGTCCTCTCGAAAGCGAAACGTTTTTTAAATTGCCGTCTGGCATGTTCAAACAAGCAAGCAAGCAAGCAAGCAAGCAGACAGGCAACGAACGACGAGGCAAAGGAAAAGAGAAAAAAGAAAATGAATGTATTAATTATCTTTTTTAACTACGTCAGGTATAATCATTCGAAGCCACGTCAAATGTTGTATTATATAATATGTCTGGGTATCATTTAATGCATAACACTTTCCGTGGTTTATTGTAAAGAATAAATATTGCTCGTGGAACAATGAGAAAGGGGTATTAATGAAGAGTAGCCTTCTATTTAATCTCTACTTTCTCTCTCTCTCTCTCTCTCTCTCTCTCTCTCTCTATTTTATATTCTTGTTTCTTTTTTCTTCTTTTTTCCCCCTTCGTAACGATGAATGCGTTAATTTTCACGTTTCACGACTTAACTAATCCTTCGGGATTTATTCCAATGGAAATATAAACTGTCGTTAAACAGCTCTGAATTTATTATACGAGCGAATAAATATAGAACGTTGAGACGCTCTAATGAAAATGTATGTAATTACTTGGTGGATATCTAAGTATCAAAAAAGGTATTCGCGAAACCTCGACGTGTTGAGAAAAACATAAGCATAAGCAAAAGCATAAGCAGATTTAATTGGCGTTCGTTCGACCGACGAAAGTGAATTTTCGAGAACGTCGACGGGCGTCATTGGTCGTTTCTCGATAATCTCTTGATTTATTTTCGAGTATACTCGACGTAAGATCGACTCTCGATTGACGAAAACCGCGGGCTCGTTTAAATCAAAGTCGTCGACATCGATAAATCCAGGCTTGCCTATCTATCAATCCACCTACGTAGGTTCTTCAAAGAATGATAAAAAAAAAATAAAAATAAAAAAAATAAAAAAAGAGAGAGAGAGAGAGAGAGAGAGAGAAAGAGAGAAAAAAGCTCCATCGACGTCTAGACTCTTGTATTCGAACGAAAGTTTCCTTAACCGGCACGAAGTGATGGATCACGGTGCTTCAAAGTATCATAATGCGTAAGCCGAGGGTCTGTAAAAAGCTTTTCGTTCGAAGAAAAGCCATATACGGAGGGAACTTTTTGACGAACGAAAGGTACTACCTTCTGTAGAGAATACGAATGAATTTTTTTTTTCTTTTTTTACATGTCAATGATAGACGCAGATTAATGTCATTTATTAATTTTTCGATACGAGACCAGCTAATTTTTACATGCGTATTTGTTTCAAAAAAAAAATAAAAAAAAGAAGTAAGAAAATAAAACATGAAAGTGCAATAGAAAAACACGAAGGAATTAGTTTCTTCGTTCGACGGTATAGAAATATCTAATTCCGAATAAACGTCTATCTGCTCGGATCTACGATGTTTCGAGATTTCTTACTTCCATTGCTCCCAGTAAATTGCTTCTTATTCAGAAAGAAAGAAAGAAAGAGAGAGAGAGAGAGAGAGAGAGAGAGAAATAGACGCTGTGAGATAGTTTCTATGATTCGTTTGTATAGGCCTCTCGCAGCTCGTGAAATCCTATCAATGATATCGTTTCAAAGGAATAAGGTCGACATTTCAAAATCGATATGCGAAGGACAATCGTACGCCGCTTGGATGTTAGCGAGAGATAATTCGAAGATTGCTACGAAATCGATACGATTGAACCAAGGACATTGCTTTTTTCGGGGACAATTTATTTCTTTCTTGATCCTGTTGTCTTCTTTTTTTTTGTTTTTTTGTGATCGAAAAAATTCCTAAGCTAGTATTTTTATAATCTATTACAAAGAAATTAGCCTGTAATGTGTCAGAAAAGAGTAATCGATTCAAGAAATCACGTAGAAACTTTTGGCCCATTCACGTAGAGCGAAAAAAATAATTTGCGAAATTGGTTCTATTATACCGATGATATTCGAATATTTGAACAAACAGAGGATAGTTTTCTCTTTAAAATGGTCTTTGTTTCGTGTCTCTACGACACTCCGTTGCGAAGATATCGCCATCCAAATATTTCCATTCATAATTCGCGTTCGTAGTACTACGTAGTAGTATAGTAAAAAGATTGTACGCTTGCGTAAATTCTTGGAATTTATGTAGGTCACTAGGCCTATGCCCATATTTGGAAAATTACGAAGGTCGTTAGTGTATCAATGAAATTTCCTTTTTATTTTCATTTTGAAATATCTCCGGAACAAAGAGTCGTAAAGACTCGATGGAAAAACCATTTTAAAGGGAATTTTTTTGTTTATCTCGTCGCCCCATCGGTAATAATTAATAAACAATTGTTTATAAACAATTTTTATAAACAATTTCTTTCCTCGAGTGAACAAATTTTTCATCGAGACTGAATCAAGGAATTATTTTCTCCATCATCGATGATATGAAAAACGATTAAAAAATTTATATACAGGGTGCGTCATCGCTTATCGTTAAATAAAATAACTTTTTAATCTTTGACTTTGCGATAAAATCTTTCGCATCAAATTGATAACGTGTCACGTCGCCTTGTTAAACATTGTACATAAAACATTTAAAGTGTTATAAAATAAGAATAATAATTTTATAAACAATTTCATAAAAAAGAATATGTTATGCATAAATAGTTACCGCCTTGTATACTTCATCTTGCATACTTTGTCACGTTATAAGTTAAACAATTGCAAGTTGTTTAAATAATAATAATAATAATAATAATAATAATAATAATAATAATAATAATAATAATAATAATAAAAGAAACGAACTTGCAAAAAATATCAATTTGTAATTAACGTATGTATTTTCTCGGAATTTGAAAAATAATCAGAGAGTTTTTGGGCCATCCTGTACCTCGTCACCGGGTATCGTCTCGTATTCGGTGCAAACATACTCTCTATAAACCTTAACGAACTATTGTAAGAAAATGTTGTGTTAGCGATCTTCGGGAAACGCCGAAACGAAGTCCACAAAAAAATTAACACACGAGAGCCGGCCAGCGAGAGCACTACCGACTAGAGATACATCCGCGTATTTGTTATCGCCCGAATGCTCAGCACGTAATACTGTTCTTGATAAACACGCTTTATTTCTCTTTTATCTGAAAAGTCCCCGTGAAAATCTCCGAAGAGAAATTTGTTGCATTAACAAAGGGAGGGATGCTATATTCATCGGTTGAACATTATTATTATTATTATTATTATTATTATTATAATGTCCGTGTCATAATTATTAAATAATTAGTTAACTATAAATAATATCGTGCTCACGGGGAACGTGTTAATTTATTATATCTATTTCCCCTCCCCCCCACCCCTTTATTTTTTCCTTTAGAGAGATCGATGCCGACAGCTTTTACATATCGTTTTATAATACCCCCGGTACGTAGATTACCTTTATTATCGTAAATTTTGGTAAAACCATGTTTGCCGATAACGAAAACGAGTTAATATTTTTTCAGAATTTCGTCATAGAATATATAATCAGTTGGACGAATATCATTTGCTTTGCCGCATACTCGAGCCACCGATGAAATGTGATTTCGAGTTAAGTAATCAAAAATGCAAATGGATATGGTTATATGCTTCAATCGAAATCAGCAACTGATTCGACATTGAATGCGTGTTCGTGGGGATAATGTAGACTGGCGATACGCGATGATCGTCCGTAAAAATGACATACGAAATTTCTATTTCAAAGGTTCTTCGTAGCTTCTTTTTCTTTTTTTTTTTTTTTTTTT
>OU426865.1:6072276-6137276 GCA_911387685.1 Dolichovespula media
TGCAGTTTAAGAATGCAATTTGCTAGGAGTTCGTATGACATCGATTTTCAAAATAGATCTTGGAAAACGATTCTATTTGAAAATACGATCTACCGAACAGGATGTTTCTCTGTTGACTGCACTGCAAGATTGTCTCGTAAATACTCTCATCCATGGTTGTAGCTGCTCCGATAACAAGACTGTCGTACGCTATTTTTATTCAACTCGTGTTTTTATCCCTTCAAATGCATAAAGCTCGTTTGATCGACTTATTTGAAATACCTTACTCGATATCGAGCTTTATATTTCTCGTTAAACCTGTCCCATCACATTTCATCATTGGTGGGAGTATTGAAACGATGTATAAATTATAAAAATGACAAACATATATATATATATATATATATCAGTAACAATAAAATTAATTATCGAACACGTGGACAAGTATAACCATGTGACGTAATATATTAAATATAAATCGAATTCTCCCTTCTACGTTTCGATACGTTATTATTTAATGTTTATAAATATTACATAATATAAATATATATATATATATATATATACATATATGTAAATATATATTAAAGGCATATATGTATATATCTATACGTAAATGCATCGTACTCACAGACAATAAAAGATAAGAGTTACTATACGACGAATATTGGAAAATCGATCCTATCGAATTATTTATTATTTCAGCCAATGATTCTTGTTATCCGATAATTTCCGGTCGTCGTTCACGAAATATTATTATTCAACCGGCCGGGGGGGGGGGGGTAAGGGAAGTTACGAGTCGACGAATTTCCAAATTTTCTCTCATCAATAATTTTCATGCAATTTGAATCGATTCCGGTGGATTTAGAAAATTCAATTTACGTTGAAACTTTGACGAAATGGAAATGATCACGACGATGATGTTATTTTCGATTGGGCAAATTAATAGATCGACTTAATCGAATGATCGAAAGTAGAGAAAATAGATGTCGATAGACGTTGTTCGAGATTGTATAATCGTGTACGTAAGATGAAAATATTAATATCATATAATATTTTCATCGTTCGATTAAATGTGCATCTTGGAGAATTCAACGACGTCCTTTTCTCGTGGTTTCCGTTCTATCGTGGTATGGTACCTTTCTCGAATCACAGCTGACGTGCCGAGCACCGCAAAATTTTTCTTTTCTTTTTTATTCCTTTTCTATTTTGCTCGTTGGCTCGGGCCAGGCCGGCCAACGCCGGCAGTTTGTACGTTTTATTATTTACTGGACGGCTAGATAATAATCTTGGGAAGGGTTTAAAACGCCTCGATGAATAAAGCAGTCCATTCGATTTTCCTTCAACCCAACTATATCGTTTAGAAATTATTTAACCTTGTTTCACTAAAGTTCTTCCAACTCGATCAAAATAAAATACGAAGTTTCACCCTACATTCGAAGTCCGAAGATCGATAAGTATATATATAATCGAAAGTAATTAAACATCTAAGCCGATGCTCAAAGTATCAATAGCTTTACGTCATTATGAACAATTAATAATAAATCATTACGTGGTTTGGTTGACTCGAACGTGAATAATGCGATCAGCGTTCTTCTTGTTGATAGAAAAATTCATTCGATTCGAATAATTGAACGAACGCAACGTGCACGTTTGGTATCGGGGATTAACGTTAATAGATCAATTTTATAAGAAGATTAGAAGGGAAAACTTTTTAAGTAAGGATATCGTCGTTAAGTAAGAAAGAACAATGAAAATAAGAAAGTCGAATTCATTTTAGTGGTTTCTCGAGAGGAATAGGTATCGATGTAAGGGCCGAACACGTGTTTCCTAATCCTTTCGAGTAAGGCTAGCAACCAAGCAAACCAACCTATCTCTCTCTCTCTCTCTCTCTCTCTCATCCTTTCCTGCAACCTCCTTAGCTTCCTTCGGCAATCTGACTCGAGTTTGGGCGTCGAGAACTCGAGTCACAACGTCTCCTCCTTCTTCTTCTCCAAAGGGTTCGCGAAAGAGAGAGAGAGAGAGAGAGAGAGAGAGGAAGGAGAGCTAATCCGTGCCTCTCCGAAAGCTCTCTCCAACGTGCTTTTCAGGTTACTCGAGTTCTCGCGTGCAAACCAACACGTGTATGACGGAGAGTCTCCCTCTTGAGGTCGACGCTCTAAAACCATTATCGTTACGTTTCCGGACTTGAGTTTCACTACTCGCTGCGCGATTCATATACGAATTTTCCCTGCGAGAACATTGAATTTTCGTACGAATAATAAGTCGTAACACGAATGGAAAACGCGCGGGAGGTGGATAAAAGGGGAGGGAAGAGTGGGGAAGAAGAAAAAAAAATAATAATCGAGAGAAACGATCGAGGATACCTCGGATGTAACGCTTATCGTAACGAGTAATTAGAAGTAATTGTAATTAATCTCTATTTCGCGTCATTTTTCCATTTTATTTACCTTCCTTCTTTCTTCCTCGATCGTCTTATGAAATAATGGAGTATCTTTTCCCTTTTCTTTTTTTTTTTTTTTTTTTGTTTTTTTTTTTTTTTTTTTTTAAATGGAACTAAATAACGGGTATCCGATCTGATTAAAACATTATATATAGACTGACGTAATTGTACGTTAAGTACGTACCTCGATTTAAAAACTTTGAAGAGGAACATTAAAAAGAAAAAAAAAAGAAAAAGAAAAGAAGAGTACCGAGTAAATGATAATGTAATTTTGTTCCCTTTTTTTCGATAGGGACGCGATACCCTAACTAACGATCCCTTCGGCATAAATGCGCCTTCGTATAATATCGTTGAAAGGAGGAGAAGGAGGAGAAGGAGGAGGAACGTCGACCATCCGTTTTCGTTTTGGACAATCTGCCGAGTTTTGTTAGTGGATGAGGATCGAGGAAACTGGTATAGGATCGAACCCGAGTACAGTTGGGGGTTGGTGGTTGGGGGTGCTTTCGATCGACGTCATTTCGCGCGGAGGGTTAATCATAGGGCGGTAAGGAATTGATCTGGCTTGCGTCCCGGCGCGAAAGTTGGACAGGCAGTTTCTAGTAGAGGGAAGTCAATCCGCTGGTTAACGAGGCCATCGAAGACATTGGAGCGCTTCGTGTTACCCTTCGGGTTGGCCTTGGGAGCTCGATCCAAAGGTTTCCATCTTCTAGAAAGCACAGATTAGAGAAAAGGAAGAGAAGCTTCGATACCGAACGGCCAACGAATCCTTCGGTTTACCGTTGAGAAAACGTACGGGAACATTCTCTCTCTCTCTCTCTCTCTCTCTCTCTCTCTCTCTCTCTCTTTTCCTTTCCTTTCTCTTTCTCTCCTATCTTCTACTTTTATCCTTGATTCGACCAACTCCTTTAATTTTTATTTTGTTTCGTTCTTCTCCCTTTCAATTAGATCAGTGTAGTTTCATGAACCAGAAAATCTTTCTCGAGGGATTAACCTCGTCCCGTTAGATGGTGGAGTACGCGTCTATTAATTAGGTACATTTCAATGGATAATTAGATCGAATATATGTAAATGAGAAGGAGAGGCGAAAGTTGAAGTTAAAGTATGACCGGCGACGATTAATGTTAGATTAATGTAGGTAACGAGTAAATAATGCGTTAAGAAAATAATGCTATCCTCCCTCGAGTGAATGGTTAAGTACAAGGTAGTAGTACAGTCGTTCTTTAGGATTAGAAAGTAAAGAAGAGAGATCGAGGTTAAGGGAATGAGAATAAAACAAAGAGATCGTTGAGAGGGACGAGAAAAGGAAAATAATAAAGAGAGAGAGAGAGAGAGGTGATTGGGAGGGAGGGAAACACCGAATGGGTTGGATGGCTTGCCGCGTATCCACCAGCAAAGCCTCTTCGAGGGTTTATTATTATTTGTTAGACGACAGAATCCGTATGTGGACTGGCTCCCCCGAGGAAAAGCATCCCCTTTGATATCGAGTAATCCTCTAGGAAAAGGCACGGACACACATCAGAGATTCCTATAAGATATCTACCGCTGTCCTTCTCTATTCCACGTAACTACGGCCAGTGGAAAAAGGGCCTAAAGCTTTCTTTACGCCATACTCCTCTATTCTTTCTTTCTTTTTTCCATTCTTTTCTTCCTTCCTTCCTTCTTTCTTTCTTTCTTTCTTTCTTTCTTTCTTTCTTTCTTTTTGTTATCACTACAACTCTATCCCTGTTCCCTCCTATTTTATCCTTTCCTTGATGTGATCGTTCGCTGTTATAAAAAATATTAGCGGGTTTATTGTTACGTCGATCATCGATTATCGATATATCGAGTTTTTGTATTCGCGTAATTTTTTTTCTCATTGGTTGTTGTAACAGTAGAGATAGAGAGAGAGAGAGAGAGAGAGAGAGAGAGAGAGAGAGAGAGGGAGAGAGAGAGGGAGAGGATAAAATTCGAATAACCTCAGGAAAACTGTATGTCGTGGTATTATACGTATCTTGCTTCGCAAATAAAGAATAGGGAAAACAACGAATAGAGTCAAGCCTTTTAATATGACATATTTATGTGTTCGTACATTCGATATTTCCTCTTTGGATATCGCGAGTATTTTTCGATCGACGGATAAACATGGATTTTATTTATTTTTTATTTGCGCGTGTAGTATGTATATACTTAGCTACGTTATATGGTATATTCTCTTTTCGTCATTTGTACTTACACACGTTGATATTTGTCGAATCAAAAAAAGCAATTCATTTCTTCTACGTTTCTCTTTCTCTCTCTCTCTCTCTCTCTCTCTCTCTCTCTCTCTCTCCTTTTTATTTTATTTTATTTTTTTTTATTTGGGCAGTGCTCTTATCGTCGAGCGCTAAAATGTCGGTATCTGGTACAAACGATAATCCTTCGTTGTTTCTCGTCTCATCTCGCACCGCGGCGTCTCATTTTTGTCACCAGCGTAAAGAAATTACAAAGAAATATGAAATTTCGTTTACAGAGGGGAAAGAGAGAAAAAGAGAGGAAGAGGGGGAGAAGAGGAAGAGAGACGGAACAATATACGCATGCTTCGGCGCTATCAAAGGATGTTATTTTACGTTGGGAATCTGGTACGCTTGTATAATTCTTCCTTTTTTTTTTATCTTCTTTTATTGTTTCTCTGAGAATGTTATGAATTATTACTCGACGTTATGCCGAGTGGGTATGCGAGCTCTCCCGCATCCAGAGCCCAAGAGAGATAAGCGTAATCGTTCTCACGCGCCCATCTTTCCATCATAACTAACCCAAACGACTTCCTTTTTTTTCCTTTTCCTTTCTTTCTTTCTTTCTTTATATGTCTATTTATTTTTCTATCCTCGGATGACTAGTAGATAGTGGAGTCGTTATAAGAAAATGAAATCGATTGTGGTAAAGCAAACGTACGTTGCTTGGAATATAAAAAAAATTTATCAACTTATCATTTTTTTTTTCTTTTTTTCATGAAGAAAATAAAAAGAGATAGATACGACCTTTCGATATAAAGCTTCGAAAGAGCGCGCGCGCGCGAGAGAAAGAGAGAGAGAGAGAGAGAAAAGAACCGTAATGGAACGTCATCAAATGCTCGTTCAATTTCCATTATTCTTACACACTGTTGATGCTGCCTGATAAACGACATTCGATTATTAACAACGTTTTTAGAAAACAGTATGTTTTTTCGTATCGATTAGTCACGAAGTTTAAATATCCGAGTGACCGATTTTAACAAAATCGCAACAGCCTTGGAACAAAGTCTATCGAATAATTATCGTCCCGATCGTTAACTTTAATGACGTGAAATAATAATTGGAAACGAGTTATAGGACGAGTCCAGATTTCTATAAATGTACCTAACACTTTATATCGTTGACAAAGAGTATAGCAATTTTTTTTTTTTTTTTTCGTCTTCTTTTTTTCTTTTTTCTTTTATCACTCGTTTCTTTTTTCAAGTGGTTACGACGAAATTACTATGGCGTTTCGATTTTCTCCCTCTCTCTCTCTCTCCTCTTCCTGTTTCTCTCTCCTCTCCCTGTCTCTCTTTAAATTTACAGGGATCTACGAGCGGTCGCGAAGCGTTTAATAAAATCGCCCGTGAGTTAGCAGAGTCCATTTAAGCCGAGACAACGAATTACCGGAAGGCCGGAGATAGTATTGACCGCAGGGACGACAACGAAAGAGCGTTCGAGCTCGTTCGATCGGCCCTTTCAACACTATTTCTTCTCTCTTTTTTATATATTTTTTTTTTTGTTTTGTTTTGTTTCCACCCATAGAACTAAGGCCATTTACACCAATGAAAACGCTTTGGTATCCGATGCTCCCACTCCGTTATAGCATAACCATTGTTAATTAATGCGAAACACATCGATATTCCGTCACTTCGATATTCTGATCTCTCGCTTTTCGACTTTCCATTTTCCTCTTCTTTCTTTTTTTTTTTTTTTTCTTTTTTTTTTTATTCTTCTTTCTTTTACCTCTTTCTATAACGCGAACGAGCGAACGATCATATGGGGATTATTGGTCAAACGATTTAACGATTGTTAGAGAGAGAGAGAGAGAGAGAGAGAGAGAGAGAGAGAGAGAGAGAGAGAGAGATACGTCAATCGTAGAATCACTCGTTCGAAAAAGCAATAAATTCAAGTGACATTGAAATTCAATCTTACGTCTCGTAATTAATACGATTAATATGCTTCTTTTATTAATTTTTCTTTTTAATCGTTAAAACGATTTGATTCCTTATCGATAATTCTTCTTTTCCTTTTTTGCGTTGTTCTCATGTAATCATTGAATTTTGTTACGCGAGGAAGAACGACGACTCGTATCACTTTTATTTCGTAGAAATGAATTAGCGAACAAATAGAACGATCGAATGGACGAACGAACGAACGAACGAACGAACGAACTAAAGTTAAATCGCAATTTACCTGGAGCTAATTAACGAAGAATAATGGATGCGAGCTCAACGTCGTAGTGTCTCGCGGTATAAAAGAAAAAGAAAAGATAAAATTAGCCATACGAAGGATTCTTATATACACCGTTAAAATTTCACTTATGCCACTTTCTATTCCCTTCTCTTTTCTTTTTCTTTTTTTTGCTTTTTTTCTTTTCTTTTTTTTTACGAACTCATCGATAAATCAACCTTAAGCGAGCCCTTTGAATAGCTTTTTTTTTTTTTTTCGGGCGACCATTATCGGGCGGGAAAAAATGTGGGGATGGAGAGAATTAAAAAAGCAAAGGATTATAAAAAGAAGAGCCGCAAGAAGGAAAAGCTAAATCAATGGATTTCATTCGAACAATGAATCGGCGCGTTTCGAATCACAGTGATATCGTCCTCGCTAGAGGAACGGAGAAAAGGACTTCGGGAAAAAGGCGCGAAAATCGAATGAGATTACCTTTCCTTTTTCCATTGGGTGTTTGAAAGCCCCCGTCGATATTCTTTCGTAAACGACCGCGATAAATATGACTAGGGGTAACCGTAATTGTGCGATTACACTTACAAGCGAAATAAATCGATTGAATCTTCTTGATACAATTACGTTCAATCGAAACAACCCCGAATTTATTAATATCCGTGGTTGGTTCTACCGAGATAATTTGAACCCTGCAATCAAAACTGGCGAGAATGAAAACAAGAAAGAGAACAAAAATATATAAATTTCGTTCTTCAAACAAACGATATTTTAAATAAATCTGAGTTATCCTTCTCACTTTTGAATTACTGTCGTTCTTCAAGATGGAATTCCAATAATAAAAAGAAGAAATGAAAGAAAAGTCAGAGAGAGAGAGAGAGAGAGGGAGAGAGACAAAGTTTAAGTCGTAACGGCACTCAAATCGGGAAAAAAGCATGTCAGATACTTCGAGGCAAAGAAGAAGAAAAATGAAGGTACCGTAAGGTTAGAGGTAAGTCTTAAAAGCATGTGCGTTGAACATTCTTGAAAAAGTGCAAAAAAGGAAAGAGAAAAGAGAGAAAAAAAAGGAGGAGGAGGAGAAGAAGAAGAAGAAGAAGAAGAAGAAGAAAAAAAAGGGAAGAGAAAATAAATTCGATTTCCCATCTTTGCCAGTAGACTCGAAAAATATCGGTGAAAATATATGAGACTACCGGAAGAGAGGAAGAATTCTCGTTGGCTCGTCGATCTCGGTATATTGGTGCTAACGTCGAACAGCTCGGCTTTTCCTTTTCAAAATGAAACCCGTTTCCTTTGACCTCGCGCAACGTGCCTATACGATGATGATTTACGCAACTCGGATTTATCTTAACACCAGAACTACCAATCTACGGTCAAAATTATTAAGGATTTTATATTTTACAATGTTTTTCGACGAAATATGAAATAGTAATTTTTTCTTTTTCCTTTTTTTCCTTTTTTTTTTTTCTTTACGATAAAATTGTTAACGATGTTAACCGATATCGTATAATTTATTCTTGTAAAATCTAATATTACCGAAGGTTAACAAGAAGGTAATTATTTTCATTTTCTCGAGTATCCATAAAGTTCGATTTTTATAAAAGAGATCGTAAAAGATTACAACGAGGAGAATGGTTAAGCAAAAATTTTTGACAAATTCGAAGGAACATCCTGAATACGTCTGCTTGAACAAGTCACTCATCCTTCACACGGATGTATTATATTATACGTGGTGAGTATATATATATATATATATATATATATATATATATATATATATATATATATATATAAGTATAAGATCGAACGATAGTAGTAGGTAAGAAGGATGTACGAATAACGTTGGATACATCTGGTCGACTAGTTGCAAAAGTACAATACATATGTATGTGTGTATATATATATATATATATATATATAATATAAACTGGATATGTATAATGTATATATATATATATATATATCGTTTTACTGGAAAATGTTCGTACTCCGACATTTATATTCTCGTATATTACCAGCACTTCACCCTCTCGTAGTCGCTTCCCTTCCTAGTATAAAATCTCCAACACCGTGGACTTCGTATAACGATCTTAATCGAGACTACGCGGACGGAAGTGCGGAGCTAACCTAGATTTCTCAGTAATTTACGACCTGTTTCTAGTTAACCAACCTTTCTTTTACGATGGAACGGTAAAGTCAATGGACATTCTAAGATGCATATCAGATTTTACCATTATTTCAATTTATCGCTTGAAAATTTGATAGTTTATTAAACGAAATAATTTATACGGGGAAAATATGTATATACATTTATATATATGTGTGTGTGCGTGTGTATGTGCATACGTGTAGAAGCGAAAAGAAAATTTTTTAACGGAGAACTTGTTCTCTTATTTTCGTAGAAAATAAAAGAAAATAGGTGAAAAGGAACATTGAAGGGGGGGAAAAAAAAAAAAGGGAAGAGTAAGAGAGGCGATTCGAAAGATGGGGAAAAGGGGAAATTTTTCCTCCGAAATTCGACGATAAAGGGAAGAGGGAAGGGGGGCAGGGGGGTAGAATGAGAAAAAGAACAATCGGACGAGAATGAGAATCGGGCGGGTAAAGGGGGAACAAAACGAGAGAGAAAATACTTACAAAAAAATAGAGCGAGTAATAGACAGTAATTGAGTGTAACGGCAAATAACCCGGGGAGAACTCGTACGGAACTTTTAATTCGGTCGTTAAGTCGAACGAAAACTACCTAGGTATATGTATGTATGCGAGTGTGTGTGTGTGTGTGTGTGTGTGTGAGAGAGACAGAGAGAGAGAGAGAGAGAGAGAGAGAGAGAGAGACGTAGAAAACTTATACGCGTACGTACACGGACGTACACATGCGTATAATAAAAGAATATCCCAACATGTCGTCGCGGGGTCCTATCGAATGAATGAAATTCCCTCATTTTCCCTCCCGAATCCTCTTCGAACTCAAAAGAGAACTCTTCGCGAATATTTCTAGTACTTCTCAAATCGAATTTCAATCGAGTCGATATGCTCTGATTGGGGGGAGGGGAGAGGGGAAAAAAATTAATGACGAACAAGGTACACTCTGTGTTTCGTTTATTATTACATAGAAAAGTTTTCATTCGGTCATTAAATTCTACGAGCACACGTAGAATCGATCGAGAAGGGAAAAGTTATTAAATACATATGTATGTGTTTCTTGATATAATACGACCGAAAATGGCATAGAGATCGAATTGTTACAAAAAAGAAAAATAAAAAAAAAATCAACAATCGTATGGCGGAGAAAAAGTTGTCAAAATTTTACGACTTAAACTTATATTTCCTATTTGAAGTTACGTATCCTATTTGGTAACATTTTTGTTTATGCTAGTTGCACTTTGATCTTTTTTATTTATTTATTTATATTTCGTTGAAACGTGTATCATCATATCCTTGCAAATTCATTTTCCAAGAATGAATTATTGTTCAAACAATTTTTTCTCTTTGTATGTCATAGCTTATTTATTGTTTTCATATATATATATATATATATATATATATATATATATATATATATATATATATATATATTTACCATTAGTGTCATAGCGCCGTTTACATTTGGATGCAATTCTCTTCTGTTTACTCGAACATATAAAGAGGTTTTACGAGGCGATAGTAAACAGTATGAATAACATCGAACATTCTAAGCGCATTAATGTGTTCATTCTTATACCGAGTTCAATGACAATGAATACTAAATTCATGAAAAAGAGAGAGAGAGAGAGAGAGAGAGAGATCTACAAACATATTTACGTAAATACTAGTATACTATTTGTACGATAGATAGTATATATATATATATATATATATATATATATATATATATATATATATATTTATATATGGGAAAATATGCATATAAATTTGTATATATGATAGGTACAGTTATGTGTGTATGTATACCGGTATGTATATTTGCCGAATATGCAGACGCTTGTGATATTACAAGCTGGAGGAATCAAATTTCCGTTACTTCGATCCAGGGTTTGGCCTGATCCTATCACCTTACTGACATCTACAATACCGTAGTTTTGGTATCTACAGGGTGTTACCTTTAAATTACTTGGTTTAACATCCATTTATCTCTGTTTCGCTACTTGAAATGTAATAATATAAAATGGTTGGATCATATAAATGGAAGAAACGAGAATTTTTGTTAGATTTGAACAAATGATAAAGAAAGTTTATATCAAATTTACGTTGCACTGTACGGACAACGAGCATACATACTTAATAAACGAAATAATTGATTCTCTTTTAAATGCGATCGTTGTTAAATTTTGTATGGATTTTAGTTAGGGACATAGCTTACGCGTACGTGTATTCAGATATCTTTGTTGCAATATACTCGTACGAAGAAAACAAGAAAAAAAAAAAAATATCGATATTTTCGTAACTAAAAGTTACAGGGACGTTAGTTGATAGGTTCAATTTTATTGTGTAAAGTATGACGTCCGCGCTATTGGCTCGCAATCAATCTATCTTTTAATTATTTCCTTTGTTTCCTTTGAAAATTCATCGTCCCGATAGAAAAATGTCTACCATGGGAAACGTATCGGATGACGTGTCGGAACAAAACGATGATACTCACGCGAAAATTTGTACAATGCAACGAACACGGTCAGGTCGTGTTGGAAAATTGTTTTGTCATACGTGTAGAAAAGCTTTTTATTAAAGTATAAGATTGTGAAATAATAAAGTGATGGAAAGAAAGGGAAAGGTATAACAAGAAATGAATTTATATGTGTTGTTGTATCGTGTGTATGTGAATTAAAAATGATCGAGATATTAACAGTTCCTCGTTGCAATGGCTACAAAAAATCCGTACGAGTCTATATATACGTTGATCGGTGTTTTACGGTCGAGGGAGAAACATTTACGGACACGATTCACGTTCCTTATTCTTTTTCTTTTTCTTTTTCTTTTATCTGACGCAAACATTTGCACTGATATGCGCCGATAACGCGCACGCGTATGTCATTTTCTATGTTAGAATGTTTTATCAAGAGGAAAGTGTTTAGAAAAAAACGAAGGGAATAATAATTACAAATCGTGGAACGAATTCCGTAGGCGACCTTAAAGCGAGAAAGTATAACACGAATAACGTGGAATAACGTGGAATAACGTGGAATAACGTGGAGAAATATTCAAAGAATCGTTGAATGCAAAGGGTTGGAAGAAAGAAAAAAAAGAAAAAAAGAAAAGAAAGAAAGAAAGAAAGAAGAAAGGAAATCGATAAAAATATAGAGATTGAAAGGTAAACAGCACTTGCGATGCTATTCGTAAATCGAGTTCCATGCATCGCAAAAGACACAATAGGACACCGCGTATATAGGGTATGTAGGTATATCTACGAATTCCGATAGTTTCTCTAGCGTAAACGTGACTGCCGGTACGTACAATCACGGATGCACGACCCGTCGCGATACTAGTTCCAAAGCTCAGAGAGCTTTCTCTCTCACTCTCTTTCCCTTTGTACTGTCATACTCGCCCTTTCTCGCTCTCTCCTCCTCAATTTTCTTTTTTTTTTTTTTTACCCTTACCGATTTATCCTCCTTATCGCGAGAAAACACACGAAGAATTCCAACATTTTATGCTTGACTTTTTCTTCGTGTATATAAATCTCAAATTTGTAAAAGGTATTAAACAATCGCGGAGAAATTATTAGTCTCGAATAATCGAATGATAAATAAAAAGTCGTTGCAACTCGAGTAATAATTATTGTTATAAACTATCCATCGTTTGCAATGACTCGTTTAATGAAAATCGACTATTCGTTTTATCAAGGCAACGTCGATCGACCGTGGTAAGAAATTGGATCCGGAATACGCGAGTTGTGTTGCGGGGGAAATGATAAAAGGAAACTGTATACAAAGGATATGCGAATCGAAGAAGATCAGAAGATCAGAAGATCATCGTTGGAAATATCGAATACGAGAGGAAAAGCTTTACTCTGTAATCACCGAAAGTAAAATTGCTTGAGATTTTTCTAACATGAAGTAGAGATTGGGTCGATATTTTATTGTAAAATATAGAAAAGAGTATATGGAAAGATATGAAACCGGTAGAAAATTTCTGAGAGTGAACTTAGATATCGATTCCTATACGCTTTGATTGTCGTCGTTTAAAAATAATCTAGATTTCGGAGAAAGGTTCCTGGATTTCTACATTTTTTATACGAAAGTTTCCCCCTTACGACCTCAAGATCTCCGAAACTTGAGGGATCACTTACTCATCCGACAAGATATAAAATATTTAATAAATATATTAATAATAAATACCTCGTAACTTCGTCGAAAAGTCAATCTCGTATCTGGCCTAGAGCGTATACGTGGGCCCCTGAAACGAACGAAATAAGGAACGTTAAAACGAATTCGATAAATAATACACATTATTGCTACAATAAAAAAATCATTCTTTTCTTAAGAAACATATATTGCACGGATTGTCGTTGAACGTATAATGTTTACCATGTACATTACTCTCTCTCTCTCTCTCTCTCTCTCTCTCTCTATTTCTTTGTATGTACACGCGAGTGTGTGTGTTCATTGTGTCTATACACAATTTTAAGTCACCCCGTATACAAGGGAGAACTCGCTCGTCCGTCGTACGTGTCAGAGAGCGTAAGCAGTGTCGGAAGGAGCGAGAAGAACGGGAAACGATAGGAAGAGAGGTTGAAAGAGAGAGATAGAGAGATAGATAGAGAGAAAGAGAGAGAACGAGAACGAGAGAGAGAGAGAGAGAGAGAGAATGCTGCAACCGGCCGGAGAATGACACGGACAGAGTGCAGCAATTTCGTGCAATACCGCCGGAATACCGGGCGTTTCGGGAATGCGGATCAGCATTTTCCAGCCTCTCTTACTCTCTCTTTCTCCCTCTTTTTTCCTCTTACACTCATTCTTCCTTCCTTCCTTCCTTCCTTCCTTCCTTCCTTCCTTTCATTCATTCTTTCTTTCTTTCTTTCTTTCTTTCTTTCTTTCCCTTTCCTTCCTCTACCCTTATTTCATTCCATTTTCTCCTCTACTACTCTCTACGTTTTCACCAAGCTAGATGTCTCGTGCACCTTTTTCGCAATGCTCCTTCACCCCGGGGAACGTTCGTTCCGCATTCTTTTACCGTTGTTACGTCGCGCTACGATGCGAGAAGGAGAGAGAGAGAGAGAGAGAGAGAGAGAGAGAGAGAGAGCAAGAAAGGGATCCCACCAAGACGGGACGACCGTTTAGTATTATTTTCTCGAGCAATCTCTTCCTCTCTCTCTCTCTCTCTCTCTCTCTCTCTCGTCTTCGTTTCCTCGCGTAAAACTAACTGCCAAGCACGTACGTTCGAAACGATTTTCAAGGATGCGCCCTCGAAGACGAACGTCGGAACATTCGTTATATCCAATCCGATCGATCTAACGCATCCTCATTGAACCTTTTCCAATGTTTACTTGCCATCCGGGGCCGGGAATGATTTGGGATTTTGAAAAATTTGTCCCCATCGACGATTTCCTTAACTTCGCCCTTAACAACGTCGTTTGATAATAATTGCACGCACGTATATATCCATTGTTCGAAGTAAGTACCATCGTTCGGTTTTATTAAAAAATGTGACGCGGGGCCGAGGGATAAGGGGAAAGAAGAAGAAGAAGAAGAAGAAGAAGAAGAGAAGGAGGAAGGAATAGAAAAGGAAATGAAAAAGGAAAGAAGAAGAAGGATGCAAAAGAATTTTTCAGTCGGAAAAATCGTTCGGTAGAGAACGAGTTTTTTTCTCTCTCGATCGACTTACACTCGCTCCTAAATTTTTTTCCGCTCCTCCCTCCCTTCTCCCCGAACCCCCCGCCGCGGCCCCTACCCCTACCTATGCCAGCCGCATTTTTCTCTAGGGTTCTCTCGCGTCCCTCTTCGCGCGAGCGTTCGGAAGTGAAACGCTTCGCTCGCTTTTCTACGAACGAAACTTTCTCGCGAAAAACTTTTCGCCTATTCGTCGGTAGTCCGAGAGAGCGGGTGGGTGGGATGGGGGTTGGGGGCATGGTGGGGGGGAGGGAGGGAGGGAGCGTAAAGAGAAGGAGAGTAAAGGCAGGATAGACGACGCAATTGGGGAAGGAGCGAACCGGGCCGCATCGAAATAATTATCAGCGGCAAGCGCGTCGATAATTCGCAAACTATGCGAGTAGAGAGCTCCGTTCAATGGCTTCCTGAACGACCATTGTCCGTAGGAATATCCGGAGCTCCGGGTGTATATCCATCGACCGCTCGAACGCCTCGAGGAATTCTCGATAATCCGGATAATACGCGGAGAAGGTTTCCTAACGAGAATCACAATGTTTTCCAACGGGATACGGAATAACCCTTATTTACAAAATGTCCGTCAAATTTTTATTCCTTTCTTTATTTCTTTTTTTTTTTTTTTGTTCATTCTTTGCTTTTTACGAACGAAAGATTCGAAAACCATCGCGTCTGGACACTTTCTTGCATTTTGCATTTTCCCCCGTTTTTTTTTTCACGTTATATCGTCGTACGATATTTTTCTTCTACATCGATGTACCGTCTCATGTGTAATCCTTCAAAATAATTACGCTAGATCGATGATATTCAACGGGGGAAGAACAAAAATTAATAAAAATCAATCGATATATATATATATATATATATATATATATATATATAAATATAAATATTTTATCGATCGATATATGTTACTACTCTTTTACAAATCGATTCATTAAACAATAAAAAATTTGGAATGGATCAAAGTGTACTCGACGGAAAAAGCGAAATATTTCGAAACGATCTCAACCGGAAAACAGTAGAGTTCTCGAACAAATATTCGTTAGGAGGAATAATTTGAAATTGTAAAATCGATGCGACTTTAGCGGAATTCAACGAGCTAATTCCACTTCGCGTTTCTCTCTCATTACTTAACGAGCTTTAAGAATTCTTAAAATATTTAATAAAATCCTATCCACGGACGCCCCTACTCCCGTAGCTTTCGTTATTCTTTTTAACGCTCCTCCATTATTAAATATTCGAACACCTCGGAAAATTTTTAAAAGCCCGAACTTGATCGATCTTATTATCATTGCAAGAAGATAAGAAATATTCATTCGACCTATTCTTTTTATTTATCGAATAACTTGAGATATTAAAAAAGCTATAATAATTCCCTCCCATTTTTACATATTAATTTATAACATGGCAATTAGCATTATGTCAAATATTACTTGTGACTTACTTTTTCGCGTTTCCGATGGCTGAAACTTTTACAAAATATGCACACTGAAAGAGAGTTCTATAATGAGGAAAAGTATGCATATGCACACGAACGATAAAAAATATATATATATATATACATACATATATATATATATATATACATACCTGCATATATTTATGATATAAATGAAAAGAGAAAGAAAAAAGGCAAAAAGAAAGAGAGAGAGAGAGAGAGAGAGAGAGAGAAATAGAACTTTATATAGGGTTCTATGCTGTTCAGGGAATAAAAGATACAAATTCAGGGCATCGGTACATTGAGAGTCTCTCTCCTAAGATCGAAATAAAGCTTCTCGAATACAAAGGCTCGCAACATTCTCAAAGAAACTCTCGCGAAAAGAAAAGGCGAAGAAAGAGAAGGAACAAATGGAATTGAAGAATTTCATTTCTATCAAAAAGTTATACCGGTAGAATGCTTTTCGCAATGGTGATTACGTACGACGTATGGGCTTGGTGAGGGGGTGGGGGGTGAGGTGGGGGGGGAGGTAGGAGGAAAGAGGAAAATAAATAAATGGACTTGTAAAAACATCCGGCAAAAATCGATCTCGATTAGTTGCGAATATCAAAGCAAGAAGAAAAAAAAAAAAAAAAAAAAAAAAAAAAACAAGAAAAGAAAAGTAAAGAAAAGTAAAGAAAAGAAAAGAAAAGAAAAGAGAGAGAAAAGAAAGAAATATTAAAGAAAGATAGCATTAAAATGGATACTACAGAGTTAGATTCAAATACGGAGTTGGTACGAAAGTTTGTGTAAATAAAAGTTAGAGACAAGGATCGAAGTAGAGAGCCACCGAGGGATGTTGGTTGCTCGTGACTATGATGGTTTCTCTACTTGCGGATCGAAATAAAATGTTTGATATACAAAGTGAAACGAACAGTGGTGTCGCGAGAGACCGGACGTTTCGGTCGCATCGGAAATTCGAAACTTTATGTTACATACGAGTTTTCTCACCGATAATCCTCACGAGATAAAGAGAAAGAAAGAGAGAGAGAGAGAGAGAGAGAGAGAGAGAGAGAGAGAGAGAGAGAGAAGAAAAGAAAAGAAAAGAAAAGAAAAGGACAAATAGAAATGGAGATAAAAGGATGTTCGATAATAAAGACATAGAAAACTAAAAATATAGAGCAGCCGTATTGACGGTGACCAATCATAAACCGATCGATAAATACTTTTCCTTTTTAACTATTATATATAACGTCGACGAAAAAGAAAATGGATCGAAGTTAAAAGAAGAAAGTGAGAGGGAGAGAGAGAGAGATAGATAGAGAGAGAGAGAGAGAGGAACGCGTGTTAATCGAGAAACGACAACGAAGGAAATTCTTAAGGAAATCTTTACGATCTCGGAAAAGGGGACGGTTCTGGAAGAAACAAAGCATTCACTGGAAGCTTTCACCGGCGTAATAATTTGAAATACATTCGGAAACGCTTAAGAAGTGTTTTAACGTCGACTCCGGAGTCCGAGTACTCTCATTAAACTACTTCAACGCTGCCCGCTGGAAACATTGAGTTCACGAAGAAAATAAAGGCTAGAGGGAGAGTAAGAACGTACAAGCAGTCCCTCCTCCTCTCTCTCTCTCTCTCTCTCTCTCTCACTCTCACTCTCTCTCTCTCTCTCTCTTTTTCTCTTTCAGCTTTCTCGAGGATCGCAAAAGTAAGGTAGAGAAGGTATACGTACGTACAGAAGTGAAAATCAAATTCGTGAAATACGAAATAACGGGTCGTTGGACGCTCTGCCACGTGACTTCATGGTAGTTTATATCACGATGCAACACACACACACACGCACACGCACGTACACACATACACGTACGCACATACAAAGAGAGAGAGAGAGAGAGAGAGAAGTATGTAAATGTTTTGGTATGATCGCGTCTACTCTTCTCACAAAGCTTGGCGAGAGTAACGAAATGAGAGAAAAGGATGAAGAGGAGAGAGGAAGAGAGAGAGAGAGAGAGAGAGAGAGAGAGAGAGAGAGAGAGAACAGAGGAAACTTCGTGGTGGAGCTCTGAATTCTCCATACGTGCTATCGTAAACACTCAGAGTCGGTGAGCTCGCTCGAAATTTCCCGCGGAAAACGGCTCGGAAAGGTGGAAATCGGACGACGGGTACCGGAACGACACGAATGTTCGCGTTCCCCGAATTATTTCACCCCTCGTGGTACGAAGCGACGAGGGATATCGAGCGTGAATTCCATCGAGACTTTCGAATATTCGGAGAGATCGTTTAGGAGAATTCTAATAAGTCGGGAGAGCTTTTTAATCGAATTCCGAAGTTCGTTTTGAACGACGAAGTTATCGTATAATATGAAAATTTATGTTATTTAATATATCGACTCGGAGGTAGATTTCTTTCCGACAAAAGACTTCCTCGGGATAATTGAATTTATATTTATTTACGTTACCTTTGTGTCTCGTTCGATTATCGTTATTAAATTTTTTTTTTTTTTTTTTTATCGAATAATAAGCGTCTGTTATATTAATTGCCATTATTATTGTTTCGTATAAAAAAAAAAAAAAAAAAAAAAACAAGAAATTAGAATCGATGAATTTTTTCTCTGCGTTTTTTTTCTTTTTTCTTTGGGGGGGGGGGGGGTTTTCGTAATAACTCGCGGCGAAAGATCGTACGGATAAATCAATTGGAAAAAAAATATTGGTAACGACAGAAGAGAGACGTCAAAAGGGACTTTCGGAGATCGGAAACAAGATGGTCCTTCTCCTCCTCCCACTACTCGAATTTATTTCACGTTTCGTTTTGGACAGACGACGAGTACGACTTTTCTAGTGTATCGGTCGACGATAAATCTGTCGACGTGATCGACGCGGCAATTCGGAGAACGGAAATGGCACCAGTTACACTCGCTACCGTCACTTCCTACTTCGTCGTGTCGTGCAAAATGAAGAAATAGAAAGAGATATAGAAATGTAAGAGGATAGTAGCGGGGAACGTGAAGAGGTTACAAAAGCTTTGAAATGATATTACTTGGCGTTGAATACACGGTAAAATTTATTTTACGTTTCCCTGTGTAATAATAATAAGAAAATTACGGTGAAAATGTGTGTGTGGCGTAATTGCACAATGGTATTAACAATACGGACCATCGTGCAAAAGGATAAACGTCGAAGATCAAAGAATTTTTGAACGTCGACGAGATTTTGTCAATGGGGGAGGGGAGGTGGGAACAAGGATATTAGCATAAATCTTTCAGATTTGAAAAGGTAACTCGTACCGCTACGAATGTAAAGTCTATTCATATTAAGTCCAACAGACGAACTGGCTCGAGACTAGCAGCCAGTCAGGTTGTACCCGTTTAAAAGCCGCCGTCCCACGCGCGTTCGTATGCACGAAAATGTAGAATTGTATGCGTATGTATGCATATATACGGTATATATGTACACGTTTAAGACGAAGTGGCGAATCACGGTACGCTCTCTGGACCACCGAGTGCGTCAAGAGACTCTTTCGCAAATGAATTTAACGAATGCAATTAAAATCAAGTGGTTGCTAGAAAGAGCAAACGAGCGGATGTTGCATTCGACTACTTCGCGTTTGCAAAAAAAAGAAGAGAGAGAGAGAGAGAGAGAGAGAGAGAGAGAGAGAGAGAGAGAGAGAGAGAGAGAGAGAGAGAAAGGAAAACAAGAAAAGAGGAAAGAAACAAAGGATAAAGAAAAAAGAAAATGATAAAAACGAAAGGGACGACGAATTCTCGTCGCCTTACTCGCGATTAAAACTTGTTTCGCATCACCATTAAGATAAATGAGTCGAGGACAACTTCTTGCAAATTTTCCCCTCCCGGTCTTCCACGAGCTTTTAACTTTTAGTGCGACGGATGACGCGCTCCTTTAAAAACGCAAATAATCTTTAATTGAAAGTTTTTTCTCTTCTCTTCTCGGAGCGACGTCCGCCGTTGTAAATCGAATCCTTTAAAATCTCAATGGTTGGGTACTCAAACGGGGGTAATACGAAATGTTTTAAGAAACTAAAAATTCAAAGTACGAAGATGGAAACCGGCCGAATGGTCGTTCGCGCAAAGAAAAGAGAAAAGTAAGAAAAAAAAAAAAAAGAAAAGAAAAGAAAAGAAAAGAAAAGAGAAGAGAAGAGGAGGAGAGAAGGGAAGAGGGAAAAAATCAGATTATCGTCCGAGGACGTACGTGTCAGAAGCAGCGAATTCTTCTTGGAGGGATGCTTAATCCGAGCCTGCCATCGTGTTTCATGCGGATTAAATCCTCCTACCACCTTGGAGATGTATAATTCTACCCCTAATCCAACTAAATTTCAGAGAGAGAGAGAGAGGGAGAGGGAGGGAGGGAGAAATTTTCGTATTAAACATTTCTCGCGCACGCTCCAATCTCACCTTTTTCCCTTGGTTTCTTACAAAACGGCATGTGTACACGAGGGAATGAGAGAAAGGGACAGATGGACGGAGAAAAAAACGGCAAAGTGCGGTAGTTCAAAAGAGAAAAGTTGAAAAGAGATAGGTACCGTCAACCCTCGTGACGTCGCATACGTATGCGACAAATTTTATCGCCGTATCATTTTACGAGCGTTCTTTACGCGTTCTTAAATAAGGATTCCAATTGAATTTTATCCATACGTCGATTGCAGGGAAAACAAATTTTGAACTTTGTTTTTTCCTTTGCTTATCGAAGATACAAATCTCGAGCTACATTTCCTTTTTTTCGTTTCGTCATATTTAAAAGACCTGTACTACGTGGATTTAATAAATATGCGCGTGTTGTAGGTATACATTTAGTTTTATTCTCATTGCAAATACGCGAAGGACAAGGATTATATTTCGAAAATTAGATAAGATCGATGATAAAGAAAAAAATATAATTATTATCATCATCTCTACGATCGAATCGATTTATACGTTTATGTTACTATCGTATTTAACATAAACGACAAAAGGATTATTAAAATTCATCGTACACTGGTTCATTCCGATTATCATAATAAATTACATCGGGAATGCTATTGGGTGTACGATTGTTCCAATAAACGCTCGATGAATATGCATAGTCATTGGACGACTAATCTATGGGGATAGGAAATAGAAAATGTTTGAACGATTCGTCCAGATGGTAGGATTATTATCGCGAAGATAATAATCGTTGATCTGTTCTACGAGCAGTGCCGGCTGAAATTCATGAAAATTCTGTTTTTTGATGAATGCTCATGGACTCGCTCGTACGTACGCTTACAAAGTGTAAACGTTCTATCTCCTAACCACGAATAATTACTCTCTTGAAGAGAACTACTGAAAGTGCATCGTGTGCAAGCGCGAAAATCGTCGCCATTTTTACGATGACCCTGGGTAATATGGACGATGTGTTTCCACGGAACGTGACGTCGCAAAAATTTCCCTTCCGTTCATCCTTTTGTTTCTTTTCTACTCTTTTTTTTCTTTTTCTTTTTTTTTTTTTTCGTTGATAGAGAGTGGCAAAGAGAGAGAGAGAGAGAGAGAGAGAGACAGAGAGAAGAAAGGAAGCACGAGCGTACTATGACATTATGTTAAGCACAGTTGTTACTAGGACAGAAGGACAAAGTTACGAACTTCGTGAACTTTAATGTTCCCTTGTTTCCTTGGGAGACCACTTTTAGATCTTTTTGTTTATACATTCTTATCTATAGTAAGAAAGAAAAAAGAAATGAAAAGCAAAAGAGAAAAATAAAGAAACGAGAACGCACATACATGCATATACATATATACGTTCGTGTTATGCTATGCATCATTTAATATCATAATATCGTTCTGGGTAGTTCGCGAAAAGAATAAAAAAAAAAAAAGAAAAGTTTGACGTAACGGATGTATGCGGGAGTGGGTTTATTTTCCCGTTGCTCAGGAATATTACATTTCTTTTTTAAGGAAAATACAATCATCCTCTTCCGCATCCTTTCAACATATTGAATGTAATTGCATGAAGCATAGTAATCCCATGCGTTACCATTGTTGAAAAATAAATATCCTGTCTATGGTGCTCAAAATTTAATTATCTTTTAATATCAGTTTAAAAGGTGGAGATTTAATGGAACATTTTTCACGATCGCTTTTAACGCCTTAACACCTTTTAACACGCCGGTTGGCCTCTTTAGTTCCATACAATTTTCTCCAACTTTTATCTCCTGCAAGAACGATCCTTCTGTTACGGGAGAGGAAGTAAAAGGACGTTCGTACGGTCCTCAAGGCTTTAGAATTTTTCCAACGCCTTGACCGTACGCGTTATAGCGCGATTATATCGCTTAAAAACTGTGTGATGACTATCGTCGAATAATGCGTCAAAGGGAAAGCTGAAGGTACTTCGGATACGCAAAACTTTCAAGTCTCCATCCATGTACAAAGGGCCCGAGGGTTAATTTCCAGTTTCATTGCGACACTATCGCGAGCTCGTAACTTTGGAATTGCTCGTTGGCATGCGAAATGCATGCTAGGCATCGAAAGAGGCATACTTAAACTAATATATTACACACTGCAAGAGAAAATAAGGAAGACGGAGAAAGAGAGAGAGAGAGAGAGAGAGAGAGAGAGAGAAAGAGTGAAAGAGAGAAAGGAGATGTGAAAACGTTATTATCAAAATTACCGTTTTTAATAGAGAATTAATTTTTACAGACTCGATTCTCCCCGTCTCTGTTAATTTTATTTTGCAGATTAAATAATATAACGTCGTCGTTGTTATGAACGATAAGAAATATCTTTTCGACGCTTTTTAAATAATTTAAAAAAAAAATTGCAAAGTCGTTAATCGTTTGGAAGAGAAATGATTTGAAAGGTATTGTCTTTCTTTTCTTTTATCGTCCATTTCTTTACCTCTCTCAATTCGTATTTGGTAAAGTTCGGCAGCTTTCAATTAATCATCCAAAAGATAAATTTTCTCTTTTGATGGAAAACGTGGGTGACTTAACCTATTCGGCAGGTTGCTGCCCCGAAGGTATCCACGGATTTCCCAGAGAGCTCGTATGCCGGAGTAAAGTGCCGACACGCTTTATACTATATGCGGCTGCTGCGCATGACTACTATTACCTACTTGTATGTACTACCAGTCCGGCTATGAAGGGTGTGCTCCTGCAATAGTGCATTTTAATGTCGGTTTGCGTTAAACTTCTATTATATGGCGGCACCTTTGTTCGAGAAAAATATCGAAAGAAAAGAAAATATTTCTCGCATCCTTTATTCACGCATACAGTTTGCATTCACGCGTAACATCGAATTTCCGGGTAACATTTAAAGGGCCTGATTTTTTTTTCCTTTTATTTCTTTGATTAATTAGTACGACATTTATACCTATTCGTTGTTTCGGATCAACCGAGAGAACGCACCTTTTTTTCTTTTTTTCGTTCTTTCTTTTTTATTTTTTATGTGTCCACCTGAAAGACGACAAAGAGAGAAAAAATACATTAGTCTTTTGACCATTCGATTCTTTGGAACGGTCGAAAAGTTCGACTCGCGACAATAATCAGGGCGATAACGAAGGATAATTAATTATAGAGATTAACGGATTGTAGCGGAGAAGAAGAAAGTAGATAATATAAATGAGAGTCTTTAATATTCGATTTGGAAATTATAAAGAAAGCAATTTCCAGATCCCTCTGTTTCTCTCTCCCTCTCTTTTCTCTTTTCTCTTTTCCTTCGTTTAAGTAGCTGAATTTCTTCATTTAATCTTTTTCATCAGAAAGATCGACCTTACAATTTCTTAATTGAAATTTCCCGTCGCAGACGGCACGGCTCTCGCGCTTTGGACCTTTAAAGATGGAAAGAGCACGATTTCTTTGCGTTTCACGTATCGAGGTTTAAAGCCATCATTCGTTTACTAAATTTTAATTCGTTCGGTGGCACGCATTCACGGCTGTAAGAAACGATTTCATTTTATCGGATTCATTCATTTTATCGCGTGAGATATTTTATCACGATCATTCGTACGCGAACATTGATACGAAAAATTAAGAAACATTCATCGATTCATTTTGTGAAATTTTTACGGCGAACATTTTATTAATTTAAACAACGGTCCCACGAATTATAATATTAAACAGGGCCATTGTTAACTATTCACCGAGGAGATGGGGGATTCAAAAGAGAATGGGAAGAGAGAGAGAGAGAGAGAGAGAGAACTCGCACGGGTTTGACACTTGTCGGCCTCCGTGCACGTGCATCATTACAAAACATTCGGTGATCCATTCATGGCTATGGCTATATTCGTACCTCCATTCGTGATTCCGTTCGCGTGTGATGCATGCGCCGCGAAAAGGTTCGTAACGGTAGCCACCGTGCGAAACGAAGTGGTTGCCACCCTCTAGCGAATACATTTACTTCCATCCTCTTTCTCTCCCTCTACATATTTCTATTTATTCATTTCTCTCTCTCTCTCTCTCTCTCTCTCTCTATATATATATATATATATATATATATATATATATATGTATGTATGTATGTATATTTTTTTTTCTTTTTCTCTACATCGGCCAGTCTATCCGTACTCGGTACTCGTTCGCGTCCCACTTTTCCGAGATTCTGGCGATTTGTTATTTTTATCGAAGCAAACGACTCGTTCGCACTTTTTTAACAACCACTAGCGTTCTCGAAATAAAGTTGCACCTCGTCGGTGACAACGGTTGGACAAGCGGTCTCTACTGGCTGACTGACTGACTGACTGACTGACTGACTGACTGGCCTGCTAGCTCGCTTGCCGTAGCTCGACGAAGCTCGCGGTTCTTTGTAATAAAAAAGAGGAGGATGAGAAATAAAAAGAATAAAAAAAAAAAAAAAAAGAAAAGGAAAAAAAATCTAATTCGCGCGCGTTCCAGCGTACGAGCGCGTTATCTTGACTCGTTTTTCATTCATTCCATCTTTCTTCTCGTTTTCTTTTTTTTTTTTTTTTTTTTTTTTTATTATTTCTTTCTCGTCTGCTTCGTTTTTTCTTTCTTTTTTTTTTTTTTTTAATCGGATCGAAAGTTTTTCCGATCAGGATGTATATCCTGGAATAATGAGTCGTTTAATGGCGTTGACTGTCGGTACCGATTTTCTATAAATCGATATGTCCTTTTTAATATTGTTCGCGATTTCTTTTTTCTCTTCTTTCCTTTTTTTTTTTTTTTTTTTTTTTTAATATATCAAACGTAATAGTAATGGAAAAATTCGTTCGCGCGACATCATTTTTTTTTTTTCTTACAGTTTAACTTAACGCGACTTTCGTTAAATATACTTCGTAAATGTCGCGAAAGTGAAAAATCTTAAGAGGTATAATAAGTATTGTCCATTTTTGTTCGGCCAACTTTTGAACTAACTTAGAGCTCGAATCTTCGTACGTGTCGATCTTTCGCGAACTTCAACGAAAGGGATCATTTAATTTTAATTATTAAACTTGTTACGAATTATCACTCGCGAAAGTTGTATCTCCCATCGCTTCCTATTCTACTATCTTTCGTCTAGACCTACCCTTTAACTTTTCTTCGAGTTCTTAAAGTATCTTCTTTTCCTTCCCTCGATAGTCGTTAAAATCTTTCGAAACGCCGTGCCGCTGTGCTTAAACCCTATAAGTTCTTCGTAGTTTCTCTTATGTACGGACACGGATTAAATAGGATACACATTCGTATATCCTAAGAACGTAGTATGAAATAGAATTTCACGTGGACTTCTCTAAAATCCTTTCGGACACCTGCTTTCTCTCGTTCGTAACCGAGTAAGCGTTTTCCCTCATTCTCTCTCTCTCTCATTCTATGGATACCAAAGTCGGTGGTTTTAAATAAAATAAAGTTGAGTAAATAATCTCACCGTTTCGTTAAACACATTTCGAAGAATATTATGTCAAAATTTTGAAGATGAGTAGAGAGAATAATTACGAAATTGTACTAGTTTTAGTATAATACAAAAAAATATAAAAGTAACTATAAAAGTAAAAACAAAAAAATATATATATATAAAAAAAATATATATATATATATGTATATATTTCGTTTATAAGCGTACGTTAAAAATCCCTCGTACGATTCACGACGAATCATCGAACATCCATGAAACGAGGGTATAAAGTCTCGAAATTTCGTAACATTGTCTACCCGTTTTTCTTATTCACCATCCATCCGTCTCCATCCGAGATTGTAAGGTTTTAAAAGACGAATGGGAAGGAATCGTTTGGATAGATTTACCGGTAAATCGTTTTTATCGAGGAAAAGAGCCTCTTGCAATGCCTTTTCCGTTTCTACCACACCCCCTCCACAAGTACCATTAGCGGCTCTCAAAGTGCTTTCCTACGGGCCGCCGCATACTTGCTCAAGGGCCATTGCGATTCTGAAAACTTGGCTATCGCAATAACAGTTTCCGCGAGAGGCAGCGCTTCTTCCTTCTCCCTTTTCGCTATGCGAAATTGCTCCCTCGCATCGGCAACGAAGAAAATCACTACCGTTCTCTCTTCCCTTTGGTTACGCACACTCTACTTCGACGAGTCATTCCCGTAACTCGGGGATTGGTTAAAAATATATATCGGGTGTATCGCGATCATGTGAATTAATCGAACGAAAGGAATAAGGAGAAAGCAAAGAAACTTTATTATTATGTCTGGAGAGACTCGAACAGAAATAGTAATAAACGTCGGAATAAGGACTAAAGCGAAATAAAGATAAATAAGGGAGAAAGAAATAGAGAGTAAGGAGAGAGAGAGAGAGGGGGGGGGGGGGAGGGGGAACGAAGTAAAAGAAAGAGAATCTGAAAAATACGATTAATAGAATTTCCATTATCTCCAATAATGGCTCTGCGATAATATCGTTCGTTCGTCAAATCGCTGACGTTTAAATTTTCATTGGCCGTCTGGACTCGGTTTGCTTTAGCGGTAACATGTGTTTAAACTGGACAATATTAATCGGCCTAACGGTGGTATTAATTGGAAGCATGTACGATTAGAAGCGTCTACTTGGTCGGATCGTAGCAGTTATGACGGATCAGTTCTATACGAGTGACGGACATTTAAATTTCCGGTTGAATTAGATTTCAACAAATTTTCTTTCCTTCCCTCTTGAAAAATCTCACAAGGCGTTGTTCGTTCGTTCGTTCGTTCGATCGATCGATCGATCGAAATAATAACGGATGTTCGACTTAATCTCGAGCGTCGTTAAAATAATAATCGACAAAATGGTTTTCCGATCGGACGGAGCGCACGTTTCCCGTAATTTCGCTTCGCCAATAATATACCACCTTCGTAGAATCTCTCAGTGATATTCTTCTCTTTTCGTCCAAACGAATCAGAGATAAATATTTTTTCAACGACATTTCTTTCCACTATCACGGGATATTGTATCGTATTATTTGTAATAGGTATTATTCTTAAGGAATAATACTAACGACAAATATTAAACGAAGCTTTCTTTTCTTCTTACCCCTCATCCACAAAGAATTTTTATCTTAATTCAAAAAATACTACGTAGCCTCGATCGAGACTCAACGTAAACATAAATAATTAATTATCCAATTTCTTCATAATCATATCGTCTGAGCTCCGTTAAGATAAATCTTAAAACAGTATCATGATACCTAAATATTTCACTTTCACTTTTAACGAGAGAGAGAGAGAGAGAGAGAGAGAGAGAGAGTCTTAATTCTCCATCGTATCAACATTAAAAAAAAAAAAGGAGAAGTTCCTTTGGTTTTTCGTATCTTTTATATGATACGAAAATGAGTAGGTACATAATCCGTATGAAGCGTCTGCTCGAAAGGAAGAGTGTGTACGTGCGAAATACAGAGAGAGAGAGAGAGAGAGAGAGAGAGAGAGAGAGAGAGAGAAAAAGAAAAAAAAAGAGAGAGATGAAACAGGCTGGTCGGGGTTCGGCGTCCATTAAAGTTCTAAGCGTTTCGTCGAGGTCAGAGCTCGATTCTGGTATAGTGAAGGGTTCCTAGCGGGAGATAGCTAACGAGAGTCTCGCTCTTTCGACTTCGTACGTCATCCTCTTTTTAGTCTCTCTCTTTCTCTCTCTCTCTCTCTCTCTCTCTCTCTCTCTTTCACTCTCACTCAGTCTATCTCCTCTCCCTCCTCGCATAAACCCCTAACTTGTAAAACGACCGACGATCGGCCGCGTCAAACGACGCGTCGAGCGACTGTAAAACGATCAAAGAGGCAACGAGCGATGGAAAGAAAAGAGGGGGAAGGGAAGTTTAGGGCTTGCATATGAATAAATAAAGGGATGAAAGAAAGGGATGAGAAACGGTAGATCCCAAAGGTTTTCCCGACGAATTGCCAAACGACACGCAACTATGCTTACGTACATCCTACGATAATTATTCAAAGATTACTACCGAATTCCGATGATATATAATTTAATGATATTAACATTCGTCAATTTAACCTTTCGAATTTCGTATTGACAGTGTATCGTCGACGTGTTTCGAGCGATTGACAGTGGTGAACGCGATCATGTTTATCGATCGACTTTTATCGATACGTATTCTAACTTTTCGACAAGATCTTTTCAAAGTACCCTGGCACGTGTGAAACGATGAAAATATTTATTATTAATTCATGTTTCGTGAAACGTCGAATACGATATAATTCATAATAATTATCTCGTCTCGTATTGTCCGATGAAAATTCGTACTGACTTTTACGGATAATGTGATTATTAACGACGAAAAATGACGATGAAAACATGCGTATATAAACGAGAGAGAGAGAGAGAGAGAGAGATGAATAGATAGGAGAGAGAGAGAGAGAGAGAGAGAGAGAGACTAGTAAAGGATAGAGAGGATCGATGAAGCGAGGAGTGCGAGGAAGAAGAGCCACTGACCATCGATCCGTTAGCGGTTCTCTGCGGTTCTGCGTTTCCTTTGCAACGCACTGGCTCTTGCTCCTGAAGCTCTCTTATTGAAGGCATGGGTAATTAGAATCTTCCTAATGTACCTCGTATTACGTCGAAACGCAACCACGAGCGTACATACGTTAGCACAACGTAGGGTATATAAATGAAAGCACGCGCTCGCTCTATCGGGCACGCTCGGGCATGCACCCACTAGGAATTCATTATGATTGTACGGATGATGTACTCTCAACAGCTTGGCAGGCCCATCGATGATCGTCCGAAGAAAGTGACCACATTGATCGTTAGACGGATAGAATAATGTTAGGTCTCGAGTTAGTCGCGAGTTAACGTTATCGTCCCTACGTTCAGTTTTAATATAATCCTTGATAAATGAGATTAATTCAAAGAGATTCCCCCGATATATCGGAACGAATAATACCGAGAATCCTCGGACGTATAATCTCTATTTCACACAATGTACGTACGTGCGTGCGTGCGATACGCTGGATGGACGTATACGTCTTTGATATCAAAATCGTAGATATTTAATCGATACAAATTCTCGTCCGACGACCATTAATCCGTACGATTAAAAATAAACGAAACGACATTATCGGAATCGATGGGATTGATTAACAATTCGAGATGGGGAGGGGGGGGGAGGGAAAGAAACGAACGTCGGGGGAAAGCGAAAGGCGGGGATAAAAATCGCAACGAGATAACGAAGCTGAGAGCCAAAAGAAGAAAAAAAAAAAAGAGAGAGAGAGAAGGGGGAAGAAAAGCAAACAGAAGAAAAGGAAAGAAAAGGAGGATAGGAAAACTCGGTAAAAATCAAAACGAAATCCCATATCGCTCGCTCGTAAATTTTCCCGATGTTCCGCATCGATATTCAGCCGATACTTCCATCGAAGGACATAATATGCAAGATGAAGGACGAAAGGTAGGTGGAACGAGATCGCGTTGTCGTTCGTAACGTAACGGTATAGGAAGTTGCTCAACACCCCCTTCCCCCCTGCCCTCTCTCAAAGAGGAAGAGGTAGACGGGATGGGAGATGGCGAAAGGGGTTCGGGAGGAGAGAAGGGTACTCGAGGGGGTAACAGGTCGGATGTCCGGCAGTCCGTCACCGGTTATCCCCTGGTATCTCCGGCTTGGCGTGGCCCGCCACGTCACACCGAACCGGCCTGCAGCCATATCGTCGGCTACATAACAAGTCCTGAATATGCATATGTATATGTACGACTATAGGGTCTACAGCTAGTCAGCCACCGACCCTCTCTCTCTCTCTCTCTCTCTCTCACACACAATCTCTTTCTCTCTTGTCTACATAGTCGGAGACTCATCCTTGTACTCTCGAATATACCGGTAGGACGCGTGTAAACGTTGACGTGTGGAGAGACACGCGAATATACTTCGTTCGATGTGTCGGTATATTCACATATACATACATGTAATATATGTATGTATGTATATATGTATGTATTTATATATGTATGAATGCATGTATGTCGCCTATGCATGTAGAAAACAGGAACGATCACCCTCAACAATCCTGACCACCGCTCCTCTTCTCGTACGTTCTTCCTACCCTACCCTTTTTCCCTTCCATATTCTTTGTTTTATCTTTCTCACTTTTTCTCTTTCTTCCTTACAAGCCCGTATTAACGCGACGACACGTTCCGTTTCGCGAAACGAAATACATTACAGATAGCTGTGTATGCTTTCCGTATAATAGTTATGTAAACATATGTTATGTATCCCGTTATTCTAAAATTTTTTCTACTGTAAGAGAAAACGGGCAGAGAGATTCCGCTTTAGATTACATATATATGTATATACACACACACACACACATATATATATATATATATATATATATACACACATGTATTACGCTGGAGTGTTTGTTCGTTTTTTTTTTTTTGTATATATATCGTAAATGTAACGTTAATGAAATATATTACATTCTATATAGCAAATTTACATTAATTCAACGAATACATTTTCGGGAAATAAAATATCTTTTATATACATACGTATGAACGCAGATGGGTATGTTACATGTTGATGATTTTGAAATTTTTCAACATGGCACTCGTTGCTTTTTATTTCTCTCTCTCTCTCTCTCTCCCTCTCTCTCTCTCTCTCTCTCTTTCTCGGATGAGACGGTTAATTCGAAAACGTAAATGGTACATAGTCACATTTAGAGAAAGTCGGACATGCAGATCTGTCGCGCGGCCGACCGCGACGCGTTAGCTTGATTCGCAAATATGTGCAATCGCAAAACCACTAACCGCGCGTGTGAATAAATTTCGTACGAAAGGCTCCTATCTCACGGGAGAACGTTAACGAAAATTTCACATCGATTAAAACGTGATAGTGCGAAAGTAGCGGTGAGGTAGGAAGATGAGAAATGATGTGCGACGAGTCGGTAGATATTTGAAAAAAATAAGGACAAATCGTTTCGATCTCTCAAAAATTGATTGCGGCTTTGCGTTAATTCAGTAAAAAGTCAATCGTCCAAATCCGATAGGATATTCCCCATGAAAAAAGATAAAATGGTCGAAACATCATTCGAACGGTTTTGCGATTATTTAGATTATACACACATGCTGAAATATTTTAAAGCTATCGTACAAATTTTCACAATATCCATCTATCTGCGTGTATATATATATATATATATATATATATATATATATATATATATATCGGAGCGCAACAATTAAAAGCCACTTTTTAATATCCATGTATAAATGCATACTTTCAAATACGTATGAACGTAAATATTTATAAAAAAAAATGAGGAGGAGAGAGAGAGAGAGAGAGAGAGAGGGTGAGAGAGCAAAAAACAAAGAAAAAAAAAAGAGCAAAAAAGAAATAAATCACACATTCTGTGATATAAATGCAATCTGACATCCTTGATTTGTTCACAGTTAAATAATAGAATCGTACGAAAGGAGAATAGACAAGACTTATTGTACGATTCGCGAGCTTTCCCGAATATCCTCAAGGTTTCTATATATTTACTATCATATTTACTATCTTCCATCCTTCGGGCGATGATCAGGAACCGAGCTACGTGCTCGACATCCTCAACACTTTCAAGGGACGCGAAGGATTTCGTTCCCACTGAATGAGCTTCAAGATCTCTTCTCCTAGCATGCACCATTCACCGAACACTCTCATCCTCTCACTCTCTCATCCTCTTTCATCCTCTCTCTCTCTCCCTCTCTCTCCCTCTCTCTCTCTCTCTCTCTCTCTCTCTCTCTCTCAGACTTTCACCCTTTATCACCCTCTATCACTCTTTGTCTCTTTCCCTATCCTTTTCCCCCTTTCGTGTTCACTTTACCCCGGTATAAAGCCACTTTCAGAATCCATGGAATTTACCAAGCCCTTCGGCAAACTCTCATACGGTTGCTCTTATCCAACGTGCGACGATTAGAAAAGAAACTTCGCGACCGACACGTTTCCAATATACCGCCGACGTATCGCGATAAAGTTCTCTCTCCTTTTCATTCCTTCTTTTTTATTTTCTTTCAATTTTTTCTTTTTTTTTTTTTTTTAGCTTTAACGTTTAATGGCCACACACCTCTTTCACGGCTGCTAATCGAGATTTGTTTGCGTTCTCTCGCTTCGTCCGACCGTTATTAAAGGATTAAGATTTATCGTCGGAAATATATCGCTGTCTATATCGAAAATTCGCCTCACAGCGATTCGTCGTGAAAGAAATTAGTGGGACCGAAGTTAACGGTGCGTTCGTCTGTGATTTAAATAAAAATAAATAAATAAATAAATAAATAAATAAATATACAGAAAACAAATGAAATAGTAAAAACGAAGTAAGAAGAATGTAGGATGAAACTCGCGATCGGTTTAATATCTCATTTTGTTGGATTCATTAAAATTGTGCGTCTCTTATTTTATCTTTTTTCTTGTCAATTTTTTTTTTTTTTTTTTTTTTTTTTTACGACCGAAATATTAATACGATCGATGTTTTGTTTCGTGTATTATCAAGTTGAATCGATTTGAGTATCCTTTATCCTATTTTGAAGGGATCGTGGCGTCTCGATAAAAGTAACATTCGCAACGATTTCGGTGAGAGATTCCGGGGAAAGGGGAGGCGGGGGTAGAAAAAAAAGAGCAAACGCAAAATCGTCTGGTCCGATTTTAGAGGCCAGAAACCAGGAGCGATGTTACGAATGAGGCGAGAGGTAAACCGATGCGGAAATTGAGATCCACGAACTATGCAACCGATAGCGAAGCATTGATTGCTCTCGCTACGTCCCGTTTGGTTGCTAACGTTTCGATGAATAAAGTTAACCAATAAAGCGTTGAATTCTACATCGTTCGAGGGTCGATTTGCCTTTAGATCGCCATAGTTCGTTGCTTTTCGTTGGAAGTTTGATTTCCTGAAATCGCTTTACGTCGACGAGAAGG
Organism: Dolichovespula media; assembly: GCA_911387685.1. Classification (NCBI taxonomy): domain Eukaryota; kingdom Metazoa; phylum Arthropoda; class Insecta; order Hymenoptera; family Vespidae; genus Dolichovespula; species Dolichovespula media. The sequence goes on from OU426865.1 coordinate 6,105,608, forward strand.
CCAACGATAAAAAGCTTCGCATAATTCGCGATATCTATTAGAAAAGTAGAAATCAGTGTTATACCAAGAAGACGTTTATCATAAAATCGTGAAAATATGTGAGATGAAAAATTAAATCGATCGCGTGTCCCTCTCCGTTCCTCCATCACCACCCGTTTTGTTTCCTCTCTCTTTACGTTAAATAATTAAAAAGGATAAAAAAATAAATAAATAAATCGACACAAGGACATTTCAAGTTCTTTGAAAACTTGTACAAACCTACGTATCTCGCTATCTGTATCTATCTATCTATCTATCTATCTATCTATCTATCTATCTCGATTTCTATCTCTAGCAGCGAGTGTGTGCATTTCGTTCGGCATTTCGATTCGCGAGAATTTCGAAACGCGAGAATTATCTCGTGAACCGTGCACAGAGATTCCTCTTCGCCCTGCCGTTTCCATGCATCGTCAATTTTTTCCAGTGACCGAAGATCGCGAAACGATTTCACGTGGCACGGAAAGAGAAAGAGCGAGGGAAAGGGGGAAAGAGACAGAGACAGAGAGACAGTGAGAGAGAGAGAGAGAGAGAGAGAGAGAGAGAGAGAGAGAGACGAACAGATAAACGTATAGAATGAGCGAACGAGAAAACGAGAACCTTTTTTCATGGTGAAAACAGAATAGAGAATGTGGTACGGCATGATTCGTACGCACCACGTGCCCAGTCTCTGATTCTCTCTCTCTCTCTCTCTCTCTCTCTCTCTTTTTCTTTTTCTTTTTCTCTTTTTTTCTTCACCCTCGTCGAAAGGATCCTCGTCTACCCCCTGTGACCGACGCGTTCACTCTTCCATGAAATAAAATGATTCATTTTACGTAACCTCGTCGGAACGTCCATTGCATACTATACACATGCCACTTGCTACCCTCCAATACTTTTATATCGTCTTTAATGTTTCTTCGACTATCGCTTCATAACTCTCTCTCTCTCTCTCTCTCTCTCTCTCTCTCTCTCTCTCTCTCTCTCTCTGTCTCTCTCTCTCTATCTTCATTTTCATCCTCTCATGTCATTTTCATTTAAGAATATGAGGAAATTCCTCATAAGCAATTTAATTTTCAACTCGTACATGTAAGTTTCACCTTTAGTGCAGAGATTCCTTTACGGGATTAGTATAAAGTTGAGACAGAGTTGGTCTTGGAATCTCTTTTTCGCTTTCGCATTTATTTTATCTTATATCGTACGAGTGCCTCTCATTATTAGACTCGTCTTCCTTTTTGTCCTATATTTCGTTTTATTATATCAAGGGACGATTCTTAATTGTTCGAAAAGGAAAAGGAAGTGGAAAATGTAGGAAATAAAAATTAACAAAAAAAAAAAAGTACAAGATTAATAGTAACAAATAAGAATCAGGCTTTAGATTGATATAATTTCGATTAATTTTCAGGAATAATTTTCAAAATCGTGTATATTCGTTGTATGTATATGCACGAAAGGACGGACGGTTTTTAATAATTTACATGTTCACAACGGCCAAAGTCGTAATTTAATATGTCTGATGTGGCTCGTAATTAAAACATACCTTTCTACGTTACGAAACACGAATCAGAAAAGTTCCCTTTACGCGGGTTATCGCCCAACCTCCAAACATGTGTTTCCTCAAACGCGTTTTAAAGATTCTCATTATTAAACAAGGGAAATGATTCTATGAGACATCGCCAAAGAATATATATATATATATATGTGTGTGTGTGCGTGTGTGTGTGACATACAAAATTAAAAAACATAAAGTGTATACTATACAAAGTACTAAAAGATCACTGAAAGTTTCGTAATTTTCATATTAGTCGTGCAAAATAATTTTTTTTTTTTTTTTTCATGAAAAATAATTCTAAGATACGTCGTTATTCCATTAGTTCTATTAGTCTATTAATTATACCGCACGGAGCACTATGTTAATCCAGGAGAACGCTAATACATATTAGATATTAGTAAAGTCACGTTGTATCTCGTTAGAATGTATCATGATAATACGAAATGCACGGGTACGTCGTTGACGAGATAGACGGTCTTTGTACCGATACGAACTGAAATGAAAAATAAAAAAAAAGGAAGAAGGAAAGAAGAGATAAAAGAGGAGAGGAAAAAAGAGAGAGAGAGAAAGTTCGAAAATAGAAGAAGAAAAAGATAAAAAAAAATAATGAAAAAGTAGGAGAACGTGGAAAGGCGAGAAAATGAAATTTCAAAAAATGATCAGGATAATGCTCCGGGGCAAAGGATTTCTCGCTTCGATTTTATTTTTAATCAAGATAAACAATTTTCAAAGAGGATCCCGAGGCCATCGGCACCTTTTACACGTCACGCGAAATTATCTTTGCTTTTAATCAATTCGATCACTCTTTTTATCCTTTCTCTACTCTTTTTATTTTTCTTCCCCAACTCGTTCGATAAATTAAAGGGAGAAGAAAAGTGAGACTTTATTACAAGCGAATAAACTTTAATTTTTACTGTGCAAACTTCATCGCTCTCGTATCATTGCGCCATTTTGCTTCGTGTCTTTTCGCGTTTACGCTCGATCAATCCTTAATTTGATACTTCGACCACGTCCACAGAGTATTCGAAAAGTTTTTCCCCGCTTTACTAAATTCAAGACAAAGAGTGGAAACAGAAGAACCGAAGTTCAATATGACAAAGAAAAAAGAGAGAAAAAGAGAGAGAGAGAGAGCGATAAGTACTCATATATAGATAGCTAATTAATGCAATAAAATTAGCATTGCCTATCATTGGTGTGCCTAAAGGTGTACGAATTAAAAATTGTACGTACCTTAACTGAAAAGGGAACGAAATGAAGAAAAAGAAAAAAATAATTATACGCTAGAAAATTGAAATACTCTTTGATCTGTGAATTTCGTTCGATGGGTGGAAAGAAAAAAAAAATATATATATATATATATATATATATATATATATATATATATAAATTTATGTATGTATATACATGCATACACACGCACATGTTCCTACTATATAAAATTCGTCTATATCGTTCAATATTGTGTCGAAATACTTTGTTAATTCTGCCGTTTTCAGGAATTCGAACGAATATTTATACGCAGTATTTACGAGAGGAAAATAGGAAGTTTCCAATCGTTGAATGTTTCGTATTTTATACGTTCACCGATGCGCAACCTCAATACGTAACTATCAATCGTTCAATATAAATAGATTCCACCGAATAGACATAAACATTAGTTTGCAAATATAAGCATCAATTGTTTCGATTGTAAATAGTAATGGTATCACGTTGTAACAATTTTATTTTTTTTTTCTCTTATAGTGCACGTATCAATCGAAATATAAATTTCTCTATATACGCATTACGGTATATGAGCAATTTCTCACACGGATAATTCGATGAATTTATCCCGTTAGACTTAGTTATTGGAACAATCGTTGCACTTCTAAACGGTTTGAAAGTTTTAGATCTCAGATCGTCGTAGAGCTACGCTCGCGTAAAAGTTGTTCGTCACCTTTAACTGTGATTTTAGCGTAGGATATGAACAAAATATCAACTGCAACTGCGAACATTGTCAACCCCTCCCCACCCCCGCTACGGTGCGCTTATCGTGTCGTATTATAAACTAGAGTAGATCAAATCCCTCTCACTCACGCGTAACATAACAATCGGGTTAGCGTGGTATTAGAGCGAACGGCGTTAGTGGCAGTCCGTGAACTCAAACTTTTTCGATCTTATTATATTGATATCCTTCTTTGACATGATTGAAATTTTCTGGGATATTGGTATCGTTGTTTTTAACGAAATTTCTCGAAAGATTTGGATTGCAGGATGGAGGATAATTAAAAGTGCAATATTAGAGCTCCCTGTTCCTCATAAAATTGGGGATTCTCGTTTTGCCTCAGGACGTTTCGGAAGAGACCAAACCACTTCGGGACGTCGTTTCCTTTAGTTGAATCTTTTGAAAGCGCGTCGGAGACGTAACCCCGTGAAATTCGACGGTCTATGAGCCGCAAAATGAAGTCGGGTTAAGGAGAAGGACCAACGGGAACGTAGGGTGTTAGAGAGATATAAAGATAGATAGAGAGAGAGAGAGAGAGAGAGAGAACTCAAGGATAACGGCGTCGTGGAAAAGTTTTAAATTGTGCCTGAGAAAGGCGAGCGATTAGTGGATTATAAACATACTGGAAACTTCTGATGGGATCAACTGCCGTGCGCGAAGGGGGTAAGGGAAGGGATCTAGAGAGCGTGAAGGACGGGCTTGAGAGACGGGACGGAGTCGTTCGAACTATAGACATAATCTCGGAAACTGCTCAACGTCTTTCTTCTTCTTCTTCTTTTTCTTTTTCTTCTTTTTCCTTTTATCTTTCTTCTTCTTCTACCTCTTCTCGTCTTCCCTCCGTGTGCCCCTATGTCCAAGATTTTAAAGAGACCGTAACGATTCTACACAGATATATCTTTTATTTATCTTCAAATTAACACGAATATTTACATTCGATGATAGATTTCATTGGATAGAAAAGTTTCTAAATTCTTCCCGACGATCCTTCAAAATTTTGAAGAAATATATTTCATTTCACTCGTACGATTTAATTCGCTAATAAATGGAACGTAATTTGCGTTAATTAAAAAGAAAATTATCCAGAGAGAGAGAGAGAGAGAGAGAGAGAAGGGTAAATTATCCTCGAAAATGAGTTACGTTCCCCATTCTACGAGAACAGATGCGAAGGAAAAGAGTTGAAGACGAAAGAAGAAAAGGGATATGAGGGAGGGGGAGGGATAGGGGAAAGAAGGAAAGGAGTACTACGTTCACATTCATCCGGTATTGGCACTGTTCATAGTGTCGAAGAAACGATGCTCGAAACGAAGCTCATTGTTTCCAGTTGTCGAGCGTCGAGGGTTCACAGAGCGTTTTGCTCGCCACAAAGGGACGTCTACTTCTCGGCGTAGGAGTGCACACTCGAATGCTCGATCTCGCGATTAAATCAAAAAGTGTCTCAAAAGCACTCGAGTATCTCGAAATGACGAGAGCCACCACCATCCCCGAATCGACCCTCGACCAACGATTTCTATCTCGACGATAACGACAACGAATTTCTTTCTCGTAACTCCTAAGATTTTAAAGTTCCTACGATTGGTCGAGAGTGATTACGAGAGGCACGTACAATATAATAACGGTTGATTAAAACTCGAAAGAGAAAATTATACGATAATACGTATCTCGACGTTATTAGTAATTTACGATTCTCTTATTAATATATTTATCGTTTGATAAAATCGTTGCGCTGTACTATTCCACGTCTATCCATATTTCAATGATCCCCCAATTGAGAATCCTCCATTAAGACGAATATTTTCTGTCATAAAATAAGTACTACATGGAGACGGGTAAGGAATGTACCTGTTAGAAAATACGATTTAATGGTAACATTGTTTCCTCGATAGTATTTTCTTTTATACGGCGACTGTTTTATCATTACGTTCTATGTGTACGATACCATATGTATGTATCTACGTGCTTCACAAAACTGGGTTAGAAAGCTCTGAAATGGAATCCCGTGGCAAAGCGGTACTCCGTTTTCGGTACGTCGAAATGAATGAACGAAAGTAGATACGACATCAAGATATCTTCTCCCGAGGAAAATCCAATTAATTTCTTCGTAACACGCGTTGAAATAATTTTCTTGTTCCGTCGTTTCTCGTTCCTTTCTTTCTTTTTCTTTTTTCTTTTTCCTTTTTTCTTTTTACTTTATCGGCGTAGAGAACATTTGGAAAGTAAAATTTTAAACACAGCCGTATCGCCATTATGAATTTCTAAGCGTCCGATGGTGGTACACGTTTCTCTCTGGCCACGTGAGAAAATGGAAACAAATGTCGATTACTGCTACCGCATAACAAATATCCACACTCGAACTAGCAAGTACGATATATATATTGTCGTTTAATCGATCAAATTTACATACGAAATACATGCTCACATTTAGATACTTTTGGGAATGTAACGCGATCCCTATAAAATGTTTGAATTACGCGATCTCTTTCGAATTATTCCATTGGGATGCTTCGCAAATAAAATTATTGGCTTTTATGTAAAATCGTAGCTAAATAAACACAGTTCGTAATTACCACAAATATTACGGGAACGGAGAATAGGATTAAAAAAAAAAAAAAAAAAAAAAAAAAAGAGAGAAAAAAATAAAATAACCATAATGATATTGCAATTTTATATAACCAGCGGTATTTCGTGAGCGTATATTCTACTCCCCCGAACCATATCATAATCGTTTTCCGCCGACGTTCGAAGACAATATAATTCCTCCCGTACGATTGAAATTTTATTCCGGGCTTTTGTCATAATGGATACATCAAGTTATTCATTTTAAATTTCACCTGAATTTATTATTATTCTAATCGGGGCAAAGTAGAAATGAGAAAGAGAATCGAAGAAACATCGTTCGAAGTGGGTACTTAGTTACTTCGTGCGATATTAATTAAAACGTTTTATCGCGGGCACATGAATGCTCTCATGCTCGGATAATAGAAAGAGCGAGAGCGAGAGAGAAAGAGAGTTAAAGTGTCCTATACGATTATCGAGTATGTGCGTGTGCGTGGACGTGTGTGTGTATAGGTGTTTAAGGACGGTCTACGAGTTGAAGCATATAACCGTGTGGAGAACGAGTCTGTGAACATTCGATTTGATTGTGGTGGCGTAGTGTCCGAGAGGTATAAAGGAGGGTCGGTAAAAGCGAAGGGATTGTCGGAAAGGGAGGGTCGGAGAGGCTGGCAAAGGGCCCGCGCGAGCGTTTCGATTGGCGGCTTTCGAATCTTAATAAATTATCGGCCGGCTTCGAACTCGATCTCGCGCGCCTATCGGCACGCTCATTAATCACTCGATATATACAACGCCGCCGCCAACACCGTCGTAACCGATAATCGGTTCGGGCTACCACCGAACGGAGAATTCGAATTTCGGACGGCGAGGCTGGAAATCCTCTGTACGTTCAACTCGTCCGACTCTCTCTCTCTCTCTCTCTCTCTCTTTCTCTGTATGTCTGTCTCTCTCTCACTCTCACTCTCTCTCTTGTTAGTCGGAATAATTAAAACTTTAGAAAAAATGTAACGAAAGAAAGTAGAATGAAATTTATATAAAATGAAGTTATGAAAAGGGATAATGACAATTAGAGACATCGTTTTACATAATAAACGTATAAGTTAAACGAGTATAATGAAAATATAAGAGTGAGTGAGCGTGAGAAAGAGAGAGAGAGAGAGAGAGAGAGAGAGAGAGAGAGAGGATAAAGTAGAAAATAATATCTATCAAATTACAAACCATTGAGCGGATCGTTTATGAATGAATCAAGTCATTGATAGAAATGTATCGTTATTCGTCAAAATTGACCGAACGTGATCGTATTATTTGACGTTTATCGTTTTCCTCAAAGTCACAAAAAAGAAAGGAAAAATAGAGAAAAAGATAAAAAAAAAAAATAAAGAGAGAGAGAGAAAAGGACACATAACGTAACGGTCGACGATGGATCCAGTTCGTTGAACTTTTTGAAAGCTATTCTTTTCATTGTGATTATCGCTTATTCTGGTTGGCTCGAGTGCCGGTAAAAGAAAATGCTACAAAAACCGTGAGTAGATTTTACTCACATTTTCGATCTCTTCACTATCGTTGGTACCCGAGATAGGGGATACTACTAATACCGAAGTCGAGAAGAGAGGGCTTCTAACGTAGCCTAAAGGCAACCTCGTGCCCAGTGAACTCCGCGGAAACTTCAGTTTCGAAGAGTCGATTGCTTTCCTTGCTTCGAGGCAACACGACGCAATAAAGCATTAAGACGTCCACTACTCTTACCCCCGGCCAACTTTATAGCCGTTCGCAAGCTCGCTTTATCCGAATGCCCGACGACTCCATTGTTCAAATGCTTCCCGTCGAATGGCTTATTTATGAAAAGGGAAAGGTAGTATTCGATGAGGACGTTGAAAGCATTCGCACTATTGTCATTCGATTCTTCTCTCTACCTTCAAGATTATTTGACAATAACGTTCATTTCATTTCCCGTCGGATACAATCGTTACTATTTTCCTCGACAAATTTTTCTTCCAGTTCGTGCATTCTTACATCATTACAAATAGATGTAATATATTTACGATTAAAAAAGCTCATAAATTTATCGCCATTTACGATACCATAACGATAATTATAGATAGTTTCGATTTTATATCAGACATTCCATCGGGAGTTGATCATATTTCGATATACGACAAAATAGACGAGAATGATAAAAAAGGATTGGCAACGTATGAAAGAGAGAGAGAGAGAGAGAGAGAGAGAGAGAGAGACATGGTGGAGATCGAAAAAAGAATCGACGCATCGGCTGTGAAAACAAAACGCGGCAGGAGGGGGTGTTGAAAAATTAGCCGTTGAATTTAAGCGAGAAATTCGCTCGCATATTTGCCGTTCCAAAGGGAAACCGAGACGGGACCGAATGCAACGACAACGACAACAATCATAACAAGGGATGAAAATGTCTCTGTGCGTCTGCATACGTACGGTTGTATTTGTGCGCGTGTGCGTGTATGCGTGTATGCTAGAAAGAGAAAGAGAAGGATCAAAATGAGAGAGAGAAAGAGAGAGAGAGAGAGAGAGAGAGAGAGAGAGAGAGAGAGGAGCATATCCGGGAAAGTGGTCTTTGTGCGCGAAACGATAAATTTGGCGGGTCGAGCGTTTTGCTCCCGAAAACCTATCGCAATAAATACGAGGGACGTCCGGTGCGCGGTTGAGCCGCCGCGTTATACTCTAATGCAGTGCATATGGAACAATTTATAACGCTTCAGCGTAGACCGAGCAACCCCTCTAACCCCACTCCTTTCGAAACCCCCTACTATCGTCTCCACCCCGTTTCACTTCCAATGTTAACGGTGCGTCGTCCTTCGACGCCTGATCGTTTCATCTCTCTTTCCCTCTCTCTCTCTCTCTCTCTCTCTCTCTCTCTCTTTCGCTCGCTAATCCTATATCTTTCCCTTTCTTCGTATCAAAAGACCTATATTGTCTTCTACGAGGATAGAGAAATTTTTCTTAACCTCGTAGTTTTTTTTTTATTTCAGCTTTGTCCGTGTATGTATTTACGTACGTACGTGTACACTGTTTACACCGTGTATCTATATATTACAGTTGTTTTTACTAACGTCAGGAAAAGTAAAAAAAATAAAACAAAAAAAAAAAAAAAAAGAAAACAAAAACAAACAACGAAGAAGGAAGGGCCGAGCAAAAGAAATAATTTACTCGTAGGTAAGAAAATGACTAGAAAGATCTTAGACGCGGTTTGTTATATTTCAAATAGAACACCTCATTGTAACTTTCCTACGTATTACCATGCAGCTCGGGTGGATTCTCGCAATAAATAGGAAGTACGTCCAGTGCGTGCCAAGCTTACTCTAATGCACTGCATATGGAACAATTTATAACGCTTCAGCGTATATACCATCCTCTACGATCTCACACATACACCCTATACCCCAATCTTCCTTCCCCATTTTCTTCCTCCTCTCGTGGCTCCTCTCCTCTGAGAACGTACTTCATTTCTCGACTGATGCGTCGCATTCCAAGTCTGCCTTGCGATAAGCCTCAGATAAATGTCACGATAACATTGACATGAATTCGAAAGCAGCTTTATTTCCATCCACCTCTCGGTCCTACTCGTTCTTATCACTCCTCTCTCTCTCTCTCTCTCTCTCTCTCTCTCTCTCTCTCTCTCTATCTATCTATCTATATATCTATCTCTTTCCGTTTTGCTAGAATAATTTTTTTCGATTACTTCCACAAAGGATCGTGCGTTGTGATTCGATGATACAATAATACGATCATTGATTGCAACGTTTCGATATTCCATAAAAGAAATTTCTCGATGAGAGGGAACATTGGCCGAGGCTGTAAAGGGCGTCCTGTTTCAATCAATTAATCCACGTGAATATCATCGATATTATCAGGAATACTACTGAATAAATGATGGTACTTGTACGGTTCAATCAAAATGTATTACTCCGACGTATATACGATTTCGTACTTGGACTTTTACGTTCTAAATTTTCGGAAGAAGAAATATGATATATACGAAAATGTCGAAATATTCCGATTTAAAAGCATTTTCCTTGTACGAAAGTGCCGGAGAAGTGCGAAACCTTCTTTATATTTTATTTTTCAAAAAGGGAGCAAGAAGGATAGATGTAGAGAGAGAGAGATCCTTCGCACGGACGATCTTTAACAGGATCACCGTTTCTCTGTTTAATGCGATCGTATTACAATGAAATTCCCCGAGAGTGCATTATATCTGCGAAGTAAATGCGTTCTCGCGATCCGCATTCGCCGATATGCCATTTCGACGGTGCTTTTAATGCATCGTCGATTGAGGCTGCCAGGAATATCCAAGCACTACAATCGCGGCTCTGGCAAATCTGGATGCTAGCAGTATTTCCTCTCTTTCTCTTCGTCTACCCGTTCTTTTTCCTACTTTTCGTTCCATTGGGATCCAGTGCGATATTCAACGAAAGGGAAAAAGAAAAAAAAGAAAGAAAAAAGAAAAAAGGAAATAAAAGGAAGAAACCGAAAGATATCCCCTTAAGAACGTAATTTGGATAGATGCGTTTTATCGAGATTGTTAATTGGCTCAAATCGTCAAAATTTTTTCTCCTTCTCTCCTTCTAATTATCATTCTAATTCGAATCACCGTCGTTCTACCAATTATTCGTTGGAAATCTCCATTCTCTCGTTAGTTTCATATCCGTAACGTTTTTTGTAATATCTCTATACGTCGTTTTTATACAATCCAATCGTTTTAACGAAGAGCTATCCATAGAATCTTCGGTTTTAACGAGACTTTGTCTTTATTGTCATCCATTTCACCAAATGACGACGAATACTTGAAAGGTTAATATCATATCGTATATACGCGTTGTCTATCGCTGAAACTGGCAATCAATTTTTTGTTTATTCTCCGCTCTCTTCCTTTTTCCTTTTATCTTCTCTTTTATCCTACGATATATCCATGAGCGTTCTCGCTCGAATATCAGTTTCACGTTCGATGATCATGGCCGAATTATCTCGGTGATTGATAATTAATCAATTGACGGGATGACTTTAATATAATACGTGCTTGAAATAGATTTAGAGATTAGAGTAATGATCGGCCGACGTTCGAGTGTGTTTTTTTATCACGTCAAGTGTCCTCTCTGTCTCTCTCGCTCTCCCTTCGTTCGATGTTTAAATAATGGCGATTTTTTGAAGCACGCAGATGACAAGAGAAAATAAAGATATACAAGAGTATTACGATTTTGTTGTTACACGATTGTACATTACATCGTTACGCTATGAACGTAAAGTCAATGCAACAAATTTCTAATTATTATCATACTGACGTCATCCTCCCTTTGCGCTCCTTTTTACTATTTCTATTCATTATAACGAGTGAATTATAGTACGAGTGAATTATAGTAGCGTCAAAGCGAAACAAAAAAGTATGTACGTAAAACCGAAATATATTTACGGATGCAAATTTTACGACTGAGAGTTGTTCCCTTAAAAACATATGCCCTCGTGTAATCGTACTTTTAATGGCACAAATTTAATTACCGGATTTTTTCATATTTCCTCATATCTCCTACGAAAATAGTGAACACGACGAGAGTCGTTCAACGAATAGTGCTTTCTCGATCTATAAAACTTAATCGTTAATTTATACGAGCAATACGTGATCGTTAGTTATTCGCCAAAGTTCTCGTAATATTTAAATTATTACAAAACTGTTGACACGTAAGTATAAACTATAACAATTAAGAGGAATATATAATAAGAAGGATTAACCTATAATTAATCGGGAGCGTTGCGAGCTTCGTCGTATCCCATTAAAGTATCGGTTTAATTTCGATTCGTCAATTTAAATATCCTACGACGATATAGAACGTTTCCACGATCGAACGTTGAAAAATCGAACGGAGGAATGGGTATAACAAGATCAAAGGTATATTATTCTCTAATCCGTTTGGAATTTTATTAATTCCGTTTCTCTCTGTTATACGCACAAGCGCGAAAACGGGAATACACGGATAATGGATAAACAGGTATATACATACGCCCATAACATAACGTTTCGGAAAAGGAACAAACTAATTTCACAAAGGAAAGTTTGGCGGGACAAGCGAGTCATAAGGTTGTAAAGGAGAAATGAGAAGGACATTTCGACGCGAACGCTCTAACGTTGGATAGAAATGGAAAGGGGATTTTGCGTGTAATGGTGATAGGGATATATCGGTTGGGTCCTGCAATGAGGGAAAGAGGGTGAGATGGTAGAGGGAAGGAGGAGGGTGGTGGGAGGGAGGCGTATCGACGGTCATACGTGGCAAAAAAAAGCATACGTGACATCTGCCGTCCCCGTCGGCTAGGTCGAACCTTTTTTGTAATAAAGCTTCGAAATCCCAGAAAAAGCGTCATCGCGTATTAAGCGGTCGCCGGATATTAAAGCGCAATCTGAAATTTTGCGATGCCGGCAAAGGAGAGGGTAGATAAAAGGAAAAAGTGAGAGAGAGAGAAAAAGAAAACAAATAAAAGAGAAATAACGAGCGCGTGCATAGCCAGACGAAGAACGCGCGCGCTCTCCCTCATCGGCTATTATTTGCCAACGGAAAATGTCCGTTTAATGACCATGTCCTTGCCGTTTCGTAAAAGGACCACTCGTTCCTTTGAATTTCATTTATTTATTCGTTCGAACGGCAAGCGTTAACGCTCAAATCGAGCTTAAATTAACGAAGAGAAAATATCTAAACCGGAGGAGTTTGGATTTTAATGAAAATGTCCGATTATTTGTTCAGAGAATATCGGCTCTACGAAAAGGAACGAGATGGAAAAAATATTTTTCACGTAAAAATTGCATCGCGCTCGAAAAGCCAAGGGATACCTGTATTATTGGCAGGCCGGTGGGGGGGGAGGGGGAAGGGGCGGGGGAGGAAGGAAATATTTAAAAGTATTTGCAATTGTAAATAACGTATATCTACACATCGATTTTCTTTTTTTTTTTTCCCCGAAAAAAGAGACTCGATAGAATTAGAACGATTAGAATGCAAATTGAGTAAATGCAACGATAACGATACAAAAAGCACGTTTTTCGTTATTGGCCAGCGCGAGTTTCCGCTAGGGTGCCTCGTATCTACGTAACATCTCTATACGAGATATCCATATGTAGTTATTAACGTTCTTTTTTTTTTTTTTAATATTTCATAATATTAAAAATGTTTGTAGAAAAACATATCTCTCTATTCTCCATAGGCTAATTCCATTGACTGCACACAATATAAGTCGAGTTATATAATATCCGTCGAAAAGAAGATCGTCGCTCGAAAAAAGAAAAAAAAAAAAAAATAGAATGAAATTACGTCGATGCGCTCTATACTCTCGTACAGATTTCATTGAAATCAAAATATCCAGAGGGGTTTTGAAGACCTTCCGTCGTATCTAATAAATCGATTAGAATATTAAGCGGATACGTGGATGGGTGTGAGTAAAAGCAACAAACAAAAAAAAAAAAAAAGGAAAAGAAAACAGGAAAAGAAAAGAAAAGAAGACGGGAGTTGCGAGAGATTATGGAGAAATAAACGATCCGATAGAAGATCTATGAATAAAGTATAGCTACAGTCTGACCCATAGAGTTTCAAGAGAGGAAAGAAAAAGGAAATGGGAAAGCAAGTTCGCGTACCACGCGGTCTTTCGATTCCTTCGGTCGAGAGAGAGAGAGAGAGAGAGAGAGAGAGAGAGAGAGAGAGAGAGAGAGAGAGAGAGAAAGAGAGAGAGAGAGAGAGAGAGAGAGGGCCAGAATGCCACTTGGATGATTGCCAATGAATGCTTAAATGGAGAGGAGGACCTGTTGATAATCGCGCGATATAATGCCTCGGGACTTCTTACTCCGTTCTTGACTTCCTTTATCATCGTGCTCACCCCCCCCCTCCCCACCCCCCTCCGTTCCCTCGTCCCATCCTCCAACCGTTCGCCACTCTTCACCCTTCACCCTTTAGGCCACCCCACACACACCCGGCGGACACCTCGGCTTCGCGTTACTCGCGCCTCTTCTTATTCCGCTCGATAACTGAGGATTATGTGAGCGTGTACATTGAAAGAAATTTACGAGCGATTTGTCGGGGCATTAGGCGGTAAGATAGGGAGGCAGAATTTTTATTAACTTTCTCTCTTTCTCCCCCTTTTCTTTTTCGCTCTTATCCGTCTCTTATATATCAACCCCATCCTACAGTATAAGGGCATAAAAATTCGATGCAGTTCCTCTTAGATAAGCCAATGTTTCTTCCTCCATGACTTTTCATATTTTCCTTTATTTGATACCTCCTACTGTATAGCTTTGCCATAACTAATTTCGTACTAATGTCACGATAAGAGACAAATTCTAATTGGAAAAGTACGATGGCGTTCGTAACGTTCGCGTTACGAGAATTGAATGGTACGATATTGTTACGTATACTAGTGTTACAACTTGATAATTAATGTTAACAGTACAACAAGAGTTTATAAAGCATCGACCGCCGACGACTAATGGATATCGTAGTAATTTTCGTAAATAAGATTGCCGTTACGTATAAATGAAAATAAAACGAACAAATGAGAGAGAGAGAGAGAGAGAGAGAGAGATATGAACAAGTATATACCTAACTCTTTCAATTCTATTGTCGATCCACTTTCCAAGCTAGCGGGCAATATTGAATAGAGAGCACAGTATATGTTATTCACGTGCTGGGTAAAAAAGCAAAAAAGAAAGTCGAATTCCATTCCACGTAATCCATTATAGCCACGCACGCCTCGCCGTGAGAATTCGATTAAGGAATATCTCCTCTTCTTAACAAAATCGAAAAGCGTGTCGGAACGACGTAGGAATGGGAGATTTAGCGGGGTTGGAGAATGATGAAGCCGGTGCACGTTAGAAAAAAAAACATAGAGAGAAAGGGGGTTCGGGGTGGGGTAAGTGAGAGGAGAGGGAAAAGTTTGAAAATGAAGAGAAAGGGAGAGAGAAGAAAAAGTAAGAAGAAAGGAGAAGAAAAGATGAAGGATGGCAAGACCGAAAGCGATCACCAGTTTCCGGCGCACGTCGATCGGATAATCGAAAAAGCCTTCATTGACCGCCGGAAGAAAGGTTAAATCTTGGCAATTATCGAGGTGGCGAGGGAGTTGAGAGAGGAAGAGAGTAGGACAAAGTCAACGATGAAACTTTCATCAGGACGCGTCTATCAGGGTGTCCGTGGACCGTGGAAGATATGTGAGCGTTCAATGTTTAACTACGTGATACTCTCATCAGTCGAGTGGACCCTTAGGATCACTTCTATCTTCTCCCTCTCTATCTCTCTTTCTTTCTCTTTGTCCTTAGGGAGATCTAAGATGCTCTCTTCCTTTCTCTCTCCCTCACTCTCGATGTTCACACGGAGACACCTCGGCGTAACACCACTTCGACGTTCGCCGTTTCAAGTGGAAAATCCGTAAAGTAAACGTCGAGTTATACGGCAAAGAGTTTGCTCGGCCCGATCCAATAGAACTTTACGATATGCCTGCCAAGGTTAGCGCTTTTTTTACGACGATTAATTTAACCCGGTAGACGATAGAAACCCATCGAGGGGATGGATATTATCTTTCGTGAAACGATCCATTCGCTATTAACTCTAGTTTCGCGATAAATAAATTTTCGATCGGTTACCCCGCCCTACGCTCGAAGACGCGCGCTCTATCGTAAGGGATAATCTATCGAAATGCCTCTCGCCACCTCCCACCTCAACCCCAAGATCGATCTATTTCACCGAAAGAGTATGGGTATATCGATGGTATGGCGCGGTATTTAAATGTATCTTCTTTTATTTTTCACCCTCGAGCTTTCATAAGTGACAACGATCATCGTGATAAACAAACTCATGGAAAATTTAACCGGCCATTAAAACGTCCACGGTGCGCCTTCGAAACTGACGGGAATGTTATTATTCTCCTTTTTTTTTTTTTATTTTCATATGATTTTTCTCTCCTTTTTTTTTTTTTTTTGTTATCTTCGTTCGTTACGTTGCTCCTCCCTTTTTATTCCCCTTCTTTTTTTAATTTTATATTTTTATTCTTTTTTTCTTTTTTTTTTTCGTAATCGCGAAAAGCTTTGATGCCGTCAGAGGAAAATTCCAGGGTGTACTGCAATCTTTGAAGTCCATGCAAGGAATGAAATGCGATGCTATTGTCAAAGTTAGAGCCACGAAAGTTTTATCTAGATACGAAATACCTCCATATTTTTTTTTTCTTTCTTTCTTTCTTTCTTTCTTTCTTTCTTTCCTCGAATCTTCCAGTAATCTTTTACCGAGAGAAAAGTTGAATCTTTCAATCCTTTTTTTTCATTTAATATTAAAGAATTTCGTTCGATCGCTACTTTTACACGCGTACTTCGTGTTTTGCAAAAAAAAAGAAAAAAAAAAAAAAAAAAGAAAAACAAAAGAAAAGAAAAGGAAATAACTAAAAAAAGTAAGATACGCGCTATTTCATAATAAAAAAGTTACGTAAGTTATGTAAAATACAGCGTGGAAAAAAGAATAATTTTTAAAGTTAAGCGAATAAAATATTTAACAACCACATTCGTTCTCAATAAATGATCGTTTAAAACACGATCGAACAATTATCGAAGCTTCGAGATATACATGCGTGTAAAAAGTAAAAAATCAGATATAACGACGAAACAGACGAATCCGATAATACGAGAAATCGCTGTAGGAAACGCAATTTCCTACGAAAACTTCCTACCGCCAACTTCTCTAATCATGTCGTCCGATTCGAAATTTGTCTCGCCTCGAAGATGTTGGATCAACAACAGGTATCTGATACATCAGCACCATTCCCTATTGGCAAGGTTCCAGGTTAAATAACGTCCTTGAGATAAAGTGCAATGGTTCCACCTCGAACCTTAAAAAAAAAAAAAGGAAAGGAAAAAGAAGAAGGACCGTATGTAAACATGAGAGGTAAGGTGCTCTAGGAAAAAAGGTAAAAATGATCGTGTTCACGAAGATTAGCGCTATGCGACGAAGAAAAGAGAGAAGATGGCAGAAAGAGAAGAGGGGACAGGTAGGAGGGGAAAGAAGGAAATGAAACGAAAACAAGCTGATAAGACAACTTCCGCAAACAAGCTCTCTTTTCTCTCTCTCTCTCTCTCTCTCTCTCTCTCTCTCTCTCTCTCTATCCTTATCTTCCTCGCCCGTATCTCTTTTTTCGTAAAGATTTTTATAACACGTTTTTTCACCTTCTAAAAAATACGACGTCGATAGAACGTACGAAACGTTAGTATTGATGATACGATATATCTATACCGTAACGATTTCACCATCGAAAAATATAATGGCCATGAAGAAATTGTTTCTTTTTTTTTTTTCTTTTTTTTTTCCTATCTCGACTCGACTTGCCCTTTCTCTCTTTCTTCAGTTTTCAGCGAACGAACAAGCAGGAGATATAATAAAAAAAAAAAAAAAAAGAAATAGTATGAAAGATAGGATTGTGTCTTCGTATTTCTTTTTCCTCTTGTTTTTTTTTTTTTTTTTTGTAATAGATATAGTCGATCCTTTATACATTTCTTCGTTCCCCTTTCTCCCTGTCCTTGTTACGATATAGTTAAATCTTTTGTTTTCTTAAAACGTCTTCAAAGAATCTTCTTCCTCTATTTATTAAACAAGAATGAATTCAAGAAAAAATGAGAGAGAGAGAGAGAGAGAGAGAGAGAGAGAGAGATACAATTGAGCTCGTCGACTGATATTTCTGCTGTTCTATCAGAGAAACGAATCCTTCGTTACCGGCGATTGTAACTAATTTTCCGTAGTAGTACGGTAAATCGAATGAATTTATCTAGAAACTCGAGGTAAGGTAAAGATGGCGAAGATACGAGATTAACGTTACTACGATCATTCGTACACGTTACTATTGGATTTTATTAGATCCAAGATTCGATATAGTATATATGATGGATATACTATACGGTATAGAAAAAAAAAGAATCGATCGATTAATTGCATACGGCATAAAATGGCAAGTGATGTACTACATATAACTAATTACCGATAACGTATGATATTACTTTTCTTTTTTTTTTTTTTTTTTTCCCCCTCGAATCACATAGAAGAAAAGAAAAAGATAGAAAAATTCAAATATCCTCTTATCGAGTATGTAATTTTTTTTTCATTTTCCTTATTCCTTAGATTCACGATACGATACGATACGATCTCTCGAACGTTTAATCCGGCTGAAGGATCATCAACAGGTCTTTGAATCAGCGAGTAGTCATTGGCAGCATTCCAAAGAAGAGTTCGCGAACGACGACGCGTCAATTTCGACGTCGGCCACAGGTGCACCGAACGAGCAAAACAAATATGCAGGAGGATGCAACGAGAGCGAGAGCTTCGTACGAGGGTACAATGGAGAGAAAAAAGGAGCGAGGAAACGATCGGGGAAGACGATGCTCTGAGGTGGGAGATGGGAAGAAACAAGACATCGACATCGTTGTACGTTATACACCGTATAAGAGACCCTTGAGAATATGCTCTTCGCGTGTTTCACACATTGTCTACAATGTTTTCTTTCCTTTCTGTCTTTCTTTTTTTCTTTTTTTCTTTTTTCCTTCGACGGAGATGAAAAAGATAAGAAAAGAATCGTCGTGCTCATTCGAAGAAAACTTTTTTTATCTTCGAATACTTTTCCTCCATCCAGTCACTTACACTTTTCACCCTCGTCATTCGATGTTTCTTTCTTTTCTTTCTTTCTTTCTTTCTTTCTTTTTCTTTCTGTCCTTTTTTTTTTTTTTTAATCGATCAACACGTTCGCAGATAATATCCTCTCTCGCACTAATAATTCACTGGACGATGGATCACTTAATATTTCCATAAAGACCAATTGAGATGTGAAAAATCTAAGGTCTACTCGTCGAATTTAAAATCTCAACGATATGAATAACGCTTTCTCGTTCCAAGAGAAAATTAGGAACCTTCGAAACCTTCGCCCTGATCGCAAAATATTATATAACTCGAGTCGGGAAAGAATAAATATTATCCTCCGTCCATTTAATATCTCAATTTGCCGACGACGATGCTAGGAACCGGAACGTTACTTGTCGTCGGCAAATTTTACCGGAGGTGAGAAAGAATCGTCATCAACAGGTTTCCGCCGTCCGATTACATTTCGTTCGCGGCCAGTAAGAAAACGTCTTTGGAAGTGCCTCTCCCCTTACCCCCTATCCCCTTTTTCACCAATTCCAGAATCTAATAGTAGATGTGACGTGAAAAATAAGAGGAAGCGAATAGGAGCGAGCGATCTAACGGGGGGAGAGGGGAAGAAAAGAAAAAAAGTAAAATTAAAAAAGAAAGAAAGAAAGAAAGAAAGAAAGAAAGAAAGAAAGAAAGAAAGAAAATGAAAAAGGAAAGGAAAGAAAAGTCGGAGGGGAAAGAAGTTAAAAGAATAAGAGGGTCGAAAGAGACGCAAGGGCCACTTCACTTACCCGTATTAGAAAAACTCCGAGTGCTCTTTCCAAGAGGGTCCGAGGATATCCTCCGCGTAGAATGACCACTGATGAAAATCCGCTTGAAGAGAGTGGCGACGGTTGCGATGGTCAAGGGACAAGAGCAAGGACAAGGTCGGCGGCAGCGTGGTGGCCGAATTCGTCGACGTCGAGGTAACGTAAGACGAAGGAGACGTGGTAGAAGAAAAGATGAAGAATAACGCTTTTGACGATGAGGATGACAAAGTTGGCGGGGGGGGCGGCGGCGATGACGGCGACGACGACGAGTGCCTCGATCGCAGCCTTAAAAGCATAGCACTATTCGCGAAGCGAATTCTTCGTGTATACGTGGCCACCGATAATATAACATAGAAAGTGAACGAGCCAGATAGGTAGAGAGGTAAAGAGTGACTGAGTGACTGAGCGAATAAAATATGGAGAGAGGTAGAGGTAGAGAGATGGGTAGTGATAGTGAGCGAGGTACAGAGTGATAGAGAGAACGAGAGAGCTAAAGAGAGAAGAGTAGAGAAAGAGAGATCGCCGGGCGCGCGCGGTTTCACTCGTTGGGGGTGTCGCGGTGCGACTGTAGCACAATCGCAACCCTCTCACGCTCTCGCGGCTTCCATCCCACTACTCCTCTCACCCTCCCCTCTCGCCGCACGCGACTCTCCCCACCAGTACTCCTACAACTCCCTCCTCTCGCAGGCTTCGCTCACTCGGTCGGTTTCTCTCTATCGCCCCTTCCCCGTCTTCTCGTTCTATTCGCTCTATTCGCTTCTCTTTCTGTGACCTTCTCTAGACATCTCTCTCTCTCTGTCTATACATATGTGTAAGTGTATGTATATATATACATATATATATATATTGCAAACCCCACTCTAGTACATATCTAGCCACTCCTACGGCAGCGACGTGCCTTTTCGAAAAGCCCTCTCGTGGCTCTCCTCGTGATCACTGTGAGTGTGCCTGCTTCGTTGAGGTAGCCGACTGACTACCAAAGGGATGGATGGATAGATAGATAGATGGACAAACGGACGAATGGATGGATGGATGGATGGATGGATGGATGGATGGATGGATGGATGGATGGATGGATGGATGGATGGATGGGGAACCTCTTTCGAAGACCGCGCAACATCCTACGATCGGCCCGCGCACGCTCTCTCTCTCTCCCCCTCTCTCCTACCGTTGAGCTATCTTGATACGGAGAATAGTTCTTACAATTAGGCGAAGAAGTGTTGGGCGAGAGAATTCGAAGTAAGGGGAAAGGGACCAAATGAGATTCTAACGAAAGCACATCTGTGTCCATTGAGTTCGATAATATGTTTTGTTCCTCGTCGTTTCGTGATTATGGTGGTTTCTTTCGGATTTAATTGACAAAGTTATCGTTTGTTCCAAGTCGATATGACGAGTCGTGAACAACATTCGGACAATTGTCTTTATCCCTTTTATGTGAACTTGTGGTAACGTAAAGAAAAAGAAGGGAAAGAAAAAGAAGAAGAGAATGTATATATTGAATTATTATTCGTAGTAAAATTTACAAGATAATTAATGAAATATTTCTATGATGACTTTCTTTTCTTTCGAGTAAATGATGAGCTTCACAAAGACGCAACCACTTCGGTTTAACGAACACGAATGTTCGTCGAGTGCTCGGATTCCATTAATTTTACAGGAAAATTCCGAAAACATTTTGGGTGAACTTTCACGACGGAATAATTCCCAGCGATGCAATATTGTGACGGAATCCTATCTACGCTTTTCCAAAAACGCTAACATGCCATTGGCTCATAAATAGAAGATAAAACGATGGATAGATAAATAAAGTGAAAGAGAGATATATGTAAAAATTTCCGATCGTGGAAGCGAGACAAATTCTGTTTATTTTTTAACCTGCAGCTTACTGTTTTATATTCGAAATCTACTAAAAAAAAATTTATGTTTATATATATTTATATATATTCGATCAAGATACGATCGAATCATCGAGTGTTTACTTAACAAAAATGTTTCAATTGGTAGATATTACCGACGTTCTCGCACCAAATTGAAATATATTTGAAAATTCAAAGTAATTATTTGTCGAAGTATTGCAAAATACTTTAAAAGTTATATTAAAAAAAAAAAGAAAAGGGAATAAAATGAAAATGGGTTATTTTTAAATGAGTTATTAATTTTCGCATTAACCTTGACGGCGATGACGAACGTGAAAAAGTACTCGGAAAAATTTGATGTACTCGTTTCGCCATTTCGCGTTTTACGATTTTAATTGCTTTCGTTATGAATTTATCCGTCGAAGAAAGATCCCTCGAAAAAAGAGTCCATTCGAGGAACAAAATCCCTGTAACGGGATGTTCTGAGAGCTCGTACAGTCATGCGTGCATCCGCAACCAAGCTTCGTTGGCCTCGTTTTCAGAAAAATCTCGGGCGCGAAAGCAAGAACGACGTAATTTTCGTCGTGCAACGCTGAATTTGACGAGAAATGGAGAATTTTTTTTTTTCTCATTCTTTTGCATTCTATATAGATGTATATATACGTTAATACATGCACGCGCATACACACACACGGACATATTTATAATCTATGTGTATGTATATATATATATATATATATATATATATATATACACGCGCGAAGGGGTGTCATTCGCAACGAGGATTGGAGGTCCTTTGTTTTGGGGAGATTTCAGACGAAAGAAAGAAAGCAAGAAAGAAAGAAAAAAAGAAAGAAAGAACTTCTCTCTCTCGCTGTCTTTTTCTGCGACGTCACCAAGACATTCTTTTTCGTGGGACGATGGGGGTGAAGAGAAGGATAGAGAATAGCGCGTTCGATATTAGGAAATACCTCCTGCCAATTCCGGATTATATAAGGTTAACGTGTTCTACAAAAACCTTAGGGTTCGCCCGGTCTCCTTCCCTTTTCTTGAATCTATTTCGAAGTAAGAATTTTGATATGTTCGGATGAATTTTTTTTTCTTTTTTTTCCCCTTCTTCCTTTTATATATATATATATATGTCGACTGATATTGCATACATATTACATTACGATTATCCTATCGAGATTTTTCTTCTTTTTAAATCCAATTTACATAATTTTATCTGCATATCAAAGTATAATAATAATAATAATAATAATAATTATAATAACGAAGAGACAAATGGAAATTATAAAGGCGAAGGATGAAATCATAGTTATTCACCGATTGTGAATATATATATATATATATATATATATATATATCAAAATAGAAAAATTCCGATCTCGTTCGAAAGACAATATCTTAGTGGTCAAGAATCCTTGATGCGAGAAGAGGGAAAGATCGATCGAAACGTAAGAGAGCGACGAGCGAACGTAGAAAAATGCAAGCATCGGCTTAGAGAGGAGCATCCTAAAGGGTATAAGTAGAAGAGGATCGAGGAGCGGTCTAGAGAAAAGGGAGAACCGAGGTAAGAAATGTTAGCTGGGTGTACGTCGGTTGGTATAAAATAAAGGATGGCCCGGTCTCGGCCCGGGGCGCAATATCAGCGAGAATTGAAATAGTCGTGATATTTCTTTGAGAGGTTAGACGAGCGAGAGAACGAAGAAGAAGTTGGGAGAAGGGGTTGAAGGAATAGTATAAGGCGAGGAAGGAATGAACGGAGAAAGAAAAGACGATAGAGCGAGAGAGAGAGAGAAAGAGAGGGAGAGAGAGAGAGAGAGGGAGAGAGTGGGAGAGATAGAAAAAAGGGAAAGGGTACGAAGGAATGGAGAAATAATAAAAGAGAGAAATAGAATTTTGCGGGATTCGAACGATACTACAAGAGACGAGAGAGAGAGAGAGAGAGAGAGAGAGAGAAGGAAAAAGGAAAATGGAAGCGTTGGATCGGCCGTCCTTTACAATCAGATTTCTTACCGGTGCGCTCCATCAGCACGAGCTGATACCCCGGCTCTTTGTCGACAAACGGGGTAAAGAGGGGAAGAGCGAGACTGCTATTGGACCACAATGAAGATAGAAACAAAGGAAACGGCAACGACGATATCGCCGAAAGGGCTGACTCATGTCATTGACCGCATCTTCAAGAACGTGAAGCTCATGCTCTTGTTACGTTTTTCGGTGTGTCGATTCGATCGTTGCAGAGAGAATGGCCATCGTAAAATCTTACGGTTTATATTGTATCGTAGGATATATTCATTCTCCGCGAAAAAGAAAAAAAAAAAAAGTAAGAAAGAAAGAAAGAAAGATGATGATCCCTTCCACCGATCCCGTTGGAAAAATCAAGTAGAGTTCCGACGATGGTCGAGTAAACAACGAAACCGTAATTGCAAAGAGAATAGTTCGATCGTATGAAAGATTTTTGGATTAGAGGATTAAATTGTGATTTGAGAAAATAATTAACTACTTTTAAGTTGTTAAGAATTCTTTATTTTTTTCTTTTTCTTTTTCTTTTTTTTTTTTTTAAAGACGAATAAAAAACTATTGTTATATATAGAATTTCACCGATAATCCAGACTCATTAGCGTCGATGGTAATGGATCTTTAGTACTATATGCACTGTGGTATATTATACTTGTCCCTTGTTAACTGAGAAGCTCAAGATAATAAAGCAGAAGGATGGCCGATGAGGCCAATTAACGTTTATTAGCTTCTTAAGAATACTTTGAAAATTCGAGAAACGGTGTAATAGAATATCTTTTGTAATATCATAGAAATATATATATATATTTTTGTTTTTTTGATATATCAGATAATCGAAATTAATATTATACAATATGACGAAATAATTTTATTATAGAAAAAAAAAACGAATCCTGTTTACCAAGTAAAACTAAGATTGAAAAACATGATTCTCAGGAGTACAATATTAATAGTTTTATTCGCGTAATTTGTTTTGGAAAAAAATGAAAGTAGAACAATTAAAGTTTTCATCGATAGAAAAAAATATTACGTTTCTCGCACAACAGATAATTAATATGTAAAAGTAAATATTCAACGTTATACCCTAATACTTTTTATTTCGCTAAAGCGGAAACTTTAATATCGTGGAATATGAATATATCTTTAGGTAATTTTAACAAAAATCCTACAATTTTATATTATTTTTCATTTTAATATGAGAACGATAGTATAGTTTTCATGGGGGGGAGGGGAAAAGAGAAAAAAAAAGATAAGTAGATGCGTATATATTTGAATACGTTTACGAATAGAAATGAAAAAATTCTACTTTTATTCTCTATTTCTATATCTCGTATTTCATTTTTCTTTCTCATCGATACATTGTAAATTATTCATCTTTACTACCACTTCTCTCGTTAATCTCGAATAAGCGACAAGTCGTAATACCAGAGTAATATACGAGTATTATCGTCATGACAAAATATCGTCATCGTGAAAGCTCATCGAAACAACAGACAGAAGTGAATGGGAGAAAGGAGAGAGGGGGAGAGAGAGAGGAGAGAGAGGAGAGAGAGAGAGAGAGAGAGAGAGAGAGGCAGACAGAAAGCCCGAGGACATTGGTTTGGTGTAAGTTTCATATTACTATCACAGGTCGAGCACCTATGAATCTCCTGGAAGAAGTTGGGAAGTGATAGGCAACATAGAAACTACGATTACAACTCTCGCTTCTCGTTGAGAGAAAAGATGGAAAGAGAGGAAGAAAATGAAACCGATAGAAACAAAAGGTTAAAGTGTTTTTTTTTTTTTATTAGCGTTCCTAAAACACAGACGATAAAAATTAAGATTAAACAAAAGTGATTTTTTTTTCTTCTTCTTCTTTCTTCTTTTTTTTTTTTGTGACAAAATTAAATTACAAAGAACGAGTCACGAATTCGCGTAAAATAAAAGGAAGAAAAGAAAAAAGACATGTATCATACGTATATATCACGGTTTTCTAATATTAAAACAGTACAATCTAAATGTCCATCCCCTCTGTATTTACAAGAAACAATTCCCGTAACAAAGGAAAATAAATACATATAAAGGGACAAGCGGTAGCTTTAGCGACAAACTCTCGAAGAAGACACATATAACCTTAATTAACAACGGACGAAAGGGACTTGATAGTACTCTCATTCCTGAGAGTAAAGGACGTTCGATAAAATAGCGAAAAGAGAACCGCAAAATTTGTTGGACTGGCTCGAGGCATCGGCCAAGTTTAATATTACTCGGTATCAGAATGCCGACTGTATAAGCCTTCCGGCTAAAATTGTGGTTCAACAGTTACACTGACGTAGGAACTTCTGTCAGAGCGTTCTCTCTCTCTCTCTCTCTCTCTCTCTCCCTGTGTGTATTTCGCTCTCTCTTTCTCTCTCTCTCTCTCTCTCTCTCTCTCTCTCTCTCTCTCTTTCTTTCTCTGTCTCTATCGTCGTCCTTTTCCCAAGAGAAGGATGCAAGAAACAAGATCAAGAAAGAAAAGGGGCGGAGAAAAAAGAGTAAGATAAAAAGGATAGAAAAAGAGAGAACGAAAGGTTATAAGGATGTCGTCTTCTACGAAGGAAGAATGAACGGGAAAAAGGAGGAAAAAGAAGTGAAAAAAAAAGTGGGGGGAAAAAAGGAGATATTCGAAATCGTACGAGTCGAGGTAACACGGCGAAGAATAATAGCCTTTTTCTTTTACCACAAAAATCCTTTCCTATAGCGTCATGACCTGTGTTTACATAGTTGCCTCAGTTTACACTTGTTACTATTACAACCCTCCTCGCTCCTCGAACACCTGCGTATCGTCCTTTGCCAAGATTACGTGTTGACGATAAGCAATAGAACGGGGTGATAGGTGGTATTCGTCGAGAGAAAAATCCTTCTTTTTTCGTAAGGATTTCTTACGGCCAGTGCAATCGAACGAGATTTGTTTGTCGAATTCGTTCCTCACTCTGGTTCCAATTCTAAGTCCCTCGATTTACAACAACTGTACTTTGTTGGAAAAGGGAGTATAGAAAAAAAAAAATAAACAAATAAATAAATAAAACGAAGGGAGAAAGAGAAAAGGGAAAAAATCGTTCGTACGTACGTATAGAATAAAAATTAATATTAGATTGAAATCGCGTTCTAAGCATTTCATTTAATTAATTCCACAGTTAACGACACTCGATCGAATCGATAAAGTGTCCTCCTCCTTATCAGAAAGTATTCCAACTATTCGACTTAAGTACGCACGGTTATGAAGGAGACTACGCAGATAGGAATGTGATTTCCAACCGAACGACTCGATAAGAAAAGCGAGAATATAAATCCGGAAACGGTTAGATACCCAGCCGGGGTGGTAGGAAAAACGTCGCGATTAAACCGTTAAACTCGATGGTTCTTCACGGTGTACCGCCTTCGAAAGGTTTCCCAAACCATCCTTGTAGGATATTATCGCTCCTTGTCGAGTAGAAGATAGATACGGAAGCGTGGAATTCTCTCGCACTCTTACTACACACAAACGTACACTTATGTATATTTACTACCGATTCGAACTTGAAATTCAGGCACGATATTTGCCGACGAGTTACGAAGCGAAGCTTGGACGGATAGACAGAATGTAGAGAAAGAAAGATACCTGGATAGAAGAGAGATCAAGAGAAAGATATATATATATATATATATATATATATATATATATATATATATATATATATATATATATACATATATATAGTTGCTCTCTCAGACGGCACATAGCAAGTTGTATTTCTTCTCGTTGGGCCTCTGATATGGTACTACTCCTCCTTCACTTGGCTGCATATTCGTTCAGCGTAGCGTAAACTTGTCGACGCATATGTATGTAACGATGGTACGTTCGTGCATATATATATATATATATATATATATATATATATACACACCTATGTATATATACTTCTTCACTCTTATTATTCCTCTTACTTTCTCTCTCAATCGTTCTACTTTTCCGACATACCTGCATACGTATGTCTACTACATTCTTTTCTATCTCACCAATTTTTCTACACGCACCCGACGTCATTGTATTAACAAATTGTTACATATATACGTACGTATATTTAAGCGGTAGGAGTACGATACATTCATTAACCGAACGAACGAAATTATTAATAACGTATAACGATATTAATTACGATATTTAATAAACATTATTAACAAGATTGAAAAAGATTTCAATGCGATCGGATGGATGATCGTCGGTAAAAAAAAAAAAAAAAAAAAGAAAAAAAAGAAAAAAGAAGAAGACTAATAAGCGTTAATAAATGCGAAAACATAAAATATAATACAAATGCTGTTCGATTCTATAAAATGAGACTGGAGGAGAACATAATACTCTGAATTAAATACAAGGGAGAGAAATATATATTTGATATAGTTGTTTACACCCGTTAATGATGAGCTACTAGAGAGGAGATAAATGAAACTCTATTTCTCTCTCGAAAAGAAAGAAAAATAAGTACGGTACTCGGAATAAAAAGGAAAAGGTGAGTTGCGAGAAAAGTGTGTAAAAGAGCGGAATTACATCGCACAAAAGGAATCCTGCTAGTTAGCGAACGAAATGCTAAAAGAAAAAAGAAAATAACGAGACAGATAAAGAGAAAGATAGAAAGAGATAGAGGGAGGGAGGAGGGGGAGGGGAGGGGGAGGAGTGGAACGGTGTTGACCGAAGGGAAAAGAAATGTAACGGATCCATCGAAGAGAATGAATGCGCTTTTAAAGCATTTTTTTCTGGAACATGTATATATATATATATATATGTATATATCTTTCCCTTTCTCTTTCTGTCTGTCTCCCTCTTTTTCGATTTTTTTCCTTACTTACTATTAATCTCGAATTTCCGTAAGTAAAGAAAAAGTAGTGCAGTTTTACGAAAGAAAGATAAACTTCGAATATAAAACTATTCCGTTTTGCTAACTCGTCGAGAACTAACGAGAACGAGCTATCGTAATCTTTCTTTGTCCTTCTCGTTTTTTAATTTTCACGCAGTTTTCCACAAAATTTTATACGAGACGTCATCATTCACGATATCCGTATACTTCTAATAAACTTTATCGATTCTCGATTATTTCCGTAATTAATGAGACAACGACAACAACAGGAGAGAGAACAGTTAGGGAGTCCAAATTTTTCGAATACTCTCCCTTTCGTTATTTTTCTATTCTTTCCTATCTTCAAGAAATTCCTTATTCTTTTTATCATCGCCGAGAGTTTAAAGAGCACAGTTACTAACATTACTTTTTGATGCTACTTCGTCGAAACTATCCAACTAAATTCAAAACTGGGGTAGGAAGTATATCGGGGTGAAATAGTAGAAACGGTCAGAAAATTACTTGATCTCTCTCTCTCTCTCTCTCTCTCTCTCTCTCTCTCTCCCTCTCTCTCTCCCTGACTCGTCGGGAAAAAGGGAGGAAAACGCAAAAAAGAAGAAAAGGACGTGAGAGAGAGAGAGAGAGAGAGAGAGAGAAAGTGGATAAGGGGTTAGCAGCAAGAACGGTTGGCCGTTAAAACTTCCAAGAAAGTGGTTAACTAAGTTCTCAGAAATGGACTTTGGATAGTTTTACGTCTGCGTACTTGCCTACATCTGGCAGTAATAACGATTGCTCTTGGCCCTCTTTTCATGATCCCTCGGTTATGGGCCGAGTTACGTCTACTTTCAACTGACGTTCTTTCAACGATTCGAAGGAAGAAACATAATTAATATCGCTGTTAGGATGCATAGATAATTATCTGTCGATGATGTCGATTCAATGACATCATCGATCGTATATAATATTTATTCCTTGGATCTACGTCGTTGAACGATGAACGCACACGATATATACACGATACGATACGGAAAAGTGATTCGTTAAAATTTCTCGATAATTATGATGGAAATTTCATTGACAAAATTTGTCTCAATCGAAAAATAAAGAGTAATATAACTTTAAACGTACCATTTCTTCGTTCTGCAAAACGACGAATAAGTGGTAAACGGATAAAACTATCGAAGAAACGTACGAAATGTGAAAAGGAAAACGGAAAAGCTGGAATGGAGAAGGACGAATGGGAGGGAAGAATTTTCAATAAGGTTTTCGGTAGGTCTCCGCGTAGCTCTTTCCCTCCGCGAAATGAGAAATACAGAAATTTCCCTGGAGGTGTCTCTTTCTCTTACTCTCTGTCTCTCTCTCTCTCTCTCTCTCTCTCTCTCTCTCTCTCTCTTTTTCTCCCTCTATGGATGGCGAGTTCACACGAGTGTATCCTCGTCGGTAGGACATCCCCTTTCTTTTTCCTTTTTTCCTTTCTCACTTTTCTCTAGTCTTCCCTGACAGTTTTCAAGGCAAATTCTATTCTACCAATCGATCTCACGTATAGGAATTTCCGAGTACTGTAAACTGTTCGTCAACGACAAAAAAAAAAGTTAAGGAAGAAAAGAACGAGGAATAAAAGAAGTCAAATCGAGAGAGATAAAAAGAGAGAGAAAGAGAGAGAGGAGAGAGAGAGAGAGAGAGAGAGAGAAAATATAATTCCACTTTTATCGTTTCCCCCCTTAAAAAAAAAAAAGAAGAAAGAAAAACAGGTTCATTTTTGGAAAATAAATTCCTTATTGCTCGTACAGGTTCTTCCTTTTCGTTTTTTTTTTTTTTTTATTATTTTATCGTTTCGAATCGCGGTATATAAGGCCGAACAAATGCTTCTAATTCTTTGAGATCTCAATCTTGACCTTCTTTCCCGTCACGGAATCCGACTTCCGGTGACCTCAGATTTCTTATTCCCCTGTGACCCCCGGAAGCGAATCCGTTCTTCGATCCGTCCACAAACGAAACATCGAAGTACATCGTACAATGACCGGACCGGTCTTCTCTACGTGCTGTAACCTTACCGCCAATTTCCTGCTCGACTTAGGCTGCGAAACCAATTTCAGATACGCTATTTCCAGAAAAGGACAAACAAAAAGGGAAAGAAGGAGAGAGAAAGAGAGAGAGAGGGAGAGAGAGAGAGAGAGAGAACGCGCGCGCATCCACGAGAGGAGCTTTCACCAATCGACTTTTCGAAACTACCTATCCGAATTTATAGCAAAATTTTTGATCGAAATGAATATATCGAACTTCTTCAACTTCGTTATTGCTTTCCTTCAACGAAATGGACTCTTTTAAAATGAATTTAATACTCCTTTCTTATTTCTTTTCCTTCTCTCTCTCTCTCTCTCTCTCTTTGATCTATATATTTTTTGTTATTTCGATCATCAGCACTATCCTTTATACCATTTAAATAAACATTAATCCTATAAATTAATTAATAACCGTCGAACGTGACAAAAATTATATGCGGTTAATTAGATCGACGGATGCGTTCTCTACTCGAAATATGTCACATAAAAACTACCGTAGATCGCCTTTGATTTCCCTCGAGAGAGAATTTTTTTATCAACGAATAAGAGGATGTAATAGCGAAATAGCACGAGTTTCTACGCATATTCCTTATTTCTATATCCTAGATGCGAACAGAACGTTCTTATTTATCGTCTCTCCGTGTATTATGAAGGGAACGAATTAATCGTTGAAATCCGAATGCGATCGATAAAATCAAGTATCCTCACGTTGGGATATCTTCAAAGCGTATTTTTTTACTCTTTCTTTTCTTACTTCAATTTTTTTTTTTTATTTCTTTTTTCTTTCTCTCGTCCATTCGAATATATTATTTACAAGACGGAAACTTTCACGATTTTGCGTTTCGCGAAACTAAAAATCTTCCGACCAGAGCCGTTCTTCGCTTTCTAATAAACTTTCGTACTATTAACCGCTTGAACGAAAGCAAACAACTACCTTAAAAGTTAATTCTCTCATAATCCCCCGGTCTTAACGGCTTCCACGGTTATATCGATCAGAGTAATAGGGAAGAGGAGAGGAGAGATGGCGGAAGGTTCGTTGAAAAACAAGAAAAAAAAAAAAAAAAGAAAAAGAAAAAGAAAAAGAAAAAATAAAAAGGGGAAGAGAGAAAGAGAAGGAATTTCTCAACGACAACATCGTCAAGAATTAAACGAGAACGCGATCGAAGTTTATCGGATTTTATCTCGGGATCTATACGTATGTACGAACTATGTGGGTTAAAAGGGAAGGATTCGTTGGTTCCTAATAATTCCTAAGCGATTACTTTGGAAATGAAAGCAAGAGAGAAGTGATAAAAGGAAAGGAAAAGATAGAAACGCAACAAAACAGAGAGAAATAAAGAAA